>VYXH01003321.1:191614-378242 GCA_013397275.1 Burhinus bistriatus
CCAGGAGCAGAAGCCGCCGCCGCCCCCTCTCCCTTCCTGCGCTCTTCCCACCATGAGCGGGGCTGTTTTCACCTCATAAAGATGGCGGTGTGGGATCGCTGCAACCTTTAGACTAATGACTGTCAGAAACATCGCCTCCATCTGTAATATGGTGAGTGCTAGCGGGCAGGCGCGCCGGCGGGGGCGGCACAGCAGCCCCTCCGGGGGCAGGCCCGGCTTCTTGGGGGGGGACGGGGGGGGGAGCTCCCCTCGGGGGCTCCCGGCAAAAGAAGGGACCGCATCCCTGCCCCCGGCGGCGGGGGAGCCGGGCAGGCTGCGCCGGGATGGAGTTGGCCGCTGGAGGGTGGCGATGTCCCGAGGAGTTTTCTCGGAGCCGCCCGGGAGTGGGCCGGGGAGGGCCGGAGATGCTGAGCCGGTGCGGGGCCCTCCGGAGCGGGGCTGGCCCCGGCCGGTACGCGCTGCAGACGGAGGCGCAGCCCGCCCTTCCTCCTCCTGCCCTTCTTCCCGCCCTAATAATCCTGCGAAAGGACTCCAAAGTTGGGCTCTGAATCCACATTAAGTCAGTGAGCCCCACTTAATCCTCTCGGGCAGGTACCCTGGGGTCTCATGGGGCCTGGAGCTCCCCAGGCTACACAGAAAATGAGGATGTTTAGGTGCCTGCTAATACGCTTTTGGATCCCAATGCGAGGTACCTGTTCTAGGAAGTCTTGGCTTTAGAGGGTTTAGCCTGCACTGCATGCCGCTTGGAGAGGACCGCTGCTTGTTAAGTGCTCTTGAATCACTTAGCATTCTCCAAATCAGACTAGACAATTAGGAAGGAATAAGGAAACATTAATATTTTTGTTTGTTATGTTCAGGCTTTGCCATTTTCCTCCCCAGGAACAGTTGAAAGGACACTTTCAGCATTGTGCTCAGGTCTAATTTTAATCCTGGCAAACTTGGAGCGTTTAATTGGGTTTAGATGTTTGAAACTTCTTGGTGGGGGAAGGGAGAGCTCCAACTTTGTCAAAGGTTTATGAATACAGTGAGGCAGTAATAAACTTGCCAAAGAAACGGGTGTGTGCTAAGCACCCCAACGCAAACAGAAGAGAAGCCTATTTCTGCACATTTTGTTGTTTTAGTCTGTATTTTTCCCCCTTATTTCCAGGTTCTTCAAGAGCAGCTACACGCAGTTGCCAGCTTCCCTCCATGTGGTGCCCCAGCATGCCTTGTGCTGGTGATGCCACACATACCATTCATCTGCCCTGGAGAATGGAGCCTACCTCCAGGGTAAGGCAACAGGCGCAGCCCCCGAGGCCTGGCTCCTGCGGGCTCAGCAGCAGTGCTCTGGGGGAGGGAGCGCGGATTGCCAGCCTGCTCCCCTTCCACGTGTCCATGCTCCCATTTGAGTGGGCTTGCTCTTTTGTTTCCAACCAGGCGCCCAGGGCATCCCACGCATAGTTCTGACTTAAGCCTCAGTCCTCCCTTTGAAAAGCCTGCTCTGAAATGCAGAGAGGGAGGGTTGGATTTGGGGTTCAAAAAACTTAATACAAAATCCAGACTTGGGGTAAAATAATCTGGGTGCTCATCTTTCTTCACCAACAGTAAGTAGTTTTCTAAACTTTTCATTGTTCTTCATTTCCTGTCCTGTGGGCCAGTAGGCCAGGGATACTGCAAAGAAAGGTTTAGGAAACAGTACAGAACTGAGGAGAAAACCTGGGCATGCATACCTTCCGAGGCTGGTTTTTATTGCTGATGAATGGTGGGTGTGATGCCCTGCACACTGCATAAATGAGCACCACATGAAGGGGAGCTGGACACTCTTAGGTGGTTTTTAAGACTTTAGCATTGGCATAAAGTACTAGGAACTCCATGGTTTCTTTTGTGTGCTTCAGACAGATGCACTTGTATACAGTATGCTTCTCCCAAAGACTGAACAGGTTCACAGCAAAACCTAGTTTACTGTGTTCTAAGGGTGAGCTGCTCCGCTGTCGCTGCCAGTATATCCTGCAAAAGTAGCATCTGAGAAATGGAGAGACTGAAGGGAAGAATTAGAGCCTCAGGCAGAAAAGGCATGCAAGGGCTCATAGTTCAAGGCAATTCTAGCTCATGGTACCAGTACTGTGACAGAAGGTATAGTTCGTTTAACAATAATGATATTTTAAATCTATGTATTCCTTGGGGTCTGTGTACTTAGCTTTTAGAGATGTTGGGTTGTGCTGGATGCATTTAGTCTTTTCTGGATAACCCACAGGGACTGGAAGTTCTTTTCACGAAAAAAGCTGAGATTTTCAGAAAGCTACAGGAATTGGGGGCTGTAAGAGAAATATAAATTCTTGGAAGTATTGGCAACACTGCTTTATGACTCCTCCAAAAATGTGTCCAGTTAGATGAGGTGGTGGATGTGGACTCAATGTTCTGTAGGAGGAGCTATGACAACCCTCCATAAGAATGGGACTTTGGAAGGTTAGGGCTATATAAGCAAACCTTTTACCTGTATAAAACCTGAATATTTGCAGTGCTAGTTTGATTTAGGGCATCTGTAGGAATCTACAAAGATGTTACTTCTCAGACCTTGTTCCTGCACTATAGCATAGTGCTTGAAGAACTGCAGTGCTTACAATTTGGGGACTAAGAAATAACTGCGTAATCAGAGAATCACAGAATCACAGGGGTTGGAAGGGACCTCTGGAGATCATCTAGTCGAACCCACCTGCCAGAGCAGGGTCACCTACAGCAGGTTGCACAGGATGGCATCCAGGCAGGTTTTGAATGTCTCCAGAGTCAGAGACTCCACCACGTCTCTGGGGAGCCTGTTCCAGTGCTCTGCCACCCTCAAAGGAAAGAAGTTCCTCCTCATGTTCAGATGGAACTTCCTGTGTTCAAGTTTGTGCCCATTACCTCTTGTCCTATCACTGGGCACCACTGAAAAAAGACTGGTGCCATCCTCCTGGCACCCTCCCTTTAAGTATTTGTAAGCACTGATGAGATCCCCTCTGAGCCTTCTCTTCTCCAGACTAAAAACACCCAAGTCCCTCAGCCTTTCCTCCTAAGAAAGATGTTCCAGACCCCTCATCATCGTTGTAGCCCTAATATAATGCTGCATAATGGTATGTTTCTAAGTTGTTTAACCTGGTTGAATACAGTAATGAAGAAAAAAAAAGTTATGTTCTTCATTATCTTTTTCCGTTCCTGTTCCACTTGAGTGTGTTCACAGAGGGAGAGAAACAGAAGGAGGAATTGGTCCTGAAATATTTGTCCTTCTCTGAATGAAACATAGATTATGTTTTCAATGGTAGTCAAAGTCTTGACAGAGTTTTTTGTGTTTGTTTCTCCAAGTACTTTTATGTTCTGAAAAGGAAAAATAGGTGAAATTTAGCTGATTGAGTTTAGCTCAAGGGAACCTGGCAAGTCAGCATTTTAGGGTGTATATTTGCTATTTAATTGACTGCCTGAGGTCTAGTATCTGAGGTTGTAATTTTGGTCTCCTGAAGATGGTAGAGATTCAGTCTTTACCAGGAAGAATCAAGTCAAGTGTAGTGAAGCAAGGAAGTCAGGGACAGTATTCAACTTGCTTGCAAAAGAGATCTAGTACCATATATTCACTGGATAAGCTCTCACATGCTGAGGCAGACACAGCAGGAGCTAAGCAGTAAGAAAAAATGTTAAGTGCAAACTTTCCACTTGGCACATTTATTTGTAGTAAATATTCAAATGCACAACTTCCAGAATTAAATATAATCCTTCTATTGTCTTTTACCAGTTTTGTCCCCCTAGTTATAATAGCAATAAGACTAGTTATTATTCACTGATTTGGTTAATGAGACTGAAGAGCTAAAACTTGTTCTGCTAGGGCAGAGGGGATGAAGACAACTGTGCCTGAAGGAATTGGTAGGACTCTTATGTGGGCACAGTGGCCACCCTCACTGAAAAGGGTGGTCTAGTCCCCAAGGTGTTCCTCTTGCCTGCCTTTCAGACACTGGGAAAGTTCATCCACTCTGCACACCGGGTTTGCCGCAGAAGGAGGTATGCAATAGTCAATCATCAGCTTTTAGGTAGGACAGGTACAGTAGATGTGAAGAAACATAAGATACGCTGAAGAAACCCTATTTGAGGTAATACCAACAGCCAGTGCCGTGTAACCCTTGTAGACTGTAGACACAAACTAGGGATGTGCTTTTAGCCCCTAGGATGCTGCAATCCTCTTTGGTGTTGTTTCTGTGAGATAACCTGATAACTCAAGTACAAAATGCTGGTTCAAAGGTAGATAGGCATACTGGCATTTTAAGATTGCTGCTTACTGAAATCCTCTGCAGTACAGGATTTTGCTGAGGGACATGGTTTAGTGGTGGTTTTGGCAGTGTTAGGTTTATGGTTGGACTCGATGATCTTAAAGGTCTCTTCCAACCTAGGTGATTCTATGATTCTATGATTTTATGTGTCTCTGTTGATGAGCTTTTGGTACTGGCTTGAGTTCTGAGTTAAGTTCATGCTGCAGCAGTGGCCTAGGGATATTACTGTTATGTGCAGTGAAGGACATCTAACCATTTCAGAATGTATTGACATATATTTTTACAGAGATGGCTAACAAGCTCAGTGGACCATATTTCTCCTAAATACCTTTTAATATTCTGCCGAGAACAGGTATTCATCCCCCCTTTCATAATTCTGTAATAGTATTTCAAATAATCTGATCTGCACTTCAGACTACTCCGTCAATTAAATAAATAGGGCATTCTGAACACATTTGTATTGCTTCTGATACAAGGTATTGTCTGAGATACCTCACAGTTGCTCCTGGTAGTTGTTGTATAGATACCCGTTGGAAAAAATGTTGCAGTTCCTCAGATTAATTTTGGTTTTTATTAGTTGGGCTTTCACGTTACCCGTTCTTCTCATAGTCTCTATGAGTTTCATAACAGTTGGTGTTTTTCTTCAGGAAAAGATTCACATAATTCACCAGGAATTATGTGAATGCCTGTGAATTTCAGCTTTCATTTTTAAAAACAAAAAAAAAGTTTCTAACCGTCCTAGAAACTGGTTGTGGAGAAAAACATAAAAACGTGGGAGTCTCTACATTCAGGAAGAAAATAAGAATAACTGTTGGATTTCTTGTTTCTTTCTTTGTTTGTTTTTAATGTCATGGTTTTAGAGACTCATTGCAGGATTTATGTGAATATACAGCATTGGCAGAATGAGGACTCAAACCACAACCATAGATTTGGAAAATGCTTGATATAAAAAAAATTTACAATTGTAATGCTGTAAAAATAGTCCAATTCTGCTTCGTACAATAAGAGTGTTATTGGATTACAGAATTGATCACTGTGACTTTCAACTGGATGTATTCATTTGGACAACTGGCAGTGTATATTTCTTTATGATCTTTAAAACTTCTCATGAACAGAGATTAAGGCAGAATAATATATGCCAAGACAATAAAACAGCTATCTGAAGGCATATTTAGATTGATAAAGGAAAATAGGTTTTTACATCTGAAAAGATGTTACAGGCAGTTCAAGTAATGCAGTTTTAGAAGCATAGTCTCAAGAATGCACAACTTCAGTATGACATATATAGAAAATATAGAAACAAAAATATGAAAAATTAGAGAATTTGAAGTCTAATTATTGTGATACCTCTCTGAAGTAATGAGAAACTTGAGAGTATGGCTGACAAATGGGTACTGGACTGACAAGCAGTAAGTGTGCATTCCATCAAAAGATAAACAAAAGTCCACAAAAGATATTTTTTGAATCGGATTCAGAAGGATATGCAAAGTGAGAAACATTCTAATATATGATTTCTAATGTATAACCTGGACTAATGACTGAGCCTTGTCTTGCATGAATACTTTATTTTTTTTTATGTCTAAAGGGGTTATCATGCACTTACTAGTTGTTTAGAAGATAAGCACAACAGGACAATTCGTGAATACAATGTGTGGTATGCAATGTGTTTCTTTTAGAGGCACATAGTGTTTGGCTTCAAGTTGCTGAATTAAGAGCAAACCTGTGGTTATGCTAAATACCTTAACTAAGGAACCTCTTAATTACAGCTCAGCAAGGTTGAGTGAGTCTGCATTGTGGAAAAGATGGGATTAAAAGCAGACTCCGGACCCTGATTAACGGTGTGTGGTGGGCAAGTGCCTAGCAACCTAGCACCCAAACCTGGACATAAGGTCCTGTCTGAAGTCTTACCAGTGATAACTTAAACCAGAAAATTACTTTAAGAACTTTGTAGACTCCTGTCTGTAAGAATTTCATTATGTTTTCTACATTTGTGGTTGTTGTTCTGTTTTTTTGAAATAGCACTGCATAGCTGATGCTTATTCATCTTACACTACACTATGGTCTCCAGACTGTTTTCTTTTCTTTCCTCCTTTCTCTCCTCCTTGTGTCAGCTGTTTCCTATTCTGTACATATACAGGTGATTCTTCTCTTCATGTCCAGAATCTCGTACTTGTCTCAGCTGAATTTCAACAGGTTTTAGAGCATTTCTCTAAAATCAAAAAAGTTAAAAATTGATGGTCAAAAATAATTTTGAATTTTAACCTGTACTGCAGCATAACTGCAGCCCTCATAACTCATGTTCTGTTGAGATTTAATGAAGATATTCTTTCTTCTGTCTCCAGGTTATCAAAGAGCACTCCAGCTGGTGCAGCTGTGATGAAGTCTAGAAGGTGTCTTGCCTTTAGAATGCTCTGAGGCACCACATATGCAGCCTGGGTGGCCCAGACAAAAATGTTATTGAAGAAATTATAGTCTGTAAGCAAACCTCAGTCTCTTTTTCACTTGTGAGGCCATCTTGAGGTTATGTGCTCTGAAGACAGAAACTGGCCAAAAAAAAAATGTTTTTACTACTCATTCCATTAAAAGCCTGAGTGCTACTAATCCAAGAACAATTAAGCTGGGAATGGAGAAAGACTCATGAGAGAATACTGAGTTGCAGTTTGGTAAAGAATGTCATGGAAACTTTAAAGATCAATATTTTTAAAAAATTACTTATGGATTTAGATACTGGACTTGTAACACACCACTAGAACCTCACTTCCAGTGCATGGTTGCTTTGTGCTTTGAGAAAACCAAGTTCTTTAAGCTATATGAGACTAAGTGCCTTAAACGCTTTGCTCAAGATTTTAAGTGATTCAGGATTTCAGGCCAAATTTTTATCTGTTTCTTGGTAACCACACAGTAAAAAGCTGAAGTTATTTATGGTATATGTAATACTTAGAT
Source organism: Burhinus bistriatus (assembly GCA_013397275.1). Lineage (NCBI taxonomy): Eukaryota > Metazoa > Chordata > Aves > Charadriiformes > Burhinidae > Burhinus > Burhinus bistriatus. Next base: position 198,829 of record VYXH01003321.1, read on the forward strand.
CTGTGATTAGAGATAGTTTAGTGCATCCAGCAAAAAGCAAGTTAGACATCTCCTTTCAAGCTCTTGTAATTCACCTTAATGAACAGAAAACTCTCTGGAAAAAACCCACAAAAATAATTTGTTTAGCTACATTGGCTTAAATCACCTTTCCTTCAAAAATATGAGTACAATGTGGGGTTTAGGTCAGTCAGTGTCCTCTTACTGTTTAGTATGATCACCTATGTTTTCCATAGCACCCTCTCTTTCCTCTTTTATCTTGCAGCTGTAAAGTCCCAAAATAACTCTGTGGGAGGAACAATAAAACATTTCTTTGCAGAAAGAAAAAAAAGCTAATCTGGTTAAATTCAACTGTCTTGTGGGACTTACACTTTAAAAATTACAGAAGCATTTCAGGTTTGACATTTAGTGTCTATGAGTTTGGAAGAAGGCTGGTTTGGCTGTTCCAATTACTCACCATACCTCTCTGAAAGTTGAGGTTGTCCCTGAGGGTAGTCGAAGTCCAACACCACGGGCAGGTGATGTGTCTATTGAAAGCAGTTGCATATATACTGCATGGTGTGATATTGCTTGCTCTTGTTTTCTTTGTGTTGCTTCTGGGAGCTAAGTTTGGATTTTATTTACAGTTACTTCCTCTCTTTTGGGTTATCCATCACTGCCATTTGTTGGCCAGGAGGCCTTCCACATCTTTCTTTATCTTCCTTTTCCCTTCCTTTCCATATGCTGTGCCTTCCAAAATCCTGAAACTCAGGCTGCCTGGCCCTGAAGCCATTTCTATTTTTATTCTAATTTCTCTTCTACTAGCCCAGACGTCACCCTTAGTTTGTCTTAAGTCTTCAGTTTCTCCCTTCAGGAAACAACTCTATTTCTCGCACATTGCTCTCACTTTCCCTGAATACTAAGAAAAAAAAATCTAGTTCACAGCTGTATATGATCTGAAGCCCTTCGTCATGGACCAGCCATCTTCCTTCATTGATGTCTTGCTCTTTACATATTGGTTAAATTTCTGTTTTCACAATTCAATTGTTATGGGTTTTTTTCATATATTTTTTAGATTTTCTTGTGAACAAGATATTTTTTGTTTTTTCTTATTTTGTATTTTATTGTTTGATGGTTATTCATATTGTGTTTCTGTTTGTTTGGTGATACCTATTAAATAGGTTTTCCATAGGTGACTTATGAAATGTCCTAATTTCTTTAGTGTACTCATTTGCTTTAAATTAAGCACATGCATATTTCTAGAAAGCTAGTGCTGTTTTATAGCTCCGTCACACTAGAAAGCCTAGTCTGATTTACTGTCTTCTGTTTGCAGTATCTTTCATATTAGCTCTATTCCATTTCTTATCCTCCATAGAATAATTGTATTTAGGTTATTTTGCTACATGTGATATAATGATCTAATCTGATGTCTTGTTTTTTGGGGTTTGTTTGTTTGTTTGTTTGTTTGTTTGTTTTTCCTGCACTGTTATTTTGTTTACATGCTAAAGTGAAAAGGAACAGGAGGTTTTTTTACTTAATCCGTTTCATGTGATGCAAAGCACAAATTAAACTCCTAGCAACATTATCAGAAATTTCAGCTGAAAAGAAAACTGGCAGATTTATCCATTGGAAGGCCTAGAGCAAAATAACAGAGGAAAAAATATAGGTCATATGGCCAGAATGTTTTTGGAGTGACGCTGTGGTAGAAAAGTTGGCTTAGACTGAATTGACCTGTGCTTGGCTATGTCTCCAACTGTATATCTTTGCCATTTGGTAAGGGCTGAATACTGATTGTTGAATTAAGTGGTAAAACTTCAGAGAAACCAAGATTCACCAACACCACAGAGTACATAGTAGGAGTTTCCACGTTGACCTAGTTCTCATTCTCATAAGGTCTGGCCACCATGGTCACTTTGTTGCATTTCCTTCATCAGCATACTCTTTTAAGAATGAACCCATCTCCTTTATTGTGTCTCTACCCTGATACGAATTTAATAGTCCCAGATCCCAGTTCACTGACTTATGAAGTCTTTCCTCGTTTCAGGCTCTGTGGCCGCACTGCCACTTTTGCTGATTTTCGTGAAACTAACAGTAGACTCAGCCGTTGTAGGGTATTTCTCCTAGCTGAAGCACAGAAGCATTTATAAAATCATAGAGAACAGATTGCCTTAAAAATGTTTGAGCAGGTTTTCACTGCAGAAGTGACCAAAATGACTTGCTGGGAATGGGAACAAACACAACCATGCTTAAAACCATGTTAAATAGTCATGGTTGATTTTTGCTGTAGATTAACATCAGTAGGCTAACATGTTTTCTATATTTGATATGGTTGGTTTAAACTGAGTTCTGAATCATCTTTAACACATCTCTAATAACATATTTTTTCCAGTTTAAACCTGGCTTGGGTGTACAGTTTCTGGTATAGTTTGGTTGGAAAAATTTCCAATCATTTCCTCTGCCATCATGTTAACCGCTTCTTGAGGAGACTTCTTACGCAAAACATTTCATATATATGCAACATGGCGTGGTTTGAGTTTACTAAATAGTCTGTCTACATTTGTTTTCCCCATGTAAGAAATAAATTCTACTTTGAAGTATTAGGTCTCTGTGTTTCTTACCTGTTTTTGAACTCTTCTGTGAATTTAACAGTATCTTTTTGGACACCTTAAAATAAACCAGACTGAAATTGCCCTTGATATAAGAAGGCACAACTCTTAATGAAGTCCATGGGAGTTATGTCACCTTGCCCAAAGACTGAATTTAACCTCTGTTTTATTGGGAAACGGGCACACGGGGCTTAGTTTTATATTTGCAACAGCCAAGGCCTGGTTTTGGAGAGGTAAAGCTCTATGACAAGCTGTTGCTAAGCATATATTTTTTCAATAGCATGTACTTTGGAAATTTCTGTGCAATGTATAGTTGTTGTATGAAGATCAGTTAGTGCACATCATCACGGATTTGTTTGGTTTCCAGTGATAATTTTGTTTGGTAAATCCTGATTCTTGCTCTTTCTCACAATATTTACAAGACAACTTAAATACTAGAAAGGATTTGTCAAACCATCTGGCATCCTCTGAAGTAAGAAACCCTGGCCCTGGAGGAAAGACAAATGAGTAATGTAGGAGCAACTAGTTAGCAGAGCACTTGCATTCATCTTGTGTAATAGCATACACAAACCTGTAGTTTATGAAAGAGTAGGAGGTTACTTTTAAGAGATACTGTTTTTCATGAGTTCTAGAGGGAGAATCTTTTTCAGTGTGGAAAATACTTCCTGCAAAACTGGAAAAACACCCATTTCATTCTTATGTTAGGTATCTTGATTTGAATGCTGTAAGTGTAATCGAAGAAAACCTTTGCTTTGGTCTGAATGCCGTACAGTGAGTACTGACATGAAGATGGTTTACTCAGAAGCTGCATTAATCTTCTGTAGTCATGTTTTTCTTTTATCAGACAAGGTTATGTGGGTAACTGTGGCCGTTTGCTTCGCTGTTAATATCAGATAGACAAACGCCTATCAGTTTCCTCCCTCTCGGGAAGCTGGATGCTTTGCTGAATCTGTGCAGCTTTGGCAAGGCTGACTTTCCAAGCAAAGGAACTAATCTTCATGTGGAACTTACATAAATATCACACCATCACCTCTGGTGAAAGGTAGCCAACTTGTATAGATCATTCCTTTTTCCAAGTTTCTCACTGAGGCTTAGCAGAGCCCGGTGAGGACGTATGATGTATCCCTTAAGCTTTGCATGGAGCCTTGTGCAGGTAAAGTACTAAAGTCTCAAAGGGAATGTCTGGGCAATCACGTACACTTGGTCTGGGCAATCAGCTACGTGTATGTGAGGGAAAGGGAGAGACTGGAAAGAGATCTGCTAAGGGGATGTGAAATAAAAAATCTTTGGAAATTTCTGGAAGCTGCCAACTTTAAGGAGCTGTTTTACTTTCAAGGCTTGCAAATTTTCAAAGAGCTGAGTTTCACACCACCAATTCTCTTGACTAAAATTTTCTTCTTTTGCTGAGTTGACATGAAATAATAATCTAATATAGCAAGCAGTGGTAATGGTAGGTGCAGTAAGGAAACACAAATCAGGTTTTGGGGAGAAGATGGGGAAGGGACACCAGAATTATTGGATCTGATTAACAGTAACTTCAAAAATTTTAGCTGATGAAGTCTCTGAGCAAATCATGTATTGAACAAACCTCAGGAACACAGGAAATTTCTGAAATTTTCAGATGTTTTATGTCTTGACATGTTTACAGGGGCATTTTACATGCTTTTATGAAAGTCAACCAACCGTGCTGTTCTTGTGTGATGGAAATTCTAAGGCATAATATATTAATGCTTCACACTGCAGAGCATGCTCAATAAGGAAATAAATGTATGATGTCAGTAAAGCAATTATCATGCAGATTAAAAATTGGCTAACTGATAGGTCTTGAATAAATGTATGTAGGGAATACTTGTCCAAATACAGCATTTTTTGTGAGGTCCTACAGGGATCTATATGCTTATAGAGCAGATAGGAGTGATGACATCTGCTTTGGCAGCAATCTGGCTTGCTTGCTTGCTTGGTGATCTAAGCTTGGTTAAAAATGGCCATTTTAATATAGCAAAACTACAGGTAACATACGAAATTAGTGGCTGTACTTCACAGACCAGTAGCTGTGAAAGCAACTTTGCTGTTGGAGTGAAGATACAGCTGAACATAACTTGCCACACCAAGGCAGTAACTAAGAGATGTAACAGTGTTTGGGCTTATGCACACTTTGATGTTAGGTAGGACAAAATGACAGATATATTACACCTGATTTTAACGTTTGTGATGTTACTAGAACTGGGTCCCAGTCTGGAGCCCAAGTATTGTTAAAGGCTGCTGATGAATTAGAAGGGATTCAGAGGAGTTTCAGTAATGCTTAGAAAACCTGTCTTACGTTTAGGAACTGGTTTATCCAAGATAAATTTAAGGGTTTTGCTTAAGACCAAGAAGTATCTTTATGAGGCGAGAGAATAATGGGATCCAGCTGTTCATGTACACAGTAAAAATAAGGAGGAGGTGAGTGTGGGGAGAAACACTGTTGTTGTGACCTGTTCACTTCTAATCAGCCATTACTAGACTGTCCAGGTCAGGCCAGCTCCGCTACCTAGAATTGCAAATATTTTTATTGGCTCACGGGACTGTCGTGCTTGCGCATTAGTAGGACAGAGTTAGCTTGGCTAATTGTAGCCGTAAGCAAAAAAATGAGTTTCTGTCTCAATGCTGTCCATAACTTTATTTAAGAATCTTAATATTCTAAATAATTTCTTCCCTCTTTTTTTATAGGGCACCAATGCCTCTGCTCTGGAAAAAGACATTGGCCCAGAGCAGTTTCCAATCAATGAACACTACTTTGGATTGGTCAATGTAAGTACCATTTTCAGTATTCAAACCATATACAGAACTGTGGCTTTGATGTTACTTGAACTTTGGTTTCTTTTTTTTTTTTCCCCTCCCCTAATCCTGTTCTAAGGTAGGATTGTCTTTTTTTGGAAAAGTGCTGCTTGCGTTCCAATTTTAGGCAAAGTGGGTTGCAAAGCTGTATCAGATATTTGAAGATAGCTTCATACACCCCCAGAGAAAACAGTTTACTGTTCTATGACTGTTTCCAGGAATTAGAACCTGCACTTCAATAAAGTTAAAAGTCTTTTTTAGCTATGAAATGTGAGGGAGGAAGTGATGGAAGTATGGACAATCTTAGGTACAGCAGTCTGCATTGGGGACTCTCTTAGGAGGAGCTTTTTTATCTGACTAAGGACAGAATGAGTGAGAAGGTTGTTTAATCACTTGTTTATTCCCATATAAATAAACCAGATATAGTAATTCTTTCCATTCAAAACATCAGTCATTCTGCTACTGAGCCCCCAAGCACGAGTATATTAATATATGGAAACAAGCTTAACGAGATCCACTACAATAAATATATCTCTTGCAAGTAGGAACTTTTACTTTGTATCCTAGTTAGTTTAGAAGACCATAGGTTTTTTCTGTGAAGTGTCAAGGCTGGGTGTGGAAATACATTCCTACAGCAGCTGCATGGCAAAATGGCTGGTATGTGACAGGGGCACAGAAGCCAGAAGTTGAATGAAGCAACTAGTTTTATTGTGATGCACAGGGATTAAGATTGTTTTTAATTTTACATGGCAGTTTGGGAACACCTGCTACTGTAACTCCGTGCTGCAGGCATTGTATTTTTGCCGGCCGTTTCGGGAAAATGTATTATCATACAAGGCCCAACAGAAAAAGAAGGAAAATCTCTTGACTTGCCTGGCAGATCTTTTCCACAGTATTGCTACTCAGAAGAAGAAAGTTGGAGTTATTCCACCAAAGAAGTTCATATCAAGGTTACGAAAAGAGAACGGTAAGTGTAAAACTGGAATCCTCTTCAGTATTCATACATTGATCAGGAAAGTATAAATATTGGGCAATATGGTCATATTAATCAGATGTTCAGGTTAGATTTCCGAATTGCTCTTAGTACTTTTGGGGGTTTAGATATTAATATTTTAGTATCTGTGTACATAATATTATACTTGAAATAACCCTACCAGGTTTCATAAGTTCCCAGAAGTGCATGAATTAATGACGTTTTCACAGGATGGTGGGACAGACTGCATCGCACAGTGAGGTAGGGCTGGGAATAGGGTGACACTCTGCTGTAATTTTCTAATTATTTTTTTGTGGAGTGTGGCAGAGAGAAACGTTGAGGGTGGTTGGCAGGATAGAAACTGTGTGACCTAGGGGTGCTACAGGCGCCACTGGTTCAAAACACCCTGGAGGACAGGTAACTGCATGTATGTGGGGGTGTTCAGTGGACTACACGTCAACTGCTGCTCTTGTTCTTAGAAGCGGTGGGCACAGCCTTACTTCGTGAAGCATCAGGCCCTTTTTGAGCATTAGGTTGGCAACGGCATATGCCTAATCTTGTGGTAGTTCTGTCTAAGGGATATGAGGAACATCTTGAAATAAGGAAGCCTGCCACACAGCTCTGTTTTGGCCTGGATTCATATCAGTGTGGGTGGTATGCTTAGAAACAGGAGAGCTTTGAATGAAGAGACAAAGTACGAGTGAAACACCTGGAAGAAATTGCTTCCTGGTGACAGCATATAAATGGGCAGACTGTTCATTCCAGAGCAGGCATTTGAAAGTGTGATAAAATTAACTCTGAGTCATCTAGTGATAAATGCCCCCACACTGTTGGGGATCACTTTTGGGGACTGGATCTTATGTTTTCAACTTTTTTAAATTAGGGCCAGACTCGGTGTGCATTAACCTGCTTATGTGTCCAGGCTAGGCACTGCAAAGCCAAAGGATCTGTGCAATATTTTCTGAGGAAATCCACATGAGTTTTTTCAGGAGCAGGAGGATAAAAATACACATTTCTTGCGAACACAGATTCTTTTTGCTTCAACATGCCGGGCAAATTAAGCCTTCACTGGAGAAGTCTGTACTAGATCACCACTGAGATATTCTCCTCTCCTCCTGCAAGCATTTCTTATTGAAGAGGACAAGTGTCTGCTCATCAGACTTGTGTGTGAAAAATGAGCTTTGTTAGATGGTGTTATTATTACTATTTGTGGTGGGTTAACCATGGCTGGCTGCCAGGTGCCCACCAAGCCTCTCTCTCGCTCCCTTTCTCAGCAGGACAGGGGGAGAAAATAAGATGGAAAAGCCTCATGCATTGAGATAAAGGCAGTTTAATTAAAAAAGTGCAAAGGCTGCATGCAGAAGCAAAGCAAAACCAAAGGACACTTATTCTCTACCTCCCATCAGCAGGTGATTTCCAGCCACTCCCCAGGAAGCAGGGTCTTGGTATGCATAGGAGTTGCTTCGGAAGACAAATGTCTTAATAATGAATGCCCCCCTGTCCTCCTTTTTCTCAGCTTTTATTGCTGAACACAAAGTCACATGGCATGGAATATTCCTGTGGTCAGTTTGGGTCAGCTGTCCCAGCTGTGTCCCCTCCCAACCTCTTGCCCAGCCCCAGCCTACCAGCCTTTGGTGGGGGGCACCTTGGAGAGACAGCCTTGATGTGTGAGCGCTGCTCAGCAATAGCCATAACCTTGGTGCGTTATCAACACCATTGTAGCCACACGTACAACGCACAGCAGTGTATGGGCTGCTATGAGGAACGGTATCTCCTTCCAGTGTCTTCAGTTGCCCCAGCCATGTGTCTTACTATCCAAACTCTGCAATGTTCCTAAGCATCTGAGGGACTTGGAATACGGGTGGGAGTCAGCGCTGCATAAACTTAGGCATCTCATCTCAGGAGTTAATTTAGGGTGAGTCACCTGCTTGCTTTCTTCATCGACTGTAGTGGGAGCCCACACAACCAACTCCAAAGAAGAGCATAACCTTTCAGACAGCTAAAGTTAGGTGAGATGAAGCTTTCCCCCTAAGTAGCTTCCCTGAAGCCAGCATGACTGCACAACTGCACATCTGTGGCATGATTCTAAATACTTTGCTAAACAAGGCCCAGTACATGTATTTGGAAAGAAATAATTACTTTAGTTTGCTTTCTTGAAGGATATACTCAGCTTTAGAAATCTCGGCTCTCTTCTTCACAGATCTCTTTGACAACTACATGCAGCAGGATGCACATGAGTTTTTAAATTACCTGCTCAACACCATCGCAGACATTTTGCAGGAGGAGAAGAAACAGGAAAAGCAAAATGGGAAACTGAAAAATGGCAACATGAATGAAGCTGAAGAGAACAATAAACAAGAACTCACCTGGGTGCATGAGATTTTTCAGGGAACACTGACTAACGAAACTAGATGTTTGAACTGTGAAACCGTAAGCATTGGGATAGATTTTTTTTTTTTTTGGTTGTTGCCCATTAATAGATAGATACATTTTATATATATAAATATATGAATCTTTTCAGACATCTGAGAATTGTGGATATTCCTGTAGACTTTACTTCTTGAAGTGAGTATATTCTTTTCTAAAAATTTATTTTTCTAAGCATTACTTGGCTAACCTATGCCAAGTCTTGCTGTCCTAATACATATCTCTACAGTTAAAATCCTTGCTATCCTAATACATATCTCTACAGTTAAAATCCTTGCTAGTTAATCAATACCCTTCCTTATTACTATAAATTTTGGAGAAGATATTCACATCATTATTCCATGAATAAGTGAAATGTTAAGATTAATTTGTGCTAATTCAATCCTAAGAATGCGACTGGCATGCAGAGGGATTGTAATTAACAAACCATATGTTTTCTTTTATCTCCCTAATATTTTCTGGAGGATGCTGTCAGTTTGAAGTTTCTTATGTTTGAAGTATAAGTAAAAATTAGTTTTAGTTAGGAAACCTGATTCTAAGTCTCCTATCGATTTCTGTGGTTTTCAATCACATGCTCCTACTTCAAGGGAAGAGAAATAATAATTAAAAAAAAAGTTTCTCTCTATGAGGTTGCTATGTGAAAGAGTAACACAGACAGGAAAAAAATATGTTTTGGTGAGAACAGTGACACTGACTTTCCAAAAAGTTTGGAATTAACCTCACCTAACCTTTGGTTTGTAAAAGATAGGTGTCAGGGATGAACTAGTTTTCTCGGCCCCTTCTGTAGATGGTGGAGGTTGCAAAGGACCTCCTGCAGGAAACTGTCTCCATCTGTCTCTAGGCTGTTTCATGAAACAGAAAGTTTTTAGCAGTGTCAGGTATTCTGTTCTGTACAGCTTGTCCTGGCTCCATGGCGTTACTGAGCTGTTTTAATTGTTGGTGCAGCAATGCTGTGAACTGGGCCAGCAAACTGATCTGGCCTAAGAATAATGTGTTTTTAACTCAGACCAGTAGAAAGAAAATGCAGCTTTAGATTATCTGCCTTAAAATGGGAGAAGGTGCCCGGAGAAGGTGCCTGGAGAAGGTATCTTCAGAGAGCAAGCTGAGGTTAAACATCTAACTTTAGATAGCTGAAGTTAGGTGAGATATACTCTACCCAGGTCCTACTAGATGTGTGAAAGAACATATTCTGATATTTCTAATAATAAAGAATAGCTCTGTACTCCAAGAAAATATGACTTCTCCAGGGATTTGGGTCAGAGAGGGGGAAAAAAGAGATACAGTGATAGTCAACATGAAAAAAGTGATTGGACCAAGTTCAGAATAATTATAGAAGTGAAAACATGAGAGAGATATAGAAAATTAATTCTTTAATGTATTTCAATTATAAAACCCCAAGTAATAGTAGCAAGTTAAAATAAGTGAGAGGGTAAAATTATTTTTTAACTGACATGCTTCTTTAAATGGTTGTGGCCTAATTCTAAATTTATATCCAGTGTTTACTCAGACAAACTGTACTGAAGTCAGGATGTGTCCTTGGGTAACAAAACGACACAATACCCTATTTGTAATTCAAAGTGACCAAGCTTTATGGAAAAATAGAGCCAGGTATCGTTGCTGTAGGAAGACTTGTCTGTAGCTTCCTATGAATGCAGAAATACTGTATACTGCTCAGGATACTTTTCCAGTTTGTTTTTCTTGTATTATTTTGTCTTGAAATTTTTGGGAGATAGTAAAATGAATTAAAACATGTTCCTTTGCTAAAATATTCATATGTAGTGCATGAAGAATCGTTCAGATTCCAGCAGTTCTTATTCTCACTTACAAAGAGTGGAGTTTGAATCTGGTTTTCCAGCTACCTTTAGTTTTGGGCTCTATTATTCTAGCTCCAACTAGCTCGTCTTCTGTTTTCAGTAAATATTTGATGTGCTGAAATCAATAACAAAATTCCGAGCTTCTTTGTGGTATTCAGATGAAACACTATACTTGCCAAAGACTTTTCCAAGCATTTAAACTCTTTCTTGATATGCAGTGTGTCTGACAGAACTCTGGTTCCAGCCATAAACACACCATGTTCTCTGAAGCTTTGTTGCCCTATCTTTTGAATTCTAGCTGTGTGTTTATACTGCAGTTGATTGCTGCCAGTTTTGTGGTTTCCTGCCCCCTGTGGATCGAATCGTGTCTCAGGGAGGATTTTTGTTTGAAGAACTGCTGTTCTTTTTAATTGGGTGCTCGTTATGCCTCTGTACATCTTTGATAATATCAAAATTCATCCTGCTCGAAGGGTTCCTCTGGACGGATATGGGCTGCATTCACTGTGTTCATAGGATCCCTGACATAATGTAAAGATGAGCTGAAAGTGGTACATAACTTTCACATCCATAAAATTGCAGAAATCTGAGCGCGAGGGACTTGCATCAGAACAATGGATTCAACCCCTCAATGAAGTTCTTGATTTGAACTCCACTATCCTACCACCTGATTTAGTTATTCTAAGAAAATGCAGTCATAGGAGTCAAAATATGGACTGTTCATGCAGCATTTTATAAACAGAATCAGTTGTTATGAATATGACTAAGTTCATGTGCAGTAAGTAATGCAGTTTTTTTGACTCAGTTAAGTATTACAACAATTATCCATTTGGATGACTTTTTTTTACTTTACTTCATCTTCAAGATTAAACACTGTAAGTGAAAAATCATTTTCAAAGCAAAAATCAAGATCTGTCATTCTGAAAATGTTTGAGGTTACTTTTTTTAAATAAAAATTCTTTATTAGAATTTTTCTCCACTTGTTCCATCGAAAAAAACATTGGCAAAATATTATCACTTTGCCATTTTTACCTTTAATCTTTCAATTTCTTAATCAAAATTATTAACCAGGAACAATATTCAGTGGGGAAATACAGCTGTGTCAACCAGAAATATAAAGCCAGCCTTTTGAATGCTTACTGGAGAAAAAACATAAGATGGTTAAATATGATATTTTTTGACAGATGCTTATCTGGAAAATATCTTAATTGCACTCATAATAGTGGAAATAATTATGTATGGTATAAACTGTGATTATATAGTGTAATGTATTATACAAAGGGTAAATAAAATTCCAGGAAAATAAGAAACTAGCGGTGTTGCATAACAAGAGAACATATGTAATGCACCAGTCAGCTAATACAGGGGATGGTGGTTCCCCTTTAACGAACAGTGGACTGTGGTCACTGGCCCATGGTTGATGGGCTTGGATAAGTGGAACAGACAGAAGTTAAATTGTATGAAAGTTGGACTGGTGGAGTTACTAGTAAATATAGTCACGCTGAACTGGAAAAAATTTTGAAAGCATTGAAATTCATTATTTTTGTGTAATTTATTTCTGCAGAAATTGCTCTATCTTTAGTGTTTGCATATAGCTATAAACAGCATCTAGATGTATGGCATTTTACTATGTCTCTGTTTCACATGTATATTTTTTGCAACAGGTTAGTAGCAAAGATGAAGATTTTCTTGACCTTTCTGTTGATGTGGAGCAGAACACATCAATTACACACTGTCTAAGGTAAATGAATGTATCTCTTTGGCAGATAGTTCTGTCTGACTTTGCTAAATTTTCCAAGTCTAGTAGGTACAGAAAAGAGAAGTAGAATAACATTGGGTTTTGAGCTTGTCCTAAGCAGAAGAAAAAGACTGTAAACTGCATATTTCCTCTAATGACAAAATACACATTAATGTATTTTGGTTTACTCTCTCTTTCAATGTATGTGTTTGAAAGAGGAAAAAAATCATCTCAGGGAAAATAACTGATTGCCTTGTCATCTGGAAGAATTGCTGCAGAATAGTAATGGGCTTCAAAGGGATTTAAGTGTGCTTATCTTTAAGCTTCTACTCAAGTGCTTTGTTGATTAGGACTTATGTGCATATTAAAAGTTAAGTGTGTGCTTTGCAGAATCAGCACTAGAGTCCTTAGAGGGCATAAGATTTCAAAAGTCTACTTTTCTGCCATATAAGTTTCTGATTCTGTGTCTCATAATAAAATTACGGGAAGAAGTTTCAGTTCTGCTCCTAGTACACTCTCAACTATTAAACAAATACTTCAGAGATCAAAATAATTTTCAGACTTGCATGGATGATTATTCTGAGAGATTTAAAACATTCAGAGTTTTGGCATTGATACAATAAACTGATACCTAGATTTAAGACAATATGCTGCTGCTCTAGGCTAATGATTATCAATTGGTCAAATTACTCTTTCAAGCTCCAAAATTGCTACCAAGTTTGTAATTGCATTTAGCAGTTATTCTGGAATGCCTAGGAAGGGTTGCCTAGCATCTCGCTCCACGCTGAGTTACAGAAAGAGAAAGCATATGAGGTACTAACCGTTTCCTGAGTCAGAAAGCGACTTCTCTGTGGATACCACAACTGTACTAACTAGCTTCTGTTACGTTTTAAAGTGCTACATCCAGCAAGTTTTTTCCTTCTCAACTTCTGTTGGGTCTCCTGTAGGATACTGTAGCAGTCCTTAACCCTCAAGCAGTCCACACTGCAGTGACTAGCCTCATTTTAAAAGGTGAGCAAACTGAAGAGCGGCTTTGGAAAGGAGTGCATTATTTTCTTTTTTTCCCAATTGTCTCTTTGCCTATTCGTGGTCACCAATAATTGAATCAGTATGGGTACGACAGGCTTTTGTTTTCACACTTTTAAGTTCTTCACTGTAGCCACTACTTTGAACTTGTTTCTGTCTGCATTACTGACCTTTCCCTATGGTGCTCAAAGTCAATTTGAATTCACACTGACATGGAAGGAGGCTGAAGTGTGCATCTTCTGGGGTCCTTTCTAACCTGAGTTGTTATTTGTTTCTGTGATCTACAGTTATCAGAGACCAAGCACTGACTTTTTCTTACAGCTTATTCTGGTGAACTTCTTAGAAACTGCTGCTGTACATAAGTTACCATCTATCCTTCAGCTTTCTCCAATTTTTTATTTGATTTCTTAGTTGTTAAGCTTCCTGCAAATACTTTGATTGGAAAGGCCTTTTTATGCAAAGGCACAGGAGTGCTTCAGTAAAAGTACCAATGGGATTTCTACTACTGAACAGCCAGTGGCTGTAGTTTACGATGTGGAAGAACTGCATCTTCACCACTGCAACCACCAGGTGAATGGTGGAGTTGATGGTAGCCCCCATCTCCATGTTAGACAGGATGCTTGTCCAACCTGTTTCAAAAGATCTTTTGGCAGTAGTAGCTTGATTGCCTTTTCCAGTCCTTCCTGTTCTAACTACAAACAAGTTTTTTCCACTGTGTAACACGGATCTTCCTTGTTTCAGCTCAAGCCCATTTCTACTTGCCCTGTGTGCTCTGGACATAAGCCAGGGGTTGCTCCCCTTCCTCTTAGCAGCAGCCTTTTGCATACAGGAACAATGTCATCACTCTTTTTTAAGTTGAACAGCCTAAGGTCATTCAACCTTTCCTTCACAGGCTATCTTCTCTGGATCTCTGCTCATGTTCGTTACTCTTCGGCCTTCTCTCCAATTGAACATCTCTTTTGAACTCTATCTTTTTTGAACTGTATTTGACTAAAATTAGGTGCAATATTCCAGCAGAGTTATACACAACCCTAAGAAGAATGGATGCTCTAAAAATTTGTTTATACATCCCAGTGTAGTACCTTCCTTTACTCCAGCAGAATGACATGCATTTTGAAGTCCACCCATTGTTCCTTTTGGAAATAAAGGGAAGCAAAAGCCCAGTTCTTCTTTTCTTGGGGTGGGAAGTGCAGGTTGATGTCTACATGTTAAACAGGAAGAGAGTCATCACCTAGGAACTATTCTAATTGTCTTTTACACTAGCAGCATGTCTACTTCTGTTTAGAAAACATATATCCAGTTAGAATATGGATTTCCTCTCATTGCTCTATGGTATTATGCTTTATTAAACAAAGTGTAAGTGCTTTTGTGGTTTTGGAAACGTCACTGTTTCCTTTTTGTTTTTGTTTAACAACTGTTTTGCTGTGTCTTTACAGCTTTAAGTGCTACTGCATTGAAGAGGTAAATTTAAGAAAAACGGTGCAAGATAACATTTAAGTAGAATTAATTTCTTTGCCACTGCAGATGAATGTTCTTTTTAGTTATTTCTGCAGCTTTTCAGATTGAAAAATTCCTTGTGTACATAAAAGGTCCAAAGACTACAAGCCTCTGGGCAGAGTCTAACTCCACAAGGTAGACAACCAGGCCTGAAGCAATAGAAGTCTAATAACAAATATAGTACATATTAATTATTTTTATTTCCACTAGGAGTTGCAAAGTTTACCAGTCCATTTGATCCTGACTTTTAACTAGTCTGCCTGTGCTTTTTTATTCCACTAAGAATTCTCTCATCTCTTAAAACAGAGAATTTGTATTATTTATGCATATAAACTATAAAAAGCATCTTTCACACTGTAGCATAGAGGCTGTAGAGAGATGGACTGCGGAAGCACATGAGGTCAATGATAAATTAGTATCTCTTGAGCCGGTGTATTTAAAAATTCCTTTCTCCTGTTAAAATACCATATAAACAGGATGTAGATTGGCCTGTTAATGGAATAGGCCAATTAGGGTTAGAAATGTCTTGAAACTAGCTCTTGCAGGTATAGAGAAAAGTTCCTCAGGGCCATAGTTCTTGTACTTGCAGACTTTGCATGAGCTCCGGTCAATGATCTGTTGTTTTTAACTGTTCAACATCTGTTAGAAGTGCCACGCTGAAAATTCTCAACTGATGAAACAGCTACTGAAGTTGCAGTTGTAAAGTGCAGCAAAAGCATCTAATTCTCATCTGCATACCTTCCTTCCCCCAAGGAAAGAATTATTGCATATAAATATGCCACCAGTTTTGTTCCTGGTACAGAAAAATGAATTATTATGTGTTAAATAAGTGAATTAGTAGTGCCTCTAAATTCCATGACTGTGCCTCACCTGCTTTGGTAGAATAGGGTAATAGCCTGTCAGGTGGAAGTAGAAAACGGAGGAACAAAAGACCAAATGCTAAGGGACATGTAAGGGAATGTCCCTCAGCTTATCAAGTATTTGCATATTTCTCCGGCTTTCACAGATGTAATTCCCATAGCAGTCAACTTATCATTTAAAATGTTAGATATTATTGGTTTCATAGTAATTAATACATTTTAAAAGGATTTCAGAAACTTTTAAATTCATTTTCATGGGAGGCCTGGATAGAACAAAGTTATATTTATCAAATTTCTACCATCTGTACATGTTTCTTTGTGTTAGAAAAATATTGTTTCCACTGCTTCACTTTGGGTGGGAAGAAAACTAATAAATTCCACAGGTTTGTTTGGTTTTTTTTAAGTTGAGACTTTAGGATTTGAAAATAATTATCAGACTATTTCCTTAACAGAAGACCTAAAGCTTACCCAAGGACATTCTACTGAATCTTTCAGCATTATGTTCCCTACACATATAATCCATCTCTAATCTTTTCTAATGTTTCATCTCTTCGCTTATAATTCCCTGAAAGGTTACCATGTTTTTCAGAGGAATTGACTGAATTCAGTTAATTTTGTCATTAAATTCAAATGTGAAATCATATATTCAAGATCAACGTTTACCACTGAAGCAAATCCTTTCTAGTGATCATGCTTTATTTTTCTTTATTTCATAGAATCATAGGATCATAGAATCGTTTTAGTTGGAAGAGACCTTCAAGTCCAACTGTTAACCTAACACTGCCAAGTTACCACTAAACCATGTCCCTCAGCACCACATCTACACGACCTTTAAATACCACCAGAAATGATGACTCCACCACTTCCCTGGGCAGCCTGTTCCAATGCTTGATAACCCTTCTAGTGAAGAAATTCTTCCTAATATCCAATCTAAACCTCCCCTGGTGCAACTTGAGGGCATTTCCTCTTGTCCTATTGCTTGTTACTTGGGAGAAGAGACCAACATCCACCTCACTACAACCTCCTTTCAGGTTGTTGTAGAGAGCAATAAGGTCTCCCCTCAGCCTCCTCTTCTCCAGGCTAAACAACCCCAGTTCCCTCAGCCGCTCCTCAGAAGACTTGTGCTCTAGACCCCTCACCGGCTTCGTTGCCCTGCTCTGAAGGCACAAGATAAAAAATTATACTTATAATCAAAGTTTTGTTGCAACTTATCTTTCAAGCAATGTATTTTGTCCTAAATTTCAGCACTTTCTGATCAAATTCTTTAAAGAAAAAACTTAGTAAAAACATTCTCAGTATAAATATTGTTCAGTCATACGACGTGCCTCTCTGTCATGCTCTGTCAACCTTAAAGAACTTAAAACTTGAAAATCAAAATCCTCCCCTTTTTATGAAGTTATGTAAATAATTTCTAACACCTATGCCCTGTCAATTTATATCATCTTCAGCTCTCTCATCTACCCCTGTGCTGATGATGCCAAGGAGAAATAATTGTCCAGAATCCTCCCTTTGCCTTTGTAAGATGATTCTGGTGCTGCCTACTATAAAAGCAGGCTGAACTTGCAGACAGTGCGGCTTCAGCCTCTGTGTGTGTGAGCTGCAATAGTAGAACAGAGTTTATTGGGTCTGAATGGGCCTGAATTTGTCTGGAGTTCAGAAGTCTATTAGGTACAATGTAGGTGCAATCAACAGGACAGTTCTATACTTCAGATAGATCTATTTAACGCCCAAAGTCACAGGAAAACCTTTGTGCTTAAACTGGAAGATAGGTGCTTATGTCTGCATTTACAGTTCTCAAAACACCTGCTCAGCTGCAATGTAACACTAGAGGTGACAAAAAATTACTGTGATTTTTTTTACAGTTAAGTTTTTTTTAGGTATCTAAAATTCTGCTCCAAAGCATATCAGCACTGTGACTTCTGACAAATCTTTTCTGTGAACTGAGAGATACAATCAAACCAGCCTTTCTCTGTCTCTTGCTTCAAAAGCTCAGTCCAGAAACATTTCCAAGCATATTTACTTGGTCACCATTTACAAAATCTTCTATACTAGCTGACACTTTCCATTGTAGACAAGAGGACGGTAAAATCAAATAACTGCTGGATGACAGTTCAAGAGGTTAGTGGATGCAGAAAACTGAGTTCAATTTATTTTTTCTGTGTAAGAGGATTTAAACCTATCTAACACTTGAAGATCTTCCTTTCTGCAAATAATTTGAAAAGGGACTGGATGGATTGAGTGACTACACCCAAGTCTAGGCAGCTCCTTGACATGCAAGAGACCAGGTTATAAGTTCCATTTTGAGATACCTGACCCTCCAACTGTATCGTATGGAAGCCCTCACCTCCTAATACAGGGCTGCCATAGCTGCCAGATACCTTAAGTCCCTTTGCAAACCCTGTACAGTTGCTTTAGATGTTTTAGAAAACTGGACTCAGTGGAGAGACGATTTCATCCTATGTGTCTTTTTAGGGTTCCAGTTCATCAGCCCAAGTGGGGCAAAAGTGTTAAGATCCTTTAAGAACTGATAATTGTATTTATTTACAGAGACTTCAGTAACACAGAGACATTATGTAGTGAACAGAAATACTACTGTGAAACTTGCTGCAGTAAACAAGAGGCACAGAAAAGGTAAGCGAAGAGCAGGCTATTTCACTGCGTCCCTCCTGGTCTTTGACAAACCTTCTTCTTGATATTTATTGTGTTTAGATACCTAGAAGCCTTACACCCCCACTGCATTCTGTGGAGAGGCCAGAGAACCTACAGACAGATTCAAAGCTATTACATGTGTCTTAATCTAGAAGCTACTGCTAGTTGACTACTGTTACTTACAAAGTGCTTTTATAATGCAAACGTTTACTCGTTAAGGAAAGACAGAATGGCTTTGAACTGGTCAGGTCTTTATCATGTGCACTCTAATGGTTTCACAGGATGAGAGTAAAAAAACTGCCAATGATTCTTGCCTTACACCTCAAGAGATTCAAGTATATGGAGCAATTGCACAGGTATACTAAGCTGTCTTATCGTGTAGTATTTCCTCTGGAGTTACGTCTCTTCAACACATCTGGTGATGCTGTCAACTTAGATCGGATGTACGACTTGGTAGCTGTTGTTGTTCACTGTGGAAGGTAAGATACTTTCGTGCATATCTCAAGCTATTGCCAGACATTTGCCAGGGGCAGAGAGATGCCTGACAAAATGTGGGGAGAGTGGGAGGGAGGACATAAACCCTGCTGCTGCACCAACTTGCCTGTGTCTTGGCCTGAACCTCTTAGCCACCCTCCCTCATAGTAAATCTGTACTTGTTTAAAAAATAATGTCTCAGGCCTCCAAAAGTCACAAGATTGGCTTAAATTAATGGAGCTGTCCCCTTCCTCATCAGCCCGCTTAAAGAGCTTGGGAGCCAGGACACTGAGGGCCAGACGCTGCTAGTGTTTAGGCCTTTCAACAGATCACTTTGGTTTCCTGTCAAACCAATGGAAACGATAGCTTTAATAAAGATTCTCACATATGGGGTGTTGTCAAATATGAAACAAACAGAAAAATCCTTGGTTCTCTAGGAATATGACTTGCTCTCCCTCTTCTCAAGGACTGTATGTACCTAAATATTCACAGTTGATACCAAGCAATTTGCCCCCATAAATTTAGTTCATAACGATTTTGCAATAGTTGCATATTTGCAATAGTTGATGCCTGCCATGAACAAATTGTTAAGTGTTCTGTAGGTTAATTTGCAAATGGTCATGGCAGAGATGAAAGCAACACGTTTAGCTTTCTGTTGATGAAGTTTTTATGAGTCAGGAAAAGGGTGAAAGGAGTAACTGTCTGCTGTACCACTAGGGGTGCATTTACTATGTTCTTACTACCATCTAGTTATAATTCAGTCTGCTTGCATATAGAAATGTGACTTAACAAAATAGACTCAATAGCATCTTCTAATATTTTGGGGTTTGTGGTTTTGTTTTGCTTTCTAGTGGACCGAATCGGGGGCATTATATTACTATTGTGAAAAGTCATGGATTTTGGCTCTTGTTTGATGATGACATTGTAGAGGTCAGTATGCATAACTTGTAGAGGTCAGTATGCACATGACATTGTAGAGGTCATGAGCACGACTTTTGTGTTTATGTATTTTTCTCTATTTGGGGTTAAAATTCTGATCCAGATCTGGGTATAGATTACTAGTCTGCAAAGCCACCGTTTGGCTGTAATGTGACATTTAGCTCAGCTGTGTTAGGAAGTGAGATTGCAAACAAAATTATTAATCCAGTAGTTCTTACTCTGTCAGTGTCAGAGAGGGGTGTTTTATTTCAGAGCAACAGCAAACATTTTTAATATCAGACTTCGAGGTTTTAATTTGAAATGTTTTATATATCTAATAAAATAAATTTAATTCATTAAAACCTAAAATATCCAGGAACTATGCTGCAATCCTTGGCAATATCACTTGGCAAAATTGGACTGGGTAAAGCTAGCATTGCTATAGAATTTTAAGTTTTGAACAATTGGGAAGTTACAAGAAAGTCTGAATTCTGTAGTCGATCTGGGTTTGTCTGAATGTAAATTAGAGCAGGCTCTGGCCCACAGCTATTACAGATTCTGTCTAAGCATTCTGCAATTAATTTGTAAGCAAACCCTTTATGTCATTGTGGCACCTTGGCAAAACTGAGGTCTTGAATCTGATTTCCCAGGGGTAAATCCAATGGAGGAAAGTAAGCACTGAGACATTGGATGGGGCATGTCTTGAAGTGGGTTTCTCAAAATTTCAGAAAGTTGGGGTCACGTGGCCACGTTTATGTGGTTTAACCGTGTTCACTACTGCATTCCAAGGAGTCTCCCTGTTACTGGAAAAAGCCTGATTCAGTTAGGTTCACTGAGAAACATTCCTAGTGACTTCCATGAGTGAGACCAGTAGGGCTTAGCCCCGGAACATTACCCTTTCACTGCTTAATTTGCAAACAGGATTTGCTAATTGCTACCCTGAAACAAATAACTGAATTTGTCTTTTGTGTTTATACAGTCATGTAATCCATTTTTGGTATTTCTTTTACCTAACAACACATTAAAAAATTTTATTTATTTTGCAGAAAATAGATGCTCAAGCTATTGAAGAATTCTATGGTCTGACCTCTGATATATCAAAAAATTCAGAGTCTGGCTATATTTTATTCTATCAGTCGAGAGAGTGACTTGGCAAACTGTGACAACTGTTGCTGCACAACACGATGCTGCACACAAAAGAAGGTGATGGCCCCCCTTACCTGACTTTTACACAGACCGCATCCTGAATGGCTGAACAACGACACACTCTGTCTCCTATTAAATGTGATGTTGACTATAACTGCCCATTTTTGACATACAGAACTTTGTTTTGGGAAGGGGGGGTTGTTTGTAGTTTTTAAGTCTGATTGAAGAGTTAATTGCAGTCAGATTTTAGTGGAATTTTTATGGACTAACATTTATAGATTTGGATGTCAGCTGTTAAACCCAATCCAGCTAGAGTAGTATTTTATATGGAAGTGTTCATTGCATTTAGGGCAAAATTGTTTAAAACTTTCTGAATGGCTTTGGGTGTGTTGATTTACAAAGCATTCCTTTAAATACATCCTGACGTATACTTACCGATTGTAAGTGTAAGGAAAAAATCTGTTTCACGATGATTGGAATTGTGGTTGTATAAAGGATTTTTTTATGTGTTACTCTCTGCTGCAAAAAAGATATTCTTCCAAAATCATTTAAGCTTTGGGTTGTTAAAAACTCTCAGTGCATAACCTCAGGCCTAAAATTCACATAGAGGGATTTAAATTGCAGTGGAACTAAGTAATTCTGTATGTCCATTAACTTTGTTTATCAAGAGATAGTACAGGTAAGGTGAGATTGCAGAACCTACAGAGGACTGGAATAAAGGGAGCGAGATGACACATATGACACAGAGATAAATTACATCTATAGACATTGAGTTTATCATTCCATTAAAATGATATCATAGGTTGTTTACTTAATTGAGTTTGCAGAGATTGCAATGCTGCTTGTGTATAACATATCCATCAGGACTGAAATTACATGGTCCATTTAAATAAGTGTTGTTCATACAATGGGTAAGACATGGCTTGATCCTGCAATTTTCTGAGTATCTGTAGGTCCCATTTTCATTTCTCAAGACAGAGTCCATTTCTTGGCAACATAATCTAATACATAACAACCATTAGCATACACACACTGTCCTGTATATATCATCTCTAACATTCTGGCCAAGTTTGACAGCATTTGGGTCACCACAGAAACAGACAGGGCTCTGGAGTGTCTGATTTTAAAAACATCAAAAGGCTTAGTGCAAAAGGCTTAGTTTGTGATTTTACTGGGTGAATTTGGCTGGCACTAGTCATGCACTGGCGAATAAAACTTCAGAGTTCACATACTGGAATTTGGCAAAGAATGAATGTAGAAGAAAGTATGAATAGGTATGAGAAGGGATCGATAGCAGGTTGAGGCAGTGGTAACACTGGGTAACTACCTTGCTTGGTTTGACACTTTCACTCCATTATACAATTCTTGAACTTTGGTATCCAAATTCCTATTTCAAGGAAGTCAACAGCAAAACCACTCTTGTTGTCTTTAGGGGGACTGACAGTTGTTCTAGTATTTACAAGGAAATATTCTCATCTCACAAAATTTATTTCTACCTGTTATATTTCGTTCACTCTCAATAAGTATTTATTAGACAATGTTGCTTCTGGTCCTTCTTTTCTTTAAGAAGCCTACCTGCCACTTTATGGCCAACACTCCATTTCAAGAAATGGCTTTTGAAGTGCAGCTAAATCTTACATTTTAGTCTTCTGTAGGAAAGAGAATAACTTTTTGTCCATTGTAATCTACTGTGAATGTGAAATAACTTTTGTTAAATAGTGGTGAAAATGAAGTACTAGCTTCTACTGTAACATCAAGTTCTGTTGGATTTATCAATGGCCATTTTGTAAACTAAGGAAATGTAGCACTTTACACTGAATGAGAAACAGAAGTGGACTTTTCATCTAATGTTATTTGTGATTATCCTGTTATTATACCGATACAAGAAAACAGACATAGAATGTAACCTTAGAGTATTTACTTAGCTGAAAAACAGTAGTGGTCTACAGAGATCACTCACATGAATGAAGGCTGGTATGCAGGCTCGAGACAAGCATAACTGGGATGCAGCTCTCATTCTTTGATTGGTGTTAGAATAAAATGTTCTGTCTCCACCACAGAAGACAGACATCTTACAGGAGAATTCAACTCTCACTGAGGCCCAGGAGCTTTTCCACTGAAAAGCTAACCCTGCAAATTGCTCTTCAGTGGATTTACTTATATGCATTCAGTATTTCCATATAAAAATGTAATAATCACTTGCCTTTTAAAACGGGTAACATTTCCTTGTGAATGAAGGCACTTTCTAGATCAGTATTAACCAATGCTGGTCCAAAGGTCTGTACTTCACAGTTTACTGCTGAACATTCTTAGGGCATTCTTCAATTTTAAAACAAGCAACAAAAAAGATATTCTTAAGGTATCATTTGAATGTTTAGGGCTCATGTTTATATGAAAATTAATTTTTCATAAAAATAATTTTTAAATCAGTTCAATTTTAGGAAATATTTTCCATATTTCAATTGACTTACCTGAAAAATTATTTTTTTAATGTTAATAATATGAGTTAATGTTTAAATGCTAAAGTACAGGATAATAATCTTTGGTTTTCTCCAGTTGCAAGACAGCTCTAGGTCATAAAACATACAGATCATTGCAGTGTGTTATTGAGAGTGAAATTACTAGAGCAAACCTTTTCATAAAATATGAAAAACTGTTTTAAATTCATGCTAGCCCATGAAAAGATCACAGCACTGGTATCACACCAATCCAACATCAGC
Source organism: Burhinus bistriatus (assembly GCA_013397275.1). Taxonomy (NCBI): domain Eukaryota; kingdom Metazoa; phylum Chordata; class Aves; order Charadriiformes; family Burhinidae; genus Burhinus; species Burhinus bistriatus. Next base: position 222,467 of record VYXH01003321.1, read on the forward strand.
GCTCTGACATCAACTCTGAAAAATTGAGGAATACTCACTTTGTGCTAACACCAGCTAAACAAAGGAGCATTTTCTTTTGATTAAAAAAAGAAAAAAATTGCAGTCACAATTCTATAAATTATATCATTGTGCTGAATGTCTTGATTTTGGTCCAGCAAAAGCTGTCCATCACAGCTGTATGAATCGTGCCAGTCTAGGCAGCAGAACTTCTCTGTCAAATTAAGCACATTCACAGGGGTTTTGCAAGATTGGGATCCTCACAGGAACAGTCATATGATGTAAAGTATTTTAGTTGATTAAATAAAACATAATCCTTTTTCTCTTATGCTTACGTATAGATTTCCAGTCCCTTATGAAAGAACGGAAAAATATCTGGGACAATAAAAGCTTTTCAGCCAGCAGCTAGAAAACAAAATTGTAGCACAGATGTCTACTAGTATTCTGTGCTTCCCTAAAATGACTATTTTTATGGTGTAGTGTTCTGAGTATATTAGGCCTAATGACATGTGAAGTTTTCTACTTGTTTCACATGCTGTTGCTGAGATGCATTGTCCATTTATAAATCCTATTACTATGTTCTTACTTAGAAAAAAGAACATTTTTGTCCTGTGCTGTTTTTCCACTGAACCCAATGAAGCACTGCAGTGCTAATGAATCAGTTATCTTAGAGGATGAGCTCAGACCTCAACTTTTATGTTTCACAGAACAGGCTGTCAGGATTTTATGTAATTTCTATTTTTGGGACGTAGCAGAGGGAGGCAGAAGAGGGGAGTGATGGAGAAACCATAGCAGTGAAGCATAACACCTTGTTGAAATTAAGTCCCAAAATTACTCCTGTCAGTTTTATTTTAATAATTTACAGTTACCTCGAAGCAGTAGATTACATCTTAGAAGTCTTGTTCCTTTCGTAGTTGGAGTAAAGACAATAAAGCAGTAGGTGTTTCCTTCACATTACATTTAATAAATATATTAAAGACCTAGCTAACCAAAACTGCAATTTACATTACATAGTGGGTTCTAAAGTGCTACCACAACCTGTCTTTTACCTTCAGACATTACATTTCATTCACCCGTCTGTTACAGCATCATGTACTTGGGACCTGAGCCGAGAGCTTGCAGCTGCCAGTGATCTGATGCCTCCCAGCAGCAGACCCTTCTTGTTACGTCTTTTTTGCTGCTTGTGGCTGACAAGTGTGAGCAGTACCTTGCAGCTGCATATGTACTAGAAATTTGAAGGCGTTTTGGCTGTGTACCTATTCTTTGCTAGTACCTTTTATCAGTGTTTGTTTTAATTTATTTCTCTTTTGTTGGTCTGTTATTGTATTTGTATAATAACTTATGTAGTTAACATTATTAGTTTTTCTGTTTTAATTTTTATGTACTTTGATTTTTTTAAAATGTAATCAACCCAAGCACTTTAAGCAACAACGTCAATCTTGTGAAATTCCAATCAGCTTAACATTTTGCCTTTGTCTTTTTGCTTTTGCAGCTGTTTGCTTGTGATTCAACATCTCTAGTTAACAATCCAATTTCCATTTTTAGGCTTGTAGTCCTAGCTGGGTTGTAGATTTGGGAAGCCCGAATTTGTTCATACATACCAAGGATGCAGTATTTACTGTGTGTGTGCTACACCCAGCAGGGTGTACCCGATGAGTTGCACTCACAGTGCCCGTTTCACAACCTTTTTTGCGCTCTGCCTGCTAACCCGGCTGAGAATGACTGCAATGCTTTAATCTGTGGTACACTTATCAATGACTGTGATCAGAAAAGCTCCACTTTTTACAGGAGAATTCTCTTTTCCCAAACACGGGGTTAGCTGTCAATCAGCTGGTGATACAGATATTGCTCTCTTTGCCATTTTATCTGTGCTCAGTACAGACTTAAGTGTGAATAATCTTATGAGCTGCATTTATTCTTGGCACTTAAATGACTGCTAGCAAGCAGAGCAATCTTTTTGCACCTTCTGTCTCTCCACTTGGGCTCATATAAAGGGAAGAGATAATGAAGGAGGAGAAGTGCTGGTGTCACTGGGAGGAGTGGCTGACACACCAGGAGGCTGTGCCATCATACAGCGAGACCTGGACAGGCTGGAGAGTTGGGCAGAGAGAAGTTTAATGTTCAACAAGGGCAAGCATAGGGTCCTGCACCCAGGGAGTAATAACCCCAGGCACCAGTACAGATTAGGGGTTGACCTGCTGGAAAGCAGCTCTGCACCTGGGAGTCCTGGTGGACAACTAGTTGACCACGAGGCAAGCAGTGTGCCCTTGTGGCCAAGAGGGCAAATGGTATCCTGGGGTGCATTAAAAAGACTGTGGCCCGCAGGTTGAGAGAGGTCATCCTCCCCCTCTATTCTGCCCTGGTGAGGCCCCATCTGGAGTACTGTGTCCGGTTCTGGGCTCCCCAGTTCAAGAGAGACAGGGAACTACTGGAGAGAGTCCAGCGTAGGGCTATGAAGATGATCAAGGGACCGGAGCACCTCTCTTGCGAGGAAGGGTTGAGAAACCTGGGTCTGTTCAGCCTGAAGAAGAGAAGACTGACAGGGGATCTCATCAATGCTTATGCATATCTAAAGGGCAGGTGTCAAGAGGGTGGGGCCAGAGTCTTTTCAGTTGTGCCCAGCAGCAGGACAAGGGGCAACGGGCAAAAACTGGAACACAGGAAATTCCATCTCAACATGAGGAGAAACTTCTTTCCTTTGAGGGTGCCAGAGCACTGGAACAGGCTGCCCAGAGAGGGTGTGGAGTCTCCTTCTCTGGAGATATTCAAAACCCGCCTGGATGCGTTCCTGTCCAACCTGCTGTAGGTGAACCTGCTTTGGCAGGTGGGGTTGGACTAGATGATCTCCAGAGGTCCCTTCCAACCCCTACCATTCTGTGATTCTGTCAAAAAAGCACACCATCTATCAAAGACACTGGATGTTTCTTAGAGGCCAGCAGTATCCATATCAGAAAGTCACTAACTTTGTGCTGTTAATGCAACAGTTATTCTTAGTTTTTTTAGACTTCGTAATCTCTTTGATCAATGAAAAGACCAGGGCTTTTTTCTGTTGCATCAGTTCTGTTGCTGAGGTGTTTCTTCTCAATTTAACATGGCACTTAATATTTAAATAGCCCTTGGGAAACCTCGATAGACACCCTTTTTAATTTCTTTCCAGTTAACATGCGTTGCTTCAAAGAGATTGCTTGAACCTGTCCACAAGACTTACTCGGATTAACACACTCCTTTTGCATACAAGGTCAAATAACACCTGTCAGGAGGTATGTGCCCACCTAATGGGACCATCTGGGCTAAGCCCACACCTTTTTACACACTGATGATTCTTCACCCCCTAGGAGGTTTGCTTGCTGGCTTTACCTGAATGATTTAATATGAAACTGCGCATAACTCCCTTTATTCATGGTCTCAGAGTTGCTGTAATTCTTTAATAATTCTGCCTCATTTGGTTACCAAGACTGGGACTATTGCACAGTGTAAAATAAATTAACTTGTGTGTGCCATTCACAGTGGTCAATTTAACAGCCTAATGCTTCTGATGAAGACTGTTGCAGGTGGCAACTTCTCTATAAGTAAGAATATTAAAGAGTAGGTGGCGTTTCTGTGGTAGCACAGTAGGTTTGTCGGAGGAGCTGGACTAGCATGCAGCTTCCTAACCCTCAGCTTGTACCCAGCTGAATTTGGTGCTCTATCATCTAGATAATCCTAACCCTTCTCCTAGGGGTTCTAAAGTGGCAGGAGCAAACCCTTGGCAAAGACACCTTGCAGGTTACCAAAATTTCTTGCTTGCCACGGTGGATAATTAATGAATATTTGTAACCCTTCTCTCCCCACTCCCCAAAACCTCATAAATAGCTATACGTTCCTTAAAGAGGCTGAGCTTCAACGTCAGCTTTGTATTTGCAATGCTGTTCATCTTTGCAAATGTCCCAAGGCAGATTGTGTTCACATCTTAAATTGTTTCCTAGTCCTCTCTCAACTCTCCTTCTAACAGCGAGAGCAAAATCAGGGCAGCCATGTTACAGGTTCAAGGGCTTTTCCAGGAGACAATTTTCAAGCTTCGGTGGCTTTTGTTAAAGAAAACCTTACATGAGCTCCATAACTTTTCCATGACTCTTGAGGAGTAAAGTCACCATACATTGTTTGAATATGAGCGTACTGTAGGGAAAAGAAGAAAGAGAAGAAGAAGAAATGCAGAAAGGGTTTGTTTTTCAGAGGCTTTGAATATGTATATCTGTTTGTAAATATATAATCCCACCCTACCTTGTCAAAACGATACAATCATAACAAAACTACTTAAATACTTTGTGCTAGGTTTTTAAATGGAGTAAAAGGTAGTAAAACTATTAGGCAAACAATTGGGGACGCATAAAAATACTGAGTTTCTAGTAAAGTGTGCAAAACACGGTGTATGTGTACAGTTGCTCTTTTTAATCATGTACATGTAATTAAACCCTGCACTACCTGCAGAACTGTAAGATAAATCTCATGTTGGTTATTAAGGTTGTAACATAAGAAAACAGTATTTTCTCCTCTTAACATGTTTATATTTTACATAAAATAAACTCCCTAGCTGATCTTGCTTCCATTCAACTTGCTTTGAATTCAGCTGGCGCCAGACTAAGGCTGAGCATCGGTGTCGGTTGTTACACACCACGCTTCTGAACGGCAGGTATCTGTATTCTTACAGATGGCGACGCTGCTGATGCTCGCTTTTTATTTCATTTGATGGAGTCATTGCATTTTAAGTTACTTCAGAGAATATTTCACCACCTGGGCTAACTGCCTCTGAAGTGTCTTAAGGGAACAGATTTTGCATGCGGCTCATGAGTGCTCCTGGTGGAACGTACGTACGATTGCGTGACTGAGCTGTACCTAGTTACAGCACATCACTGACCTTGCCTATGTTACTGAGAACAGCTAAAACTGAAGAGAATAAAAAGCAGCCAGAATTGAACTACCTTTTGCATCAGGGAACAACGAGAATCCCAAGCCCTTTAGCCTGGGATTTTAACCGTGACTACCAGAGTGGGAAAGGGTTTTGTTAATGGGGTCTAAAATTCTGTCAGAGAACTGCAAGGTTCCAGTAGTCTGCTCATTTTCCTGAAGTTATTCATTAGCAAACATAATTTACTTTCTCAAAAGTGAGGTAAATACAAGGCTGGAGTTTCTTGCTCTTGTGTAAATGGATTCTTGTTATTTCTTCAGAATCATTTAGAGACCCAAAATCAAACATAGCTGTCAAACTACACGTTAAATCTATAGCTATCATGCTGTAAGACATATGGCACATCAGACTATCAAAGGGCTAGGTTGAAAAACACTTCACATCTTACAGTACCGATTTCCTCTCAAATTAGAAACTTTGAAGCACCTTCAAATTTATTCCTAGGTTATTAGAACATAAGCTTTTAACTGCAGGATGGAGACAGAAATTTAAAACACAGGAGATGACTGAAATAAATACATCGCAAATCCATACTTTTAAAACATTTAAAAGAAATAAAATTTATAGCGTACATATAAAGAAACCAAGAAAAGATTTCCAAGAGCATGGTTCACAATCACTGTACGTGGGCCCCGCTACAATTGCTCTCACTTCAGAAATGCATTTTCCCAGAAGCTGTATGATGTTTACCTATGTCTCTGTTCCATAGTTTTTGGTATGAGTTAGATTAATCATTTTAGATTAGATTGGGTTGTGTTCTGTGTACCAGATAAACAGAGAAAAATGCTAAAAATATAATTTCATATTGACTGAAACCTCAGGTATGGTAGGAGAAAATTATAAGATTCCTCTTTTAAATACACTCATCAGACTTGAAACAACAGTTATTAGACATGACTAAATACATGACATGGAATACCATGTTTCTGGAGATGTTAATTGCCTTGAATGTCTGTGTGCAATTTAAAAATCAAGTGAAAATTTTTAAAGAAGAAAAATAGGACAACCATTTTCAAGACATATAAATATATATATATGGTAACAAAACATCTCAATTATCTGTTCTGAAAAATGTTCCTCTTCACTTATTAATTTTATATCAAATAGCAGAAGATTACTCCATCACCTCATTAAATTCACTCACCCTCACTGCATGACTTATTTGGCTGCTCTACTGTGACCTGAGAGCTTCAGGCTTTCCTCAGCCTAAAGAGGTTGTAGCCGCGTCTCTTGCTGTCTCTGGGAGACTCCTGTGGCACAGGCTGTGGGGCCAGCAGCCCTCTGAAGACCTGAGTCTTCCTGGATCCTTTCTCTCAGGCCACACCAGATGAGTGACCACACCAGACTACTCCACACCTAAGCAGCTTCAATACATATTTTCCCAAGCTCATCTTTCCAGGAGGATGTGTTGCACAAGTTTTGTATTATTGCCAGTACGGAATCATTTTGTGTTATGTAGGAAAATACACTAGCAGATCTAGAAAAAAGAAAAACAGTCATATGTACAGTTCTGCTTCAGTTTGCTCATGTGGTCTGAACCAAAGAAGATTCCTTTAACAAATCAATCCAAGACCTTTCTGAACCATAACAACTTTTCTTTTTTTTTTCCGTATGGTTCCCTTCCCCGTATTCTTATACGGCTGCGGGGAGGCATTCTCAGCCCACTCTGTCACAGCAGGTGTCTGCTACTCTGAGCGCAGTGTTAGGGTTTGGCTGTGGAAGATGGGCTTGCTGTGAAGGAAGCCATTTGTGGCATTCACCACTGTGAAGAGTGATCATTATCAAAGTGAACATCCTCCTTGCCTACATCAGTTTAACCAGCCGCAAATAGTTCACCTGATGCTAACAGTAATACAGAAACAGCAGAGGAGGCAACAACCTGGAGTTTGCAGGTTGCCCCAAGATGCACGGAGAAACCTATCAGGATCAAATATAATTCAAGAGGCAGAGACTGATACACATTTTTTGCCAAATGACTGCAAAGGTAAAATAAAGAGGTCAATACCAGAATGAAATTTGCAATCAGCCAGAGCAAAACATTATCCTTTGGATTTCATTTCACACACATATAGGAAAAATATTCAAGTCCTGTTCCACAACAGCAAATATGTTGAAACAGAAGGTACAGATTTCGCCCAGCATTGCAAACTAGACCGCACAAATGCTTAGGTTGCAACTAAGAGGCTACCTGATAGAGACCAAATTCTACCATCAATCACTTCAGTGTAGCTGTAAAGAAGCTCCAGACAGGTTTGCAGTTTTACAGTGGGTTTAGTAATAGCAGAAACTGGAATAAAGTTTCTTACAACATCCTCAGAAAAATTTTGGTGTACAGAGGTATGTTTTCTGTAAGACATGGCTGTGTGGTGCAGTTGACACGCTGGAGGGAAGGGATGCCATCCAGAGGGACCTGGACAGGCTTGAGAGGTGGGCCCATGCAAACTTCGTGAACCTGAACAAGGCTAAGTGCGAGGTCCTGCACGTGGGTCAGGGCAATCCCATACACAAATACAGGCTGAGTGGAGAATAGATTGAGAGCAGCCCTGAGGAGAAGGACTTGGGGGTACTGGTGGATGAGAAGCTCAACATGAGCCGGCAAGGTGTGCTTGCAGCCCAGGCAGCCAACCATATCCTGGGCTGCACCACAAGAAGCGTGGCCAGCAGGATGAGGGAGGTGATTCTGCCCCTCTACCCTGCTCTCATGAGACCCCACCCAGAGTACTGCATCCAGCTCTGGGGCCCCCAACATAAGAAGGACATGGTCCTGTTGGAGCAGGTCCAGAGGAGGGCCTCCAAGATGATCAGAGGGCTGGAGCATCTCTGCTATGAGGACAGGCTGAGAGAGCTGGGGTTGCTCAGCCTGGAGAAGAGAAGGCTCCAGGGAGACCTTATAGCGGCCTTCCAGCACCTAAAGGGGGCCTACAGAAAAGATGGGGAGGGACTCTTTATGAGTGAGTGTAGTGATAGGATGAGAGGCAATGGTTTTAAACTGGAAGAGGGTAGATTTAGATTAGATATTAGGAAGAAATTCTTTAATCTGAGGGTGGTGAGACATTGGAACAGGTTTCCGTGAGAAGTTGTGGATGCCCCATCCTGGAAGTGTTCAAGGCCAGGTTGGATGGGGCTTTGAGCAATCTGGTCTAGTGGGAGGTGTCCCTGGCCACGGCAGGGGAGTTGGAACTAGATGATCCTTAGGGTCCCTCTAACCATTCTATGATTCTAGGTGTGGAACAGTGTAAGCACTGGAGAAGAACTACAAGTGGAATTATCTTTGCTCTCTGAAAACACAGTGGAAGAGCACAAACAAAATCTTACCCATTATTTAGTCACTAATCGTATAATTCTCACTGTCATTTATGAAGCATTTTTCATCCTCAAAATAGTTTACCAGATAACTTAATAAATTTCCAGCTCTTAACTTGGTGAAAATTATAGAAATTGGGTAATGTGTACCAAAATCCCTATGTATTTTAGATAACTACAACTTGATCTGAATCTGCCTGCCCCTCAGCTCGGCCAGTTTAACTAGCAGGGACATTTTAACCGGCTCCTCGGCAGCTGCCTTGATGACCTATTCACTTCTGGATGCAGTTCAAAGTGCAGATCTTGTAGCACATTGCTCCAGTAAAACCTGATCTCTTGCTATCTCCAAAACAGCTTGTCTTGCCTGGAATGCAGTGGGGTAGCTGAGGTTACTCAGGAAGTTTGTCATAACAGCGCTTTACTTTCCAAGGAACTGATTAGCTTTCTTTTGCTCCCTAGTAATTGTTAATTATTATACGGTAGCAGGAAATATTAGGTAAAGCAAGAATGATGTCATTTATTTGATTTTTTTCTCCTTCTTTTTTCTGGATATTTCTGGTTACATTTTCAGATGAACAAAAGTATTCTGAGGTAACGGCATTAAAATCTTGACTGTTTTAATTTTGCAAGATGAGTAGTTCAGGCAGTGACCACTGTTGGCTAAGACACCAGAATGGCACAGTTGCCCCTCAGAAGCTGGCCTTGAGGACAAAAAAACCCCAAAGGTAAGCAGAATTCTTCCCCCTAACCTTTAAAACTATGATATTTTTAAATGTTCAAGCACAGGTTACTAATTCTACTGTTGACATATATGGGATGTTTCTAAGCATACTGAATCACTATGCTGCAACATGGTTTTGACCAACATTGAATTAACCACACTCTCGCAATAACATGCTTCAGAGTAGTGTTCAATATTTATATTGAACTGTATTTTTACCATGGCTTAGAGAAGGTGATGCATGAAATCTAAAAGCTTTATTTTACGGCAATGTTACACATTCATGCTCATTTATGGTTCGCAAATACAGTTACAGAGGATGAGGAAAGACAATTAGTTTATTGTAAAGTAAGCCGTACTGCAGAATGCAGACTGCACTGCCAATGTTGCGTGTGGTAACAGCAGTGAATAAATGCTCGCTGTTTAGTAGGTCCATTTAGTTGTCATGACACTTGTAGAAGAAATGTACCTAGGGAATGTGTTTCCTTAATATACTCAATCTCTTGCTCTCACTAGCGCAGTCAATCCAGCCTCCAGATACTGAGCTGAAAACAAACCACTCCATTCACCATGCTCTATATACAATTGAACTTTATTTATCCAAAGGTATTTTACTCAAAATCCCTGTAATATGAAAATGAGCTGTATCCCCCAGGTAAAATGTTTTCTATCTTGAAACTCTGTTAAACCTGAATTCATGCAACCATTTCTTAATGAACAAAACCAAGCTGTAGGTTCCCTGGTATAATTTCAAGTAACGTTCTGTCCCCTTGTTATTGGTTTGGGTTCTTTTTTTTCCATAGGCCGTGATGTATGGGCTTCTTTGCAACCAGGTGATAAGGCCCAGTCAGCATGGGTTCATGAAAGGCAGGTCCTACTTGACTAACCTGATCTCCTTCTGTGACAAGGTAACCCACTTAGTGGATGAGGGAAAGGCTGTGGATAGCGTCTACCTAGACTTTAGTGAAGTTTTTGACACCATTTCCAACAGCGTTCTCCTGGTGAAGATGACTGCTCATGGTTTGGATGGGCGTACACTTCACTGGGTAAAAAACTGGCTGGAAGGCCAGGCCCAAAGAATAGTGATGAATGAAGTTAAATGCAGTGGCAGCCGGTCACAAGTGATGTTCCCCAGAACTCTCTCCTGGGGCCAGTTCTCTTTAATATCTTTATCAATGACCTGGATGAGGAGATTGAGTGCATCCTCAGTAAGTTTGCAGACAACACCAAGTTGGGCAGGAGTGTTGATCTGCTTGAGGGCAGGAAGGCCCTACAGAGGGATCTGGACAGGCTGGATCAATGGGCCGAGGCCAATGGTATGAGGTTCAACAAGGCCAGGTCCTGCACTTGGGTCACAACAACCCCATGCAGCGCTACAGGATTGGGGAAGAGTGGCTGGGAAGCTGCCCAGCACAAAAGGACCTGGGGGTGTTGATTGACACCCAGCTGAATATGAGCCAGCAGTGTGCCCAGGTGGCCAAGAAAGCCAACAACATCCTGGCCCATATCTGGAATAGTGTGGCCAGCAGAACTAGGGCAATGATTGTCCCCCTGTACTCGGCACTGGTGAGGCCCCCCCTTGAGTGCTGTGTTCAGTTTTGGGCCCCTCACTCCAAGAAAGACATTGAGGTGCTGGAGCGTGTCCAGAGAACGGCAAGGAAGCTGGTGAAGGGTCTCGAGCACAAGCATTATGAGGAACGGCTGAGGGAACTGGGGTTGTTCAACCTGGAGAAAAGGAGGCTGAGGGGAGACCTTATCGCTCTCTACAACTACCCAAAAGGAGGTTGTAGTGAGGTGGGGGTTGGTTTCTTCTCCCAAGTAACAAAAAATAGGACAAGAGGAAATGGCCTCAGCTTACACCAGGGGAGGTTTAGGTTGGATATTAGGAAAAATTTCTTTACCATAAGGGTTATCGAACATTGGAACAGGCTGCCTAGGGAAGTGGTGGAATCACCGCCCCTGGAGGTATTTAAAAATCATGTAGATGTGGTGCTGAGGGACATGGTTTAGTGGTAACTTGGCAGTGTTAGGTTGATGGTTGGACTTGATGATCTTAAAGGTCTCTTCCAACCAAAATGATTCTATGATTCTGTGATTTTATTACTCCTGTAATTTTGGACACTATCTTCTACTATTCTAGCTCTCATTGAATGGAAGAGTACTAGCTTCTCTCTCTCTCTGAGACATTGCAATACCAGTCCACTAGCTGCAGTGAATTTTGCAACCATTTAATATCCAATATTATAGGGCACATTCTGAGGACTCATTCTTCAGAAAAGGATGTTCAGGAAAGCAGCGATGTCTATAGATTGAACATGAGAGTCTATGATTTCCAGTCTCATCCTTATCAAGAACTCATTTATTATATGGGGCAAATAATGCAGCTTCTCTCTTACTCTATTTCCCACTAAGAAAATGGGTATGCCAATATTTATCTACCTTAGAGAATTATGGAGCTTAGGTTAGAGGAGTAGAGGCTGCAACCTCAATTACTCTCATATGCACAATAATTAGGTTATAACAGTATATTTTTCCTTTTTCAGGCAGTCTTCTTTTGATAACTGCAGCACGCCCTTCAAGGGGGGAGATTTGCAGACAGTAAGACCAGCTGACCTTTATATGACAGGAAAAGATCTTTACAAAGAGATCAAACAACTGTCCAGAGGTGGCAAGAATTAATTCAGTGATACATACATACTCCAAGTTTGTCCTGAAAGGTCAGTATTACTGAATTTTATTTCCAAGCAACACACCCCATCATAGCCCCCATCAGTCAGTGGGCAAAGAACAGGCCCAGAGTGAGTAATAGGTGATCTAACAAGACAGTTGACGCATATTTCTTTCATCTGGCTGTCTCTCACAATAACCATATCTAGAGATTTCAAAGGAAAGGGGTAAAACCCTATTGCAGACAGCTGTGAAATAAATGACCTGTTAAAGAAGATCATTTCCTTAGAAAGAAAAGAAAGGAAAGTTTCCAAGGGAAAGACACTTTCTCTCCAAACTTACTCAGTTAATAGTGGCTTTTTTTACAGATAGGAATCAGGCTAATGGGCTATGCACTGCATACTGCCTGCTTCTTTACGTATTTGCTTAGCTCATTTGGCCCCTAAAAAATATTTTGTCACCCATAATAGTTTTCCATTTATGCCTTAGATAACAAGATGCTATCATGTTATTTGCAGTGCTATGTATATCTTGGGCCCTTGGAGGGATTTTAGGATGACTACAAGAACACCCACAAAACTGACCTAACAAGGATAAGATAATACACCAAAAAAAGACCCCCAACTCCTCAACCGTTTTATGAAGTTAGATATTAAAAAGGCAAACAACATTTTTTCCCAGAATTCTGTCCTTAAATAATTTCTCTGTTGGGTTTTGTGCTCTTCATTTTAAGCTTATTTTTCACATCTACAAAGCAAAGAAGTCAGCTAAATCGTTGTGATGTTCTGAGAAGGAAATGGTTAATGTTCATGAAGGGGAGTGAAAAATGTTATGTTCGTTTTATAAAGGGCAATTCCTTGCCCACGTGGGCGTTTGGAGCTCATAAGGACGAGGTTTCCAAAAAACCCACGTTTTGAGGTTGGAACAAACAGTAGCAAATCTGCAGAAGTGAACCGCCCTCAGCTGTGGCAGTGATGGACTGCTGGCTTAAAGAGCTGCCGTTCATCTTCAATGTCCATTCTTACCAGACCCTTTCTACTGGGCAGTGAGCAAAGAAAAGACAGCTATTCTCTTCCAAAAGCCAATAAGATCTTTTGTAGAAGAAAATTTGCATTTGGCTGAATGTTAATTTTATAATGCTGTCTAACTGCAGCCGAATAGTTTGCTTTTGTTTCCTCCCCACACCCAACACACGCGCAGCCAGCGAGGGACCCTACCTAACCTTTTCAGCTCCTTTGAACAAATTAAACAAACCTGTATCACTGTGTGGCTTCTCTGCTTAGCAGAGAGATACTTCACAGAACAAAGAAGAAGAGTCAAGGCCATCACACTAGAGAGTCACTGTCCTTTGGGCTTGGGCCATATCAGCTATGTGACAAGAAAATATTTTGTGCTTCTTAGTGCTTTTCTTTGTGGACATTTACCAAGTGTTGCCTTTACTCTTTGGCCTCACAGTCCTATAATAATCATCTCAGCATTCCCAGACTTTGGGAAAGGTCAGATCCAGACCTAAAACCAGTTCCAACTTTTACGAGTTTGATGTAAAAATATTAGTAATACTTGTTTCTAGAAGCAGCGCATGGGACCCAACTAAACTTGTATTAGGACTGCTCTGGGATTGACAAGCCATATGGTCCAAATCCGTTTACAAATGGCGAAGGCTGGATAGCTTGTGCCTGATCTCCTGATGGGTGATGCAGTGGGTTAGATAACTAACACAAGTCTATAACACAGGAACTTGTAAGTGAGAAGGATTTTTTTCTAAACAGTTAAATCATCATCCACTTTTACTTGCTTCTCAGTCAACACCCAGTTTCACACACTAAGACTATTCTGGCTCCCGGGTTTGAGGTCTACTTGAGAAAGTGATGAGAGAAGTGATGGATGACGGCCTCAGGCATGAGCCTCAGGGCAGGGACATCCTTGTGCTCCAGCGTCCTGCAATGCTAATGACAGCATCAAGCGTCATTCTACTGTCATTTTTTAAAAAAGATTATTCTTAATACCATGTGTGCCCAATTGTTTTGCAACAGCAGCTTCTCCTCCTGTTGCTGTTTCCTCTGGACTGTAACACAGATATTAATCAAAATAGAGAAGCTGCAGTAGGAGAAAACTGTGATCTTATTTCACTAATACAGTGTATTTCCTTGGCAGCAGATGCCTTTTGATACTGATCTCATTCACACTGAAACCGTATTTTCCTACTTCTGTGGAAAAGCACTGCTTTTCTTCCTCCCAAATCCCACCTGCTATCCTTCTGTAACAGGAATTTAATAAAAAGCCAGACAAAGCAGTCCCACCATGCCTCAAAAAATCCTAACTGCCAGTGGATGAAACAGACCCAAGCACCGACGAACATGGTCTGATGAAAGATGAGCTCAAAACAGAACACCACGTCCAAATAACCCCCAACTGGCATGAATTATCATCATCTACATTCATGCAATATTTGATACACATGAACAGATGGGAAAGAAATCCTGCCTTTTGCATGCTACAATTCAGTGTGCTTTGAGGCATTCCCTGAAGTCAATGGGAGCAGTTTTTATCCTGCTGTGTTGGAGTACAGGCTAGGATAGCCAGTAACTAGGTGTCTGTTAATTGCAAGCACACGTACAATACTCGTAACTAGGTGCATGTTCCTATCCTTGAAAATGTAAAGTAGAGCTGTTGGACCTTGGCAGTCCATGATGAATTTCTTGTAGTTATAAACTCTCTGACAGTTTCGCCTGTGCTTTCCAGGACAATTTCCAGCCAACCTGAGTCTGAAAAGACAAAAAAGAGCCAGGTTTCTTATGGAAATATCTGCTCCAGGCGTGTGGCTCATCACGAAACAGAGGGGTTTGGAGGTCAGTAATTTTTCCTCCTCTCTTTTAGTACCTGGATGTAATCTAAGTACTTGTACAAGAACAACTTGTACACAAGGAGCTTGAATAAAAGCAACTTCTAAGCTGTTTGATGAAGGGTCTGTTTGACAGAGGGCTCTCTTTGGTGTGGGGAGCAAAGGGAATTTAGAACAGGCATGTGTTAAACCTTAAAAAAAAAGAACTCAAAAATATTCTGATGCCACCTTTCTTTTGATAAAAGAGTCCACACTCCAATAACTCTTTGCTGCCTGAGTCTCTCGTCAGTATCCATTTTATCTCTAGAGCAGTAAATTTTCAGTCTCCAGTACCCCAGCAAAGAGAAGCTAACTGTTAAATTAAAATTATGTCTATTCTTTAATTATTTTATGACTCCTTTCATATAAATCACTTGCATTTAAACTGCCTAAAATGTCTCCTACAAAGATCTTTTGTATGCGTCTCTATAGCAACATATAAAGGAGCAAAAGTTTTTGTTTTACTGTGTACATAAAATATAAACCCACATTTTACAGATTCTGGTATAATATCATAAAATGGAGTCACTATTTCACTAACTAGCTTTTTTTTTTAAAAGGCTAGTATGCCCTTTGGAACAAGAGAGGAGGGCAAGTCCTAGTCTCCGTTTCAGGAGCATTTGAAGGGCAGAAAGCCTCTTTGAAAGCAGTTTGAGGAAATGTGAGTCTTTCATCCTCTCCTTAGGATCCTTAAGGTTACCACTGGAAATACATGAGCATGCTCTTCTGCAAGGATCCAAAAGCCCTTTACAAGTGTTCGTCCAGGTAAAATGCTTGACTGGAGTAAGACAACACCCGAGTGACCCATGCGTGATAAAACCCAGAGCTCCTAATTCCTATGTCTCCCTAGGCTCATCAGGGCGCCCCTTGCTCCCATCCACACCCCTGACCTTGTGTCCTTCTCCCCATACCCATTGGCCCATAGGACCCTGAGGTATTTATCCAGGTTACTTGTTTCACCAGTAAACTATCTGCTGTTATTACAATAAAGGGCAGCAAGTCACCTGGCTCTGATAAGGGCCGGGACTCAACTAAATAACACCAGTAACAGCACCCAAGGGTCTCCCATGGAGCACAGCAGTGGAAAGACAAACGTCATGGTGATCACAGAATCAGAGAATCACAGTATCACAGAATGGTTTGGGTTGGAAGGGACCTTAAAGATCACCTAGTTCCAACCCCCCTGCCATGGGCAGGGACACCTCCCACTAGACCAGGTTGCTCAAAGCCCCATCCAACCTGGCCTTGAACACCTCCAGGGATGGGGCATCCACAGCTCCTCAGGGAAACCTCTTCCAATATCTTGCCAACCTCACAGTAAAGAATTTCTTCCTAATAGCTAATCTGAATCTGCCCTCTTCCAGTTTAAAACCATTGCCCCTCATCCTATTGCTACACTCCCTCATAAAGAGTCCCTCCCCATCTTTCCTGTAGTCCCCCTTTAGGTACTGGAAGGCTGCTTGTTATAAGATCTCCCTGGAGCCTTCTCTTCTCCAGGCTGAACAACCCCAACTCTCAGCTCGTCCTCGTAGGAAAGGTGCTCCAGCCCTCTGATCATCTTCATGGCCCTCCTCTGGACCTTCTCCAACAGGTCTGTGTCCTTCTTATGTTGTGGTCTTTTACAAGCAAAACTGGAAATATCCGTGTTATAATTCTTTCAACTTTTGGCTATTTTTGTATTAACTTAGATTAATGTAACATACTTCAACTATTTTGTGTGTATTCAAAATATTCTGTTCTATTTTTTGGCTTGAAAATAGGCAAAGGATATATAATTGCCACTTACATGGTTTGCTTCTGCTCCTTCCGAAATCAACAGGGTAATATTTTCTTTTGTTCAATAGATTTTGCATTAAGGCTGCATTAATAAAGCTGTGGGTCTGGACCTGGTCAGTGCTGGAGATGGGAAAATGGAACAGATGCATGTTTGGTCTTACACAACTTGCATAGTACAGCCATTCCTGATTTCAGTTTATTTCAGTAGAAATAGCACTAAATTTAAGGTACCAGCCAGAAGTATTTTAATATAGCTGTTTATCTAAATGTCAGAAGGTTATGACTGGTTAATAAGCATTTATAGTTTAAAAAACCCGTGGTATTCAGATTATGTATTTCTTTTCTATCCACAGATCCCATGTGGATTTTACCAGCAATTTGAAGTTTGTAATAGTATTTCTTGCTCCTCCTGGCCCCCTCCATAAGTTCAAATTCAATCTGTAATCATTGCTGCCCTTCACAAGTTAAATTACTCATAATTCCTTATTCATTCAAGTTAGAACCTCATAATCTAATGAAAGCCATTACATTAAAAATTTTCTTTTGCAGTCCCATTGTATCTTAGCTGACAAACTCATCATAAAGGAAATAAATCCAATCATCTAACGAGATGAAATAATCAAATAGCTAAAAGACTGTGTGCAGATTGTACTGTTTGAAGCCTATTAAAAAAGGCAGGCCAGTTTATGCCCCTTACATTCCATTATAACCCCCTAAAGTCACAAGTCTCAAATTCCAGCCTCTTTTATTTGAAATTTGCTATGGAAAGTTTCCATGTTTCCATTAAGGCATTTTATCAGTGTTATCTAGTTCTCAGAGCAAGGAAGAAGGCATTAGAAAACCTGAGTTTTTTTCCCTCCTGAGGTGTTGAATCCAGAGTTTTTAGTCTCATCTCTTTCGCTCCGGGGCTGCCCGGCAGCTTGCTGACTCTGGTGTGCATCTCCAAGAACAAAGTCATCTTTGACAAAAAGCCATCTAAGGAGCCAAGTTCTCTGCTGAAATAGGCTGGGTAGCTCTACTGGGAGCCGTGAAAACTTACTGATTTTCACCACATGGAAACCACCCTCCATCCTTAATTGTTGCTGTCTTTTCTGCATCAAGCGGTTCTGATTTCAGATGTGCAGCCTTGGGGGCATGGGGGAGCTGCTATATGAAACTCTTTGTGAGTTACTCCGAGAATGTTTTGATACATAATATCATGGAAAATTCATCTATCCCCTTCCTATTTAGTTTGCTATGAAATTGGATTATAGATTTACCAAGAAGAGATAGAGCCAAGGAGAAAGCTGCAGCTCTGTGGGTTTCTCACAGGAACGTGTACAGAGTGAAATTAGATTCCATCTTACCCCTGTCTTCATGATTAGATGATACAAAGAGTATCTCTGCTGTGTACCTAAAGCAGATAGTTGTTTCTTCTATTTGTAATAGAGCATAAGATGGACTTTCAAAAAGCACTTAAGGTAGAGTCACAGCTTCTCTTCAGTAAAGCATGCTCGAAACTCCCACATCATCAGGCTTTCTATACAGGTTCTTCTTCCAATTTATATGGCAGTACAGTTGAGTTGTACTTGGTATATGCACTTACAAAGGGAAAACTGACCACATTGCTCTAGAAATAAGCTCCCCACTCCAAGCAAATTCAATCATAAAGGCCTGTGTGTTCAGCAGTAAGAAAATCCAGGCTGCAAAAAATTAATTGCCTTCAAAAAAGATAAGGATGCAATATTAATATAACTAAAGATATCAGCTGTAATGAATCATTGGGCTTCTTGGTTATTGGACTGACTTGAACCATTTTAACTTGAAAAGCTTTTATGCAATGCATAGTGGTTAATTTAATCTAAGGCGTCCACTGAAAGGATGATTGAATTTTTGTTAGTGTGTGAGTGACAGTAACATATTTCTGCCAATAATAGTGAAGAGTAATGTTAAACAATGCAGCAGAACAAAGTGCTCCTTTCTTAAGTCATAAGCCAATACGTCAGTATTGAGGAATGGTTTGATGTCATACTGGGACACAAACATTGTAATGGCAATATCAGAGTCAGAAAAGCACATAAGAAAATACAGAGGCGATAGGATTTTTCAGACTGAGAAGGAATGCATCTGTGATAATTTTTCTTTGTCTTTCTTTTTTTTGTCTTTCCTGTTACTCCAACACAGCTTTTTGTTATTCAAGATCAGGATTAGGCCGCTACTACAACAACATTACTAGTTACCCTCAAATCTCAAATATTAGAAATGTTTTTTCTGACTTAGGGTGCTTTGTCCTTGACTGATCATCAGCAATTTAGACTGCGATCTTGCTCATTTTTCTCTGTGGGGTGGCGCAGGGTACAAGCAGATGTGGATGCGCTGTCAGGGTGACCCAGTCTTGCTCCTGAACACCAGCCTCCTCCATGGGGGAGGCAAGCAGCACCAGCTGAGGATCCTGGCAGGGACGGAGGGACTTGTGGGACGCAGGATTTTTTAATTTTTTTGTTAACTGAAGGATCTGCAAAGGTTGATGGACATTCATACACCCAGAGAGATGGGGCAGGAGACTGGAACCATCTAACTGCCATCAAAGACAGTTCAACTTCACATTTGAACCAGACCTGGCAGTGAGATTTGGAAACATTTGTTTACACAGATTGCTAGTTTTAGTTATCCTTCTTACAGGATCACTCATTAATTCAGCATGAGTAAAGGATAACACTGTCTTTTTCTGTATGTCTGCAGAAGATGTGAGCAGACAGCGCCCATAAGAACTACGTGAAACTGGAGAACTCATGGAGAAACAAGATAACTTGTGGGCAGTATAGGTGGAAGGGAAAAGCGTTCAAGACACACAATAAAAAGTGTCAGTTGTGAAGACTGCCAACAAATTACATCATACAGCAGTCTGTAAGCCAACACTTCACATGTTTAAACCTCTGCATAAATGGTAAGTAGCTCATCTTCATGACACTCTAGCAAGCTTTTGTCTTCCTTTGAAAGACAGAAATTTGAAACAAGTAGATAAATTGCCCAGTGCGATAGATCAGGTCAGTGATACATCCAGGAACAAAATATGTCAATTCCCACTTCCCTCTTTAAAAGAAATCAGAGCCAAGAATCGGATAGGGTTTCTACCTTTGCCAAATGTGTGTATAGCTCAGCTGAACCCTATCCATGAGGACCGCACTACACCCGATGGAATTTGCTTCACCTACAAACGTGATTAACTGCAGATGTCAGTATGTATTGGTCTTACATAAGACCATAAAATATTTTTGTGGTTATTAATTTCATTAAGTTTTGTTTTGTTAAAGATCTTCACCTAGTTCTACTGCAGTGACTTTGTTGGTCTGGTTTCCCTTCTTGCACAACTGCCCGGTTTTCTTGTGTACAGATATTTTGCAAATACAACTCTCTGTAGCTATTTCTAGGAGATATTCACTGCAGTATCTCTTAAAAACTGTTTTGTTTTATTAAGAAGTCCAAGTGTCACATTTCTATACCACTGCAATTACCAGGTGACAGTGTTTTTACTTTTAAAATACCATTTCCAAGTTTATCATCCCACTCCGTGACTTGTAATTCTTCTGGATAAACGTGTTTCAGATCCGTGATAGTATCCCTGGTGATGGTTGCCATAGTGCTTCACAGGATTTTATCTCTGTTCATTCCTCAAAAGCAGAACTTTGGTTCTCTGTGGGAGGCCCGGAGTCGCACTAGTCTCAGATTTTACAGTCTTTACTATTCTGCCCCCACTGAGGAATAAACTACCCAGGCATGCCACTGATGCCACTGTCATCTTTGCCATATTCCATCCACTCAGCTCAAAATGCATGTCACAAATCATTCTCCTTCTTTCCATAGAACCTTATTACACATCTGTTGAAGTTTTCATTGGTTTCTACTTAGCTTCCATCTCAAACACAGATTATTCTCCATTAAAATTTCAGGCTACATTTTCTAACATCATCCACACCACACCGAATTTTTAAAATTTCAGTGTTGTTCAAATATACTTCAAAAGACTTAAAAATAGGAAATAGCAAAACCACTGTGATTCTAATTGCCTCAAATGCTCTACTTTCCATGGGAGCAAAAAGACCTACCTCTGACCAGTTCCATCTCTTGTTTTGCTAAATGTCTTCCCTAAACCCTAAGAACTTTAGAAAAATTGCTGAGTCTCATTTCTATGAAATGACTGATATATTGACTACCTCAGAGGCCACATGGGTGGCAATTAGGCATCAAAATATCTTTGGGAAGCTGAGCCATGCTGATGCATTTGAAGAAGCAGACCATTTCCACTACCTTTGTTTATGTTAAAAGGTACTTTCAGCGCTGCCTTGTCTAAACACAGTCAAAACTGAGGGATCATTTCATATAACAGAGGCAGAATCTGGTTCACTGCAGCTTTACACTCAAGTGTTCAAACTGTGGTTTCTAAAGGACATATATATAAAACGTATATCACAATGAAGCCCCTCCTCACAGTAGAGGGAGCAGTCATTTTAAGTGAGTAAGCAAGCACAGATACATGCATAATGTATTCTATAAAACAGTAGTATCTGCCTCTCTTTTGCAGAATTGGCATCTTCAGTGTGACTAAGGAATTGAGAAGCATAAATTAACTCTCTTATAGTCTAATTTAAATTTTGAGATTGATTTGACCAGAGGACAGTTTTAACATAAAATATGAAAAAAATGCACAGGATGCGATTGAAGGCTACCAAGGAAGAGAAAGGTCCCAGAGGAGCATGGGCACAAGGCAGTAGCCTTCCAAATTCCCTGCACAGTTGTTTAGATATGTTCGACAGCTGGCATCGTAACACCTCACTACTAAGGCAACTATTTTGTGACCCTAGACTCAGTCCCAAGCAAAGCAGGTTACGTGAGCAGCAGCACTTGCCCACACAGGATCTTGCATTACAGACCGATGCTTCTCTAGGATCTGTAGTATGGTGTGGCAGGATGGAGGTGATGGAAAGGGCACAACGACATCGATCTGATCAGAGTTGCCTGGGAAATGGCTTTCTCCAGACCATGAAAGTTTAAGATTGGAGACATTTTCCTGTTCCTTGCCAAATAACTTTTGAAGACTTTCTGGTTTGTAAAGCAGTAAAAAAGTACAAAAGGTGTTTCTGGGAAGACTCATAACCAGTCTTATATCAACAGTTATACACCACTCACCTGCCCATGCTTGCTCAGCCACAGCAGCCAGCAAAGAGTCAAACCTTTGCCCATCTCCCTTTCCTGGTGGTAGATGGACCCACCGACCTGAACAGAGAGTGACTGCAGCAGCTGCAGCAATTTTAAATTTAGCTCATCTTTACCCGCTGCAATAATTCTCCTTTCAGAACATTAACCCTGCCATATGTGCTGAAGAAGAAAGGAGGTAGGAATCACCTGCCTGGAGGGTGTGTAAGGGATGGCATGCCTTGGTGGGGTACCAGAGCTAACCAGAAGCAGTTATTGATAGTGAGCTGCTCTGGGTCCCGCTCTACTTCATGACCAGGATCATGAGTTCCACTTGTGAACCTCTGACACTGGTTTGTCATGCTGGGGAAGAAAATGGTACCAGTTACCAGGCATATCACGCAGGTCAAGCTAAACAGGTCTACATGACACAAAGCTGTGCTGAGGAAGCTAAGCAGCTAAGTTAAAAATCCCATCAGTGTACTGTTCTGCCTGGACAAATACACCTTGTTGATTAACAGGACTAATTAATTTGGATAGCTGTACATAGCTCTGCGGCTGCAACAGGAACATTGCCTAGTGCCTCACCAGGGCAGAGTTTAAACCAAAGAGAAAACACAGTGCCAATAAGTCAATAAGAAAACAGTGTCATCCTTTTGTAAGCGTGTCAGTCAACATTCATCTACTTTGGGTAAAAATAGAAACTCTCCCATAATGACCCAGTTATTCTGGTTCACATTTCTACCTCTGTGTAAACTTGCATCGTTCAATGGGAAATTCTGAACTTTCCAGAGAAGATAAAGCCTGCATTTATAAACACATCATAGCAGATTTACTGTGAGACCAATTATATTATGTGCGTCTCTTAGGAACACCCAATAAAAAATTATAAATAGTCCAAACAGGTTTTAAGTACTAATGAAATAAATGGACCCTGGGCATTGGAAAGACCTAGATGTGGTTCAGGCAGACGCCAGCCAAGCTTCCGCACATACTTCTCGTGTATTTAGGGCCTGACCTGCAATACCCTTTTTTTCCAGGGGCAGGTTCCCCTCCTTCCACCACCGCACGTGTCTGCGTGTGGCCAGGCAACCACCCCCAAAACACCTGCCGTCAAAAAGGAGCAGGCGTAGCCTGAATAGGAGAAATACATACCTACCTGTGCACACATACTGTACTTTTCATAGCTGAGAGAGAAAGTCGGTGGAATAAGCACAGAGAGTGGAAAGGAACAAGTGACAAGAACAAGTGCATGGTACGAAGACAGGGCAGGCAGCTGTTAAGAACAGGTAGAAACGGGACATGTGTGGCCTCTCAAGAGGGCAGATACATTCAGATACCTCATGGGATAAATAAAATGGTCAGTGGCATCAGAAGACAATATTAGTTATAAGAGATAACAGCACTTAACTTGTGCTGCTAGCCAGCAAGAGGTGGAAAAAAGATTGTGTTGGAAGACGTGGCAGATTGCTGAGGTGGAGCCACTCTCCAAAGCAACAAAAGCACCTGGCACCATCAGGAGCAACCAAAGAAACCCAGCAAGGACAGCCAGGTGGTAGGAAGAGACAGGAGTTCCATAGGTGAACAAAACCAATAACGGTTAGCTCTGTCTCAAAATCAGAGACGCAGCAAAAAAAAAAAGCTTAATTTTTTGAGCTGTTACAGAAAACGAGGGAGAGCAAGGACTTCTTTGCAGAAAACCTCCTCTTTTTGGTATCCTGTTTCTTTTGCTGTTGTTAAGGCAGCTGAACATTCTTTGAAGCTGAAATAATTTCCTTCATCCTGCTTTCCTCCCCCTCGACCTTGTTCTTAGCCTGGCTGAATTAACAATTTAAATTAATTAAAAACATACTTGCCTAAGTCAAAGCTCTTTTATACAATGTGTTAAGAAGAAATATGACACACGGTTATAGTCGTTATGAGTTTAACAGATTTTCCCTTTCCAAGCTCTTCAGATTTTCCCTATTGAGAAGACCAATTTTCTGTGATTACAGGGGTGTCTTCAGAGCATGATTGTCACCAAATTTCATTCATTCCTCCTTCAGGAAAAGACCTTGATCTTCCTGACTCTCCTCTCCTTTTGGTGAATATTTTTTTATGTGAAAAATACTTGAATGTTTTTCAAACTATTTACATTCTTCCCTTTCAAACCTGTCATCCTTGTCCAATAGGATTTCTACATGCTCACAATTCCTGGGATTTTTCCTCTGTATCCGTCTGTTCCAGACTGAATTGGCTTTTCAGGGTTTTATGAACTTCTACACATATTCCTGGCAATACTGGCTTTGCTGTCTCTGCTTACTGATCTTATCATAAGCCATTTACCGTTTCCATTTTATCCTTCAATTAGACCCTTCTTCAAACCCATTCTTTCACATTCCTTCCCTAGGTTGTATAAAAGAGAGGTCTTTAATCTCTCCTTTCCTCTAATTGAAGCTGTCCTTCCCAGCGTGTTTTCCACTGCAGTGCTCTGGTTTTCATTAAGCAATGTCAGCAATACTCTGATTGCTGTTGCTTTCTGTTTAATGTGGTTTTGCAAGAATAATAACAACTTTTTGTCTTTCCACAAAACATGGAAAGAAAGTTTTAATTTATTAGCCTCATAAAATAAAGCATTGCAACACTGATGCCTTATGAGAACTAGAGTAAGGAAAAAGCAACCTTCTAAGTCCCAAATAGGTAATGCATTACCAAGAGCTGCTACTTGATTAGACACTGACGCACTGATACCTTCCAACTGCAACTGCAATGACTGCAAGTCAACCCTGTTAGGTAAACAACATGAAAAGGTAAAACTGGGCATGAAATGAGGAAAGGTTCCCTGGGTCATGTAATTGTGCTATCCAGGGGCACGGTGCACTTAAACAGTCACCAAATCCTGGTCCAGATCTGCGTAGGTGGAGGAGCTGGGACTGGCAAATCCCAGCAATAATTCAGTGTAAATCAAGGGGCGATGTTAAACATTCCAACTTTGTTTTCCACTGGAAATTAGCAGGCACTGAGGATCCGATCAGATTAAAATAAGACAAATAGTGGCTGTTTCCATAAGCAGGAGGTCTTGGCCTCCAGCAATCAACAGAGCTCCTCTATTATCCACCAGCCACAGAGCTAGCGTTTTCTCAGATAACACACACAAGCAGTGATAATAGAGCAAGTTTCTAGCCTGACTTGACTCAAATGCGCAAGATTGCCAGTGCTTTTGTGGAGTGTCGTTTCTTAGGATCACACTTGCAGGCAGCTAAGTTTGCTCTGAGTGAGACAAGTGATGAAAATGAAAACAGCATACTCAGTATGTGCTGTAAATCACATACAGCTGTTGGAGTAGGATAATACCTGCTTTTCTCATAGTTTGTTTTTAGTTAAAAAGGAAAAACAAGCAATTATTGTTTCTGAGTGGGAAGGGAGGAGAAGGCGAATTCAGGAATGAAAAGCAATTAAAAGCTTCTCAATAAATTTTCCAGTGTTTGTTCTTGCCTTCTTCCGGGATGACATTTCAAAGCCCAAGCTTAAAGATCAGCCCGAATTGGAAGCAGAGAATACATCGATGTTCAGAGTTTAATCAAGCTCAGCATTACAGTGAGACGTGGCACAAAAACAGCTGCTTCTGACTTAAGTGATTCAAAGCCACTGCAAAACCTTCAGGGTGTCTACGAGGTGCTTCCCAGGCCAGCATAGCTGAGACCAAGATATTTCTGACTACGAAGACATGTCGTGGAAACCAAGTTACAGGTCTTTTAGATAACAAGGGCCCTCAGGCAAAGAAAGGATTAATCATCTTCCCAGGTAATATTCCTACTACCAATTTTCTTCTTTATAGGTCTGTAAATATTCTGCCTTTTTCATTTTTGAAACATAAGCAGTGAGCAACTTCCACACCTGCCAACCAAAAAAGGGTCTGCCAGCTCTAACGGCCAACAAGAGCCCCCCAAGGCCATTCTTCTCTACATATGGTCTCAGGCAAAGGGTGGCTGCCTGGGACAACACCTGGAAGTGGGAACTCAGACAGGCTCACAAATGCCATACATCATCATGGATTTTGGTTCTCTCTGCTTTAGGAACATTGGGGCCTCACAAAGATGGCTCTGACCAGAACAAGGACAGTGTAGCACTGTGTCCAGACACTACCATGAGTGCTAAAATCCAGATGAGCCAAAAGTCCTACCTCTCAGCGTGATTCGCTACTCTCATCATTACTTCCCAGGTCTGGAGCTACTGCAGTCATAGCCAATTCAGGAGCTCGCTGGCCATGGTGTCCTTCCCCTATTTGGTTCCCCTGGTGTGAACTCCAGTAGGTATAAGAAGACATCAAGTGAGATATCAGCCCAGGATTTTGGAATGAACAGAACTGATTGAAATTTAGAAATTGTGTACTGTGAGGAGGTTTTGACGTTTCAAGTTCATTTTTGTTGTGAATCAAAGTTTGAAACATAATTTTTTCGTCATATATTGAATGTATTTTAGGGATTTTGTTTTGGATTGAGTAAAATGTTTAATATTTATCTGAATGATAGCTTCTTACTTTGATTTTAAAAGATTAGAATTTTTAAATGTTTACAAAACTAAAACTATTAGAAAGTCAATTCTAAATAATAAACAGAGGAGTTACATTTAGGAAATGGAACATTTCACCATTATTGGAATACCTCACTGACTTCTTTTAGAGTGATATTTCACATAAACAAGTATTTAAAAAAAAGCCTAATTAGGAGGCAGCATTTTCTGATGGATAAACACAGTGACGGAAATTTTCTGTTCCACTTCAAAAAGAGCGCTGATGATGTGCTCTGGCGAGTAGGTCCCCGTGAAACATAATTTGGAGCCAAGGACACTGACAAGGCAGGCTTTTACAGAAAGAGTGTTGATCTAAGGAGAGTTTCAAGATTCTGAGCTTGCTGCTTCAGTTCTTGACTCATCTTTTTCTAAGGTTTTTTCTTCTTTTTTGGCAGGCAGCTCTTGCCTGGGTTTATTCACAGTCAATTCTATTTGACTTTTCTAAAAAGAGACTATGTAGAGCAAGTAGAGCAAGACCCACACTTCCTTTCTTCTTTAAAGCAGTGGCCACCATGGGGAGTCTAAGGCGTGGTATTGCTTACCAAATTTTTGTAAATAAAGCTCTTCACATATCATGCACTGTCAAGTAACAGGTTTAATTCATGCTGCATGGTTAGTGCTGCATGAAGATTAATCACAAAACCTGATAATTCTGTTTTGTGTCTGAAATTTTTTAGAATAAAAGACATTCCACTTTGCCTTTTGTTCCTCATCAATGTTACCCTACCACAATATTTCCAGATGGTTATTTTAGACACTAAAGAAATTTTGTGGATTTTAAAAGTGTATTTGTAATGTACCAGGATAAAAAAAAAAAGTGTTTGGTTAAAAGACCTACTCTCCTGTAAGTTTATTGTTATGATTTTATTCTAAAGATATATATTAGAGCTGTTCTTGGTTGTTATCATATAAAAGTATTATAAACTGTGGAATGAGAAAATTTAAATAAACCAGTCTATATTAGTCATCTTCTGGCCTTTAAGTACAGACCAGATTTCAAATACCTGGGTAATTAATGTCAACGGCAGTTTTACTTAGGAACTTCAGTTTTGACAGTGATGTACTTAAACTTTAAATTTTGCTCAAACCTAAGCAGCCATTCCATGTTTACAAAAAAGTACCATAATATCCCTTCTCCTGCTTAGTGAAACCTATGTAAACTGCGGCACCTTCTAACTACAACAAAGACTCTCTTCCATCTTCCTCCCGTAAGCAATATACTACACTGGAAACATTTCTCTGAGACAAAGTCTGTTGTATTTTGCCATCACTAGTGGCTGCAGTCTTCATTGAGGCATCTTTTACCCACTGTCTTGTTTTTTTACACTTATTTCATTTTCCTTCCTAGCCCAGGTTACATTGGGGAGATGGCAGACAGGGAAAGAAAACCTCTTGCTACATTTCTGCAAAAATGAAAAAAAAAAAAGAACATAATGAATAATGCAAGTTTTAACTTGAATCAACAGGCACACGCTGCAGTTCAGGAAGCAGGCAGAGAGCACTGGGGGCTGCTAACAGTTTGGCAGGGGCTGTTTCCTCTGCATTGATCAAGAAACCGTCACTTTCCAGGGGACATCTGAAATGACAATGCAGCTGGGGCGGGACGTGTTCGCTGAGAAAAGCCCAAACCAGACTCTAGGACTTCACATCAGCTTCCGTGCCACAAGGGCAAGCGAGCAATAGTTAATTAACAGTGTAGATTAGTGTGTGCCATATATGGCATATTATGGTACACCTGGAATGATTTCAGTGCTAAGCCCTGGTCCATGTGCTGTGACATGCTTATTTCCAGATGACTATTTTTGGGTCTCCAATCATTCTTTCATTTTTCAAGCTGTCACCAACAGTGTGTTATATTGCAAGAGTGTCTGTGACTGATGGCAGGCTAAGGTCAGACAGAGTGTATCAAGCTTTTCTGTTTGGAAGAATGCAGTTTCTGTTGCAAGTGGCCTCAAGCACCACTCTTGGTCTTATCATGAGCTGCCTCTTTTATCAGTGTCGTATAGTGTACCTTTGCTTTCTTCAGGCAGTGGCTAGAGATGTTTAAAAGCTTTCAGTGTCATCAGATTATTCATTTTGTCCTGGTGCTTTGTTGTTAGAGTCCTACCCTTCATGCATGAAAAAAAAAAAATAAAAATAAAGCAGACAAAATCTTTATTCAGCTTCTACCTTTGGATCCCACTCTCCAAGGCTCTCCAATCTCGCATACTTGAGTCACAGTGCCATATAGCTCTCTCCACCCAACATCAGATGTGTCAGGCTGGAATAATCACTGTCGTCTCCTGCACTTTCCCTGTTACTTTTGGGAGCCAAGTCCTTGCCAACTTCCCAGTCCTTTCATGCAACGGACCTTAACAGAGACACGGGGGTGGTATTTCCATAGCAGGAGGAGTATTGCATCTTGGCAGAAATGTTTTTACCAGTAATTTGAGTTATGACAGGTGAAAAATGTTTCCATCAAGCACTGAGGATGTTTTCTTTCCACCTCTGATGGAATATGAACATCTCAGGACTGACAAATATCTGTTTAGTGTTACTGCTATGGAAACAATAATTTCCTAGTTATAGTTACTGAGTATAGTATAG
This sequence comes from Burhinus bistriatus, assembly GCA_013397275.1. Lineage (NCBI taxonomy): Eukaryota > Metazoa > Chordata > Aves > Charadriiformes > Burhinidae > Burhinus > Burhinus bistriatus. Next base: position 251,066 of record VYXH01003321.1, read on the forward strand.
AATAAGAAGTTATAAACTGGGTCTCCCTGGTCAGGAAGATGCTGTTTCCCCACCACATGGGGGATTCAGGCTGAGATGACCTGTTTTCTGAGAGACCAAGAACAATATTCCTGGTCCTACGGCTTGGGTGCATAAAAACATACTCCAGGCTTTGGTGAACAAAAGCTTAAATACAGCTTAAATAAGAACTTGTTATTCCTTTCAACTTTGCCTCCCTTGCAGAGTCTTGAAATCATCCTCCTTTGTACACCAGGAACCACAGTCCACATCATGTTGCTTAGCTCTTCATGAATGGCTTCCAGATGTCTGGTCAGGGCTACATGAAGTGGTTAGTAACCAGGAGACCCAAACAGTAGGGTCACAAGGTGCATTGTAAAAAGGCATCATGTATCATACACACCATGTCTTCCTGCCTCATTACTTCTCTTCCAGCCAAAGCTGCCAAATATTAGGCCCATTTTTAAACACTCATCTGTCTCATAAAAAGTGTTTATTACTGCATTTTCTACATTACATCTCAAATTCACAAATAGCTTTATATACATCCTTGTTCTTACTGTATCACGTAGGGTGTTTTGACCTAAAACACCTACTCTGTCAAGCTGTTGTCTGGGCTATATCCGATATGTGCTGAAGTGAGAAGCACCCTCTATTTATTCAGGCTTACCCAGTTCCTTATACCTCACTTGTAGCAACTCGTAAAATACAGGCTGAGACATGAAAATGTTGTTGTAACACAGTGTCATGGTTTGGTTTCCCCTTCAAAATCCACTTTTAACTATTCCTCATCTTCCCGTTGCTACTCAGAGTAACCATACTCAGGGCTACCCTTGATTTTTTGCAACCTGCTCTGGGTTTTGCTCTCTGCCAGCTTAATGAACTTACCACCTCTCTTATGCTCATCGTTACTTTTCCTCGCAAGAGCCTTAACATCATTCATATATTTTTATTGAAATTATCCTTGAAGTTGAACCCTTTCTCTATTATGGGATCAGGAAAGTAAGACTTGATTTTTAAACACCAACCAGATAACACAAATGTTCAAATTAAAAAGAAAAAACTAACTAACAATGCAAAGTAGCATTAGCATCATCAAATGTAATGGAGGAAGGAATCACAATTCCTGTATAAAGGATGGGAATACACAAGAAATAAACACCCTTTCTCCATTAAAAAAGACATTGCCTGACCTTGTTTTCAGAATTCTAGGAAGATTAGATTTCATTACTTAAATGGAAAAAGATGGCTAATATGTTGTATAGGCTGTTCTTTAGGAAAGAAGTACTACCAGGAAATGGAAACACAAGATCCAAGATGATTTTCCCTCTAGTTCTGTTTTGCAGCATTTCAAAATTCAAGATCAACTCGCATACTGACAAAGATTGTATTTTACCTATTTGTGTTTATATGACTGTTAATTAATGAGGTGATGGTGAATGCATTACCTTGGGGAGGCTGGCAGAAACTGTTTGAATAATCCATTTATTCTCATTTCCTTGTCAATGAACAAGGAAAAAGAAATATAGAAACATACCCCAGAAAAACACACTAAGAAAATTAATGTGCAGGAAGGTTGGTTTATATGTCATAGGACGATTCAATTAAGGACAGTTAAATTTTAACAGTCCCTCTCAATGTCCATTTAAGACAAGTAACATGGTCCACTGACTCTCATCAGAATGAGTGATAGCCAATGCCAAAGTATCATTTATCACTACATTTTCACTTTCCAGGAACTGGAGTGGTTATGTGTTCTGTATCTAGATCTTTTACTTTCAGGCTGATCACACCTCTGCTTGAAATGTCATCTATTGTCTTCAGTCACAGCTCAGGGCTGGAGGGAAGCAGGGTTTGCTAGAAATGTGGGAATTCTGACAGCACACATCATCACTGGACAATGTGGCTTGTGAGAGCCAAAGCATCTGATGAGAATGTACCCATTGCACCATATTTTCTTTGTATTCCTGTCAGGGGTCTAGGCTGTTAGCTGGCATTCCAGCTTGCCCAGGTAAGTTGTCTATGGGGCCATACCCCACCAGAAAGTCCGTTCAAAGGTCAGTGGCACCCAACCTTCCAGGCTGTCGGGTAGAGCACCTGAAGCTGTGGGGGTGGGACACTCAGGTGACTCAGAGCATGGCATTCCTGAGATCTTCACATCTGGGACTATTCTTGCAGGAGGACTTGGCCCCAAAACTAACTTAAGACTTGCAGCTGCGGAATAAGAGCTAAGCGGACCTTCTACCTCTTTTACCGGGAGTTGAGGGAAACTCTTCTGACAGAGAAGCTGGGTATCCAATCCTTACATTAAATAAGTGTTTAAAAGGCAGCCTCAGATTCTGCAAACATTACTGCATGTGCTTATCTTTGCTCTCCAAGTATGTCTGCTGGTTTTAACAGGACTGCTCATACACATCAAGTTGATCACGCATTGTAAGAATGAGCCCTTTCCCCTCTTCTTTGCATCAGACCAAAGACCAGACCTCTACAGTAGAAGAATATGATGTATCAGCCAACTTACAGCTTCTTAACATTATAACACAAATTTAGTTGTGCTTTCCCAAGGATGATGGTCCAGCGCCAAGCTGTCTCTGACATATTCCTTGGAAAGAAGAAGAAAGGGGAAGAATGGAGACACAGTCAGGGTACAAAGAGCTTGGATGACATGGGTTGGCCACTTCTGCTGCTGCTGGGGCTTTGACTGGGTAGGTGAATCCCTGTCCCTGCTAAGCAATGTGACTGTCCTTCCCTCTGCTGCCCTCAGGTTGGTCCACCTTCCATGGCAATCTAGGTTCAGTCCTATGGGATTGAGGTGGTTTTGCAGCTGCTTCCACCAGCCTGATGCCAGAGAGCTGTCTGCCTGCACCTAGTGTCTTCACATCAGAGTGGGTTTCACTGAATGGTTTAAAACCTGCAGTGAAAACAGCCAGACCTTTTTGGCTAGCAGAAGACCTAGACCCGGATGTGCTGGTGTTATTATGCATGTACATGATATTAATCTGTCCACACCTGTCAATTAGGACATGTGCTGGTCCTACCGGATTAATTGTCTATGTGTAAATGCATGGCATGGCAGCAGCAGCTTTGTTATGTCCTAGTTCTGGAGCAACAATGCACAAATGATATAGTTGCGCAGACATATTAATCATCTCTGGAGGTAATCATTTTGTTTGTCTTTTAAATAAGACAGTTGATCACAGATGGATTATCTTTATCCCTGTGCACAATGCCTTGACCTTTCCAGACTGCTATATAAATATTTAGTCCTTTTTTTTGGCACCCTGTCATTTCCTGTGCTTCAAACAAAGAGATTACTAAACACAAACACATTTGAGATGAATGCTCAAGTAAGAGTGAGCTCAAGTAAGAGTAAACTCATCACTCTCTTCAGTGAGAAAACACAGGGGAAACCTGACAAGAACAAAACTGTTGTAGTCTGAAATGCATAACTGAACAAGATTGTTACTACCGTTTGCCATTGCTTGGTGGCAAAGCAAGACCCATGACTAAACAATGTCGGTGGCCACGTAATGCCCTTCTCTGTGCATAGTCATAGTCTTCTTACAGCTATAAAACTCTCACATCATATACATTTGAAAACCTGGAATGGGCTTGGGAAGGTAAAAAGCCCAGAGATACTTGGACAGCAGACCTTCTCAGGTCATACAGACCCACTCTGTCCACTGGGTGTTCCTCTCAGAGTCCCATTTGATAACCCCGTCAGTAAATTTAGAACAACAAAAACACAAAACCAGTAATGCACAATCCATTCTGGCCTTGCTTTAAAAGGTCATATTTCCAGGCAGCTGGCCAGGCTCACCTTCGCCTCCTTCCTGACCTTTCCAAGCGACAAAGTATGCTGCTCACCAGTGACACTGTTATTAACAGCTAGGACCACAGAAGAGCAATACCTGAAGTAAAGCACCATTCCAAAAATATTCATTCAAAGGTACCTTAGGTCCAGATCTCTTCGGACTGAACAGATGTTAAAAGATTTGGCTGGTTCTGCAGCTGTGAACCCCTTGCAAATGCATCGTTTCATAAGAAACCTTTCCATTTTAATCGAAGACAGATGGCTTGCTGAAAGGGGCTGTGTCAGTCTAGCCTAATAACATGAATAAAGTGGTAATTACTTCCTTCTGTGCTTTTTCACCGTTTCAATGTATTTGAAGCTGTTACTGTATTTGCTGGTTTTGTCTTTAGCATATAAAATGAAATCCCTCAGCAGTGGTAGGTACTTCAGATTGGATGCTGCAGCAGCAAACAGCACAGACACATCGAGAAACTGGAAAGTGCTAGAAATGTAAGGAGTGTTCCCCTTCTTTTGGTAAAAGATTAGCAGGAGAAAAAACCCAGACATTTTCAGAGGAAATGGGATACCACTTTTCAGTCAAAAACTGAAAGATTATTTGCCTCCTCAAAGGTCATTCTTGTTCAGATCATTAAGCAGGGCACTAGCAGAAGAGCTGCAAAACAAAAGATAAAATAAAGTTACTCAGAGAAGCAAAAGTGGAGCAAAACTTGAAGTCTGGAAAAGTTTAGGTGAAACCAAATAGAAAAAAAACCAAAAAACAGGAAAAAAAAGAAAATCTCTATTATGATGCACAGCAAAACAACTGAGATGGAATTACTTCTATGAATAGTGGCTTATAGTTGGGGGAAGACAGGATGATACAAAATATACTGTACAGTTCAGTCTTGGAGTGGTAAAAGTGGGATCAACTATCTTGACATTTCTTGTATTTCGTATAACTTTAAATCACATCAGAAGCTTTTAATAAGACTTGTATTTTGCCAAGAAAGTGACATTCCAGTTCCAGTATCAAGAGAAGAAGATTTGTTTCCTAGAGGTGCATTAGACCGGTTAAGAACATGTAAAAGCTAATGAGTGAGGAGGAGACAATCTCTGGAGCAGTGTTAGAGAGTGAGGAAAGGAGCAGATAGTGATTTGTGCTGATTCCTCAGGTGTGTCCCAAGCACTGAGGCAGGCTGAAGAGAAAAAGAGACCCCTGATGGGGAAAGTGGGAGGTTTGCAGAGAGGAGAGTGGATCTGGCGGTACAGGGGAGATGTGAGAAAGCAGCAAAGGGTCAAGGTAAGGAGAGCAGAGATGAACTTCTGAAGAAGTAAGGAGCATGGTTCAGTTCATTTCCTTGTGGTGACTATATTGACCAAAGATATTTCTCTCCCCCTCCTTGGTCTTACTACCTTATCCTTAACCTATGTCCAGAAGGTTCTTCTTACCTTTGAAAAGGCCAACTTAAGAAGGTCTCAAGCTCAACCTATTTTTTAAGTATCTGATTCCAATAGTAAGTTTTATATAATTGGAGGTTATTTTTTTGCCCCTGAATAAATGCGTCAGTACTATATTTCTTTCTGTTCATCACCCTCAGCTTTGCGTATGTGAGAAACCACAGACATCTTCCCTTTGGAAGGAAAAATCAGTGAAGTATATATTAGCTGGAGGAAAAAAAAAAAAAAAAGCTGTTTACCAAATGAGGAGGCAAAAACTTGAGTTGATTTCAACTGAAAGCACAGACATGGAGTCAACCCCCCAAAGTCATTTGTACAGAAGGACTCCTGCTCTCACAGCAGTTACCCTATAGAACAGGGAGAACAGTTTACCATGAAGACTCAGAGACCATCACCCATGGTACCTTCTAGAGCAGTCCCAAGAGCACACTGAACTCCAGGTTGCTCACAGGAGCTGTCCTGTGGGCAGCTGGAGCTCTTTTTACCCTAAGGCTACTCAGCCACACACACCCAGTGTCAAAGCTCTCTGAGGACAGGTGCTACAGCCCTTTCAAGAAAAACTCAAGTGAAGTTAGTAAGGTCCACCCCAGAGAAGGCGGACCTTGGGGAGTATGATAAGCAGTAGATACACTCTGCTTCCTCCCAGATATGCTGGCAAAGTCACCTCAGAGCTCAGCCCAAAGTGATTCCTACAGTCAGACCATGTCGATGAAGCAGTAGGTTATTTTTACTGGTCAAAGGTAAGACCCGTTGTCATCACTTCCATACCCTCCTCTTATGCCTCTCTCCTCCAACACTTGCTCTTAGAAGTTACATTGCCAGCTGCAGTTATCTTTAAGTTAGAAGTTACCATGAAGTTAGAACCACGACAATGATTAATATATGAGTAATATTGCCCACCTGTTTGGAATAAATCATAAAACCACTTTTCTTCAGACAAATGATTTTTAGAAAAACATAACATATCAATTTTTCTCACCATGAAAAAGAATTATTGTTTGTGTTTTCCTAAATATAATTTCTCATCTTTTTTTGCTATCATTGTGTAATACCACACTTTCTGATATAGCACCATTTTGTATACAAATGTTCTATGTCAACATCCCCTGAAAGCAGTATTTTTTAACTTCAGCATCAATGTTACTTCAAAGTTATCACAATGTCACATCAGCCATCTACTGCAGATCCAGCAAAAATCATAATATTGTGCTCTGCTTTCTTACTTAAATTACCCTCCTATTGAAATCACATAGTGAAAATGGCCTAAATAATAACAAAATAAAGGAAGTTGAATAATTTCTGAAGGGGGATAATTTCTCAGAACATTAAGTTAGAGGAGATACTAAACTTAAGAACAATGTGTAGGTAAACATTACAAACACTTCTTTTCCAGAGTCTTGCAAAAAAATTAGAAGAAAACAACCTGTAAAAACAGACAGTGGGAGGAGCATAAAGCAATCTTTTTTCTTGGATTGATAAAGATGGCTACAAGATTATGAAATCAGACAAAAAAGGTAACAAAGTCTTCTTTCTGATGAAAGCCACAGAAAGAATTGGTGATCCAAGAAGCACCAAAGACATTTATCTAGAGATAAACCCTAAATATTTTAAGGGAAAAAGTACCCCACAAAGCAGAGGGTTTTCATTATTATTAGAGTGGTGCTAATCTTTCTAAGAAAGTGAAATGCAATTTCCATATGGTGTCATTATGTATAGAGTATGGGCTTAATATTAACTGATTTCAGATGGAGCAGAACTAGGGCAATGCCAAGTGTGGCATTTTCCAAAGACAGAAGACATCCTTACCAATCTAAAGACAGCATTGACAGTCACAAAACCTGGCTGTGATCCTTAGCTTTGCCATTGTGATCAGTGTGTGGCCACAGTCAAGTTATTTAATTTCTTTGTGCTGGAGTTCATTGCAAGAACTGGCAATGCACTGCTTGCCTCTCTTCTGGGGTTCTCAGTGATTTGGTACGAGACCAAAGAGGTCTTGCTATAAAATATTTTGGTTGATGAACTCAAATTTTACTGACAACTTATGAAAAGTTTTGATTTCCTTCATCCAGTTTTGTTCATTAGTTTCTCTACCATGTATTATTATTTCCCTTCTCCCATACAGTGCGAAACTAATTTCAGTGCCATTTTCTTCAGTGGAAATGGGATTAGAAACTTTCACAGAAACTACCGGCAGTATTGTGGAAACATTGGAAACTACCATGGAAACTTATTCATGGAGGGCATAAGAAGCAGAAAGAGTTAGTCATTTTAAAAGTCATACAGTTTGTAAGCTGTGTGGTTAGTTCTGGCAGCGAGAAGTGAGATTCTTTAATAGACCTAATGGATGATGTCAAATTCCACATTTAAATATTTAATGTGATTTAACTGCCTAGGAGTATCCTATTGCAGGATGTCTGGCTTTCGAGGCACATGAAATCTGATCAGACACTGACTGCATATAACAGTAGACTCCTAATAGTATGTGACACAGGTATCAGCCTTCTCTCGAGGGATCTCTCTTCAGGAATAATTAGTTGGTGACATTATTGCGGAGAAAGAAGAGAAAGAACTCGGATAAGAAACGTTAAGTGATTTCAGGTTTTCCGATAAGTGAGCACACAGAACAGAGCTTGAATTTAAGAGGGACTCATCATGTTGTGACCATGACTTCAGATTCCACCTCTAACCAGCAAGCTGCTTGAACTGCTTGAGAAGTCTGGTGGTTTGTTTTACAACACAGGGGACATGTCCTCAAGCTTCTACTACAGTAGGAAGATGGTACTTTATATTATATGAAGGTCCATAGAATTGTGCAGATAATTTTCCAATAACATTTTACCATTTTCAGGGAGTTCAATGGCTGGAAATTTTGACAATGCCACTTTAAAGCGTGTGAGTGGTTTCACAAGCCTTTTTGCCCTGTCTCCTGTTCTCAAGGGTGTTTAGCAAGTTTAATACCACAGTATACCACTTGAAAAATAAGTATAAAACTAATCACATCTGCCTGCAGCATTAGGCAGCCACACGTCTCCTATCTCACCATCGTTTTCTCTGAAATTAGCCTGGAGACATAGAAAGACTAAATACCTAGTATATTATTAAAACTATAAATCCTCCCCTCACAAAAATCACCAATATTTCAGACTCAGATGTGTTAATGAGTAGAGGAAAACTCATCTTGCATCATGCTGAGACTCTAATAAAAATCAAACTATCCCTGACTTCAGCTTCATTGATTTTTTGTTTTGTTATCAAAGGAGTCAATATTTTTAGCACATCTATGTCTTAATTAATAGACAAAAGTAATCTGCCTGGTGGAGAATATGGGTAGGAATACAGTTGTCACAAAGCGGATTTTTCTTAAAAATAGACCATCAAAAGCCTTTAACCATCATGGTTTACATTTATTCCCTTCTCCTTAAAGGCTCTAGTGTGTTTACATGCAATGTTTTGTCAGATGGCTTGGCTATAAAAGTTGCTGAGAGTAATGTATACTCATCTTAAAAAATTACAGGCACATTAAAGGCACTGAACTTCAGTTATTGCTTTCTGAAAGCTTCCTCTGCACTACTCTAGTTATAGAAAGAAGTCTTTTCATAAATGAGAACCAACCTCATTTCTTGACAAACTGCAGCAGCATTACAGAAGCAATCTGTGCACTATATTGAAAAAAAGCAATAACACAGTGCTCTGGAGGGCTGATAATGGCAACAGTGAGAAGAAATATGTAAAATTCTCTGCTGGTCTAAACTGATATGGTCTCATTCAACCAGGCTGCCTTATGAAAGGTAAACTTATTTTCTGCGTATCACAGTATCACCTCTTCTGTACTGGCTGTCTGGAATGAAAATCAAGGAAAGTGGCCACATAAAACGACAGGCAGCCTCAGGTTCCAAGACCCCATTTCTTCCCCTTCTGTACCAGCACGTTTGCTTCTTAATCCTGCAAGAACTTTGCAAGAGGAACTGGACTGGCAATGGTTCACATCTCTGGTACTCAACAAGCTTCTGGATGTATTGATCACAGACTCTTTCCTTGCATATGGCAAGTCAAAATCAAGTATCTACATGGCCCAAATCACATCTGCACAGTGGTGGGTGCACTGGCAGCCTCACCGACGTCGGTAGCAATGTATCAGGTCAGGGGTTCTTCCTGTATCGTTTGAGAATCGTTGCAATGGTCTCTCAGCAAATTCAGAAATTTCACAAGTCTAGTCCAGAGTCTGATCTGCCCTCTCCCCCTGGCACAAGAATTAGTAAAACACAAGGAAGAGTGATAGTATTTTTTACTATAAAACTTAGTGTATTTTTAAAAGGTGGTGAAAGCAACAAAATGCACTTTTAGCTTTCAGCTTGTTACTTTCATTTACTTACTGTTCACTTTCAGCATTCACGCACAAAGTACAATACCATGATGTTATTCAGTAACAAAAATCTGCATTAAATTAAAATAGAGCAAAATAAAGCTCAGAGGCACCTGTGTTTGCTTTATTTGAAGCTGTCAGCACAAACCAAAGCAGAAGGCCCTATTACCATGTAGTTACGGAGATGGTAAGAAAACAAGGGTATATCGTTATAAGATGTTCTGCTGCTTGTAATAAGACAGCAAGTAATTTCCAAGGAATATCTAAATCAAGGACTTTCAGGGTATGTAAAAATCTAAAAGCCCTTTTTTCCTGTGTTTTAGTTAGGACAGTTGCTTTGCACATTAAAGTTAATTGCAAATCACTGTCAGTTACTAAATTTATGTCAGTTTTTCTACTGCAAATGTGTATTATGTCAGGCAAAGGCTGTCTATATTAGAGATGGGAGTGCAAAACAGCATGTGTGCCGCTGGCTATGTGGTCTGAGATAACCCACGTTTGCCCTTTCAGTACTTACATGTGTGTGGCACACTTTGATACCTGGGCAGATGGTGTATTAGAATGGCAGCCAAGAAAAAGAAGTTAAAATAACTGCAAACTGTTTATGAACACAGGACTGGCTCTTCAGGTAAGCTTGCGCGAGGAAAAGACCACACACACACCAGCAATTGAAGTATTACAAGTTTCCTTTTTTCTCCCACTATAAAAGAAACAAAGGCTGTTTGTAACTAGTCAGACCCTCCTTACCCAAACTAATTATTAGTAGTACAAGCTTTTATTTGGGTCACCGCAAGCCTCTGACATTTAGTAGACAGTTTTCTTGATCATCTTTGTGTTTTGCTGATGGGTGAAGCAGCTAGAGCTGCAGATAACTGTTGATCTCAGTCAAATCTGTTCCGAACTGAGGCCATTTGCTCTGATACATGGGTTGACATAGGTAAACATCATGTGCTCCTGAGAGAGTCAAAATCTTGTCTTCTTTTTTCCTCAGCAGCTCCCCCCAGTAACTGTACTATGCTTACGAATTTTTACTTTGTCTCTGTACAAGGCAGAGGTGGGGTGAGCATCAACTAGGGGAAATGAGCAAGAGCTGCCTTCTGTATGGCAGTTGGCATGGGACAAACCTAGATGTGAAAAGAATGGGGTACTTTGTCTAAAGGAAAGACGTACTGCCTGGAAAACCTGAGCCAAGATGTCTGTGTTTTACACAGAGACTGTGGCCAAGGCCGGTGAGCTACAGAGAACTAAAATGGGCTTGAAATCACTATGTGATCATTGCTTCCTTTTCCAAGCTAAAAAAAAAAAAAAAAATCCAGAAAAGAAATTTTGGCAAAAATCATCTGATTTGGCTGTTTGACCTCTGCAGGGTGGGAATGAAGAACTTCACCTAGTAAGAGTAGCTCACTCTCTTGAGTAGGTTGCAAGTCTCCTGTAAGAGCTGTAATAAGTGTCTGCATACAAAATCCCATCATAGTCAGCTGAAGCACATCAGCCAAAATGCAGCATCCCATGTAAAAGTAAAGCTATGTCCCTCTCTGGAAAACCCTGAGTAAATGCGCTTTAAGCAAGAGACAGCTTTGGAACAGAAGAATTGAGCTCAGAGCCCCCCCTAAACCAAAACTTCTTTCTGGCAAGGAGGCTGGGACTGCAGTAACAACTGCTAAATCAGTTCTCCCTCGTGCTGCCTCAGAACATATGCACGGATTTTCCTGAACCACCTTCCTTGAGCATTTGCACGTGACTCTACACAGTTGTACTCAGCTCTGTTGGAAGGTGCAGATTTTCATGCGGACTTGAGGAAAGACGGCCAAAAGTCAAGTGTGGGAGTGGGAGTCAAGGAGAAACATCCACGAATATTTCTCAGTTCAAGCAGCGTTGTCTTCCTAACATTGTCTGAACCTTTCAAAGTAAGTAGTTGCATATGAACAAAAGCATCCATATCCCAGCTGGCGGGTATCTGCAGTTACCATGCATTATTAAACAGTTATGGAGGAGCAGCTTCCAAGAAGACTGGGTTGAGTACGGGAGCAGCAATTTCATCTAAAGTTACCTCAGAGTCCAGATGTCATTCAGCTTGATCCGTGTCTTGGAAGCTAACAGTGGCTGCGGCGTTTATAATTCACAGAAGAACAACGTAATTTAGTCTTGTCTGACTTTTTAAAAGTATACAAGAGTTTTATGTGCGTGCTGTGACCTTATACTAGTTAGTGACAGGCCAAGTTTCAGAAAGCCGTAACCCACCTCATTCCCCAGTTGAGAGGCCAAGACTAGGTTGTTCAATGCTCACCCCAGATTACTTTTCAGAGGTACCTTGTTCCCTTCTTCAGCTAAGCGCAGAGACTTAGCTCTGGCTGTGGTTTGAAGCATGTGTGGATGGAGGGGTTGTAGTCAAAAATGTTATTTTTAGCATGGTAAGGCTAATCTTCCGCAGCACCTCTCATAACTGGAGGAGTCAGATGGGCTCCTCTGCATGACCATACAGCACAGAAACCAAGCCTTACGTGCTCCTGGCTGTCTTCTGGGTGAGCTTATTTCTATCCCTTCACCAAAGAAGGACCTCAGAAAGATACACTTCCGCAGGCCACGCTCCCCTCTACCATGGAGGGGATTAGGCCTGCCAGAAAGCAAGTCAGAAATAAGGGACAACTTTGGAGAATTACCTCTCTTGTCTAAATCACTCACACACGGTTCTTCCCAGCTCAGTGGAGACAGCCGATCCTCTCAGAGACACAGTGTTAGCTTTGGTCACCACAAAGTGAGACATGGACAATTTTACTGCAAAGTACAACTTTCATCAATATGTTGGTCCCAATTCAGGAAACAAACACTAGAGCAAAATATCACCAGACTTAAATGAAAGCATAGCTTTGAATATAAATCTTTGCTGGATATACTGGGCAGGCATAACAAGTACTGGCTTAGTTACCTCACTCTGAGAGGCAGTAAAGCCTTTCAGGGGGCTTCCATCCTGCAGTCAACTAGAAGTAACTGAAATAGTTCCATAAGTCTGAAGCTTGTGATGTTCAACTCACGCATCTCGTATCGCACACCCCCCCCCAAATCCTTCTGCCTTACTTTATGCTCATTGCATTACCATACTGTTCCTTAATACTGTTTATTGCAGGTGGACTCAAAGATGAAGCAATTCCTGTATTTTTTTTTAAAAGAAGGCAGAAGAGGTAACAGTACAACCCTGTATACAGATTATTCCCCCCCACTCCTTACCAGTATGTAAATGCTCACAATTCTGATCTGCTGTGAGGTTCCCGAGAAGCTGCCAGCGCGTTGCCTTTGTTTGTACAAAGTTTAGCTATCGCTCCATAAGCTCCTGAATTCTATAATACAACAGCAAGAGCAAAATGTACTCTGGAAAGTGGCCTAATGCAAAACTGTGGCACCGATTTTAAATCATAATGCCTTTTTGGAATCTTTTCCTATTCTAATGTGCATGTCAGCTGTGATAAAAATATTGAGCAACAAGCTTTGAACTATTTTGGTCCTCTGTTGAAGTGTTTGAACAATACTGCCATGTCAATTTAGCTACATTTTATAATAATCGGTGATTTGGGACAAATTATAGAGTAAACACAGCATGTCTGAACCAAACAATTTCTTTTAAAGATATTCTAAATGAAAACATATTTAAGCTTATTGTTATTGCTTTTAGTACAATCACCATGGAAACTATATAAAACTCACTTTTAATATCCATTCTTTCTTAAATGCTTTGTGTTGCCTAAATGATACATGAATTGAGCATAATTGGTTTGGTATTTTAATGGTCAGTCATGGAACAGCATGTCCTTTGGAACATGTTATAACTGAGTTAATTGCTGCATTTACTGTATGTAAGATGCAAGTTTATACAAGGTTTGTTACAGAAGGAAACGGGAGCAAAACTTTTGAAACACCAGTGGATGTTTTGGATTACGTATATCTCAATTCACTGCAAAGTTTTAAAATTTCAACAGAGAAAGACCTGGTCAGCTTCGCCCTATGGAAAACTCAGCTAAAATCAGTGCATTTACATTAAAAATTAATCTGTTTCACTACTTTCAGATCTAAGACATATTTTCAAGGATGCTGTTAGAGGCACAACCACATTCACAGTCTGGCCCAGGTTTCAGCATATAGAATCATAGAACCACCTAGGTTGGAACACAACCCTTTCCCAGGTTCCCAAGGACAGCATTTAAGCGCTTGATGGAACCTATCGTATAGACTCTTTCCCAATATACTCTATGAAAGATGAGTGGTAAGAAACAGATACCGTACATACACAATTCAGTCAGGCTGTTCCTAAATCTATAAAATTCCAGTTACCAGTGCTGTATTTTTTGTATACATGTTTGTGCACACATCGAGGAGCCATTAACAATCCCTTAACAGTACATCCCTGGAGTATACTTAATAGCCTTATTCTTCCCTAAGTTCAATGTTCCTTCTGATGATTCCAGCTCAGCTGGAGATCGGTTTGAACAAGGGCTACAATGACTGTCTGTAGGCATGATGCCAAGCTGCATTTTTTCCTCATCTGCAGCCCCTGACAGCAGTGACTCTGCAGTTCACAGGCTCCTCGCATCATCTACTAGTGGCAGTAGGAAATGACCTGAGACCCTTCATTTGCTCCACCAGCACCAGGCTGTGACTAGACCCACACCATGAGCTCCCAGAGCTCCCTCAGGGTTCATGTCCTCCAGCAGGCACTGCAGGTGCCAACTGCTTCTTGCTTCTTGTTGCCAGATACAGCTTCACTCCTCGGTGCGGCAAGGAGGAGGGAGGCTGTGGCAAGGCAAAGAAGTCCCAGGCACAATAAGTGAGATATGACAGGTCTGAGTGTGTGACCACCGAAAGAGACCTAAAGCTATGTGTGGATGCCAACACGGGCAGACTGCAGTGGTCAAGCAAAGAATCCCCATGTGAACCTCATGACAAAGATATGCATACATACCAGAAGTGATATTGCATGTAAGTGAGAGACTCGTTTCTCCCATTTCTCTAACCATTAGATGCCTGTTTTGCTTATCGTTACACTGTGGCACAGCAGCACAGTTTTGGAGCCACACCAGCAGAAACAAAGGCAATTTTTTTTCAAAGAACCACCTTTAAGGTAAAAATTGCAGCATCAGCCCGAGGGAAATAGAGTGATAGAACACACATAGTTGAAAACAAAATTAAAAAATACATATAAATGCATTTCAGCTCGCTTCTTTTATTAAAATGCTTGAAATTTAAATTTGAATGCATAGCCATCTGTCTCAAGGATAAGTTCAATATAAGCTTTTATTCCAATTTACATACATCTTACTTTGCAAAATGCCTCCTGAAACTCATGCTAAGTAATGCAAAGAGGAAGTAATGCATTTATCTTCCAAGGATACAGTACCCCCTGATATGCCTTTTGAAAAAGACCTAAAGATAGTACTTCGGGCAATGCTGTTCAAGCTGTTGGATATTTCTAAGGTCCCCACCTTGAACCAGTTTCTCAGAGAGCAGAAAAGGTCAAATTATGTAGTAGAATTACACTCTCTAGTGGTGAAATCCTGGCCCTCGTGTCACTATGGCTCCATCACGTCCCCCTTGTTCTCCTCATTTTTTCAGGATTCATCTCATACATGTTGTTGCCAAGAGCTATTTTTATTGGAGAGCGCACAGTTACTAGCTCTTCTCAATCCAAAAATTAAAAAGGAAAAATTGGAACTTCAGGAAAGAACGCTTCAACAGCCATTTCTTCACCATATCCAATTGTTGAAGGAGATGAATAAACACTATGCATGTGCATACACACATACATTTTATGAAAAAGCATTTATTTTATGAAGGAGAATTTAATGCAAAATCTTCCCCTGCTAGATGAACAACCGCACAGTTGACATGAATCGCTACTGTTAAATGACCAGCAGGGATGTCCTCATACAGGCCAACCATAACCCTCGTTAATTTATAATTTGCTTGTGAGAAAAAAGCTTCAAATTACTCTTGTAACTACTGTTTATGGTCTTATCCACAAAGCACTGGAAAAAATTTGTCCAAAGTTATGTTTATCCCAGGAATTGGGAAACCTGCACCCTGGCGACAGATTCAGCTTGAAACCGAGTCTCATGAGATTTGCTACTGGGCGTTGCAGGTGCATAATTACAGCACTTAGAATAACACCGGGGATGTGGTGAAGTATGGCCCCACAGGAGGAGACTGAAAAGCCTATTCCCTCCTCAGGAGGAAAGGATGCCCTAAATTTTGCCTATGCACATACCTGAAAGGTCCATGTTCATGTCATACTTTTGTCTACTCTGAAAATACTTGCACTGAGGCAATTGCAGCAGAAGACCATAAGCTCTGCTAACCTGTGGGATGTGAGAATACCTTCCTAGCCACCTACCTGTAGCCTCTTTGGAGTGTAACCTAAGCTACAGAGCTCAGTTTCAGGAAATCCTCAGCCAAAAGTCCTACAGTTTCATTTCTGTATCCTATTTGCTTTTGCACAACTCTACCTCCTCCACATCACTCGATCGCTTTGCCTTACAGACAATTGTAGACCGCTCACAGTGCTCATTTTTGCACAGAACTGTTGTTTTCTCCCTTGTTAGTCTCTCCACCATGGCCTCCCCATACTCAAGAGCTTGGCCAGAGAAGCACAGCCAAATGAAGGAAAATATTTGCTATGCACTATATTTCGGCAACAGCAATCAGACCATCCACTTCCACGATATGATTTTGCAGCAGATTGCTTGCCTGGGCATTCACAAAATCAGGAATGATTGCACTTTTAAGGTTTCAGTAGTAAATCTACATGAGCAAGCAATTTTGCCCAGGAGGAATGGATCAGTAGATGGAAGCAGCTGGAGCTATGATGTATGCAGTTCAAGGGCTTTACTCTAGACTGGTTTCTTGAGCCAAGTATTCCCAGTGTGCATCTGGCTGGACCTAAGATTGCTTGAGAGTCTAATGTTCTCATGAGGGGTGGAAGGACACTGGGGCAGAGTCTCCAATCCCGATTCCTCTGAAAGGAACCTGGTCTTACATTCACCAAAATACTCCACAGCCTGGAGTAACACATGCTGAACTTCACACAGTGCAGCGGGGTGGGTTTGGTACACGTCACGGGAAGGGAAGCAGAAACACATGGTTTAGGCTCATATCAGGGTCAAATGATGCAAAAAAACCCCTCTCTTTTGTCCAGGGCATTTTCTTTCCCCGGTTTTGAACAACTGAAAGAACAAAATGGGGAAACGACAGCACAGCAGATACGCATAATGAGCATTCCCAAATGAAAGACTTGATTTATTGGTACATGCAGTTTTCTGTAAGTATGGCCAGGTGAAATTTGATGTAATGGACTACAACAGGCTGTGAGGCCGGTGTGGGGATTTTGCAGCACAGACATTTGAGATTGCCCATACATGATCAAATGACCACCCTCCTCCCTTGTGGGGTATTAGCAACCAGCACACAGAAGGATCTGTTCCCATTTTTAACATGTAATAGAAAACCTGACCACAGAATATGAAGCCAGAATATCACAATCTCATCTTTTCCATTATGGTCCATTTCTGCACCATATTTTCGGTCAAGATCCAAATTTCAATGCTAGATTCCACTCCCACTACAGGATAAATCAAAATCCAGACTAAAGTCAACAACTCTGGGGGTAGAAGGAGGGGAAAGTATGAATTTATATCTTAATTTTGCAGCTGAGATTAAAGTCAAGCCTTTATTGTCCAAGATTGTGAAGTTCAGAGTAATTAGTCCTTTCTGTGAAACCCATCGTTTTGTTATCATGAAATCAATACATTAACTCTCGTCTTACTTTTGACCCTGCCACTTAACCCCTTCATGTGTCTTTCCTGGTGTTTTATTTTATTTCATGAGCTAGTATTCTGCTCATTTAAAATTTGAACCAAGCTTTCAGATGCCTGGAGGGGAAAACATTCATGTCTCTTCCTGAAAGCCTATGGCATATCTGTTGGTTTTGATAGATTGCAGCAGGATCAAGAAACCTCCACAAAATTGCTTTTGCTTCTGAAGGGAAGTAAATGAGCTCAAAGCACGTCCTTGCCACTGCTGCATTTGAAAACAAGAGGGAGATTTGTCATGTCAAGTGCAGCTGAAATACAGAACATACTCTTCGAACCAACTTGTTCTAAACCACCTACTGCATCATCGATACAAAACGGTCATTTATTGTGCTGTTTGCAGGTAAGCGTATACTTAAGACTTGAATATCTGGATAACAAGGAGACCATATGTAGCTCCCACTATGTCAACGGTGATTTTCTTATCAATTTTTGAAATCTACTGCCAGCATTATCTTTCACTGTCCTAAAATACCAGAAGAGTTACAGATGATCCCATGCCCTCTTACTTTATCACTAGTCTGATGCAAAAATAGCCTGCCATTGAGTGGTCCCAAGGCAAACAATCCTGGCCAAAATGGGGCCACCATTTTTTCCCCCCTGATGTTTGCGTGCTACCCCAGTTAAACCTCTGGGTGCTGCCACCCAAGCCTCAAGGTCAGTGTCAGCCACCGACACACTCTCCCCAGGTGCTCCCACTGTTCTCGCGTTACCTCCCCAGGGAAAAATGGCAGCAGCTTTGTTGGGAAAGTCTGAATTAGAGCACGCAGGTCACTGATTCAGTCACTATGAAAATCCGAGGAGAAACCTCCTGCAGTGGCTTTGAGCTGGGAGCAGCTGGTCAGTCAGCCCTGCGCACTCTCTCCTGGCACAGCAGGGTGCCAGCACGCTGGTGTGATGGACGGAGGGGCTGCAAGGCTGGACTGCAGAGCTGCAAGAAAGGAGACGGGACGTACCTCCCAAAACACCAAAATAAGATGTTCTCAGGGCCCATGGTCACAGAGGTCTGACAGTAAGAGCAGAGATTGATGAGGTTTCTCAGGCTCCTTAAGCACATGGTAAATAAGCAGAAATCAACAAACTTATTTATATTCTTGCTGGAAAGCAAGTTTTGAACCTGTCTTTCTAAAGAGGAAAAGCTAATGAGCTCCCATGTCTCTTGTGTCACTGAGGCTGGAATTATGACAATATCTATTCCCAGTGCTAAGTGAGCAATAATTAGTTCCAGATATACGTAAATGGGGTTGATTTTTTCCACATTAATCTTTCACACAACCTACATACGTTGTAGAGCTCAGACATTTACTCAGCATTCAACTAAAACATAAAAGGATTAAAAAAACTATCTGGTCTGTTAAGCTTCCTTAAAAGGGAGATGATGGCATCTGACTAACACTCTAGCTTGATTTTATTACTGAAATTTTGGGGATTTATGTAACTGTCCTGCTTTTTTCGAAGGTCTACATTTTTGTCCAACTAATTCAATTCCCAGTGTCCCTGTACAATGTAGTGAAAATAAACACTAAATTTTGATGCCCCTGATGCTACTTGAGTTTTTTTATTACACCATGGATAACATTAAAGAAGTTGGGAAAATCCCCACAACATTCTCTTCCTAGGTTAGCTCCTGATGGCTTTGGATAGAACAGATAAGCCTCTCATTCCCTCTATATTGCAGTGTTAAATCACACTAAACATAGAAAACTTGGTTCATCTTTGCAAAATACGAGAATGGTGCAAGGGACGTTCACTGCACCAGCCTGAATGACTGAGCCGCAGGAGGCGGTGGCAAGCTCATGTCTTGCCTTGCTGACAGTGGCTGCCCATGAGACGTGCTGTGCCCACGCGTCTTGTAGGGACCTGGCACCATTCCTCACTTACCAGACCAGCCATCCCTCCTCATCCACCTGGAGGAAGGTGCTTGCCCTCAAGCCTCCATGCAAACATTTTCTAGTCATGGGAGAATTGATCCAGGGCAGCTATACCATCGGGAATGCCCTGGTCATATGCTTTGCAAACACATGGAAAAGTGAGGTTTTTAGCAAGTAGTCAGGGCAGAGAAAAAACATCAAAGATGGAGTCACCTCCAGCCATTCCTTTTTCTGCAGAATGTGCTCAGTCTTTCAATGTCCAAATATAGGGGGAAGATGCTTAATGGGATTGTAAGGTATGCCCCCGCCTCCCCCCCCCAGATATACCCCCAACTTTGCACTGGCCTTTCAACACCTGACAATAAACTATGGCTTTTAAACACTAGATGTGCTACCTTGTTTGATTGCTTGGAGATTTTGTGAACTGCTGTGATCTGAAAGCTATACATAGTGTTTATTTTTAGACATGAACCTGACCTTTACAGAGCTGGATTTCAATTTCCTCTTCACCTCTGGGGAAGCCAAATAGCTTAAGATTTTGGTCCTGGCTGTAAACAAGGTGTCAAGGTAAGCTGTGATATTTACATGAAGCCCTCTGTTCAAATAGTAAAACACTTCCCTCAGAAGTCTTCAGACCTAGTAGGGCTCAGACCATGTCCATAATATACAGTAGATCAAAAAGAACATATATTTTCCAATTCAAAGTTCCTTACAAAATACAGACTGATCCTGTGAATTTGCCTCATGTGACTAATCAGGCTGGTGTCCATGAATTTATTCATATACAGATCATCTCTGTTCGTTAGCATCAGCAGACTCTGACTAATGCTTCGTTCAGTTTATCTTTACGGATCCAGCTCCACCAAGGAAAGAAATGTCTACACTAAACCTATCACTCACCAAATTGTTTTATCTTCTTTGAATAACACTTATAATGGGTTACGAATAACATAAATAATGAATATGGAAAGAGACGTTTGACTTTCCACAGCTATCATTGAATTATATCTCAAACATTTTATCAAATGGTCTAGCAGTTAATACTCAAACAACAGTATTGTTTACCAGACAATTTTTTTACAAATATTTTTTTTAGGACAGATAGTAACTGGATATTATCACTTTTTGTTCCTTACTACTCCCTACCCTCTAAAGTTCAATAGCCAAGATTTTAGACAGCTCAATGAGATATAAGCAAGAATACATAGATTATGCAATCATTGTTATTCCAATTTTACTAGGTTAGGGGAGAGTTACCTTTGTATTTCTCCTATCCATAAGTTGCATTTCCCTGAGGAAAAAACCTCAAACATTGCTGCTTTTTTCTTTGATAAACAGTATCTCCCAGGGCCATCGGAAGGGGTCTGAGCAGCTGCAGGTGGGAGCTTCTCAGGTCCTTTCTTATGGCCCTGGAGACCTCCCCGGTGCCCTTCCCCCAGCAGCAGCAGCATTACTGTCTCTGGCAAGACCAACCCCATGGAAGCACCCAGTCAGAGATATGGAGCTATTTTTCCCTTCCTTCTTTCTCCATAGTTTTGTTTAACCAAGATCAACACTTCAAAGCAACCAATTTCAAAGCATATTTTGTGTGATTCATACCTCACTTTTTCTTTTAGTACTGTTGTAGTTCTTATGAGTTTGCATCAGCTACTAAATATACAAAATGGAAATCAATAGTCAAATCTTCCTCCACCTGCAAAATCTTCAGTATGTCCTCAAAAACCTCCTATACTCTTTTCTGTATTATAATTGGCCCGGTTCTGTGAATATGTTTGCTGTCCTGATAAACACTGGGCAACTGAGTTTATTGGGACTTCTCAGATCTTTCTCTGCAGCAAAGCTTTCAAAGATATCTCAACCGTTGTTACTATCCTGTACTGGATAATCAGAGAGGTAAAAAAGGCAAACTGTCATGTAGCTAAAATGTCTCACAGAGTCTCACTCTGTCAGAGACTCCACAAAAAAATTAAATCAATCCATATTGCTTTTCTTCTCTTTCCAGACCACCCACTTACTCTTTGTACTGGATTTCAGTTACTTTTGTTATCAACACTAATTTCTTATAGACTACCTAAAGAAAAGTCAACATTTGTAAAAGACCATATTTTTCTACTTATGAAGGGAAAGATTTCTTCCCATGTTTATATAATCATATTTCTCTCCAGCATATTAAAGTGATTTTAGGGACTCTGACTAATGAAAAGTTTGGGACAGGATAAAAATAAACCTTGATGGGTTTTGCTGCAACCAGCTACTAAGCGGTTTGGGTTCTATGGATGTTTTTTCCTCCTGTCAGCTTCTAGTCTGCAGCATGAATCTAAAACATATGAGTAAATGCTCAAAAACTTCCACTGTGGCCTTTGATGTTCACAACTCAGGAGAGTGTTCAGCTTTCCAGCTCAGCATCTTGGAGGTGGTCTCTTATCCAAGGTGAATGTAGGAAACACCTTCCACTTAAAAGGTAAAACGATGGATTAACATTATGAGGGAAGGCTCCTATTTTCCTTGTATTCCCTTTAAATTCCATTTATACAGCATTTGGTTCAAGGCGGTACATCTCTGATCACAGCATTGCTGCTATGGAGCTGAGGATTATACAGGGCAAGGCAAAGAAACTAAAGTCTTTTCAGGAATTATTCTTCACGGTGCTATCTCATCACTCAAGTGAAGACATGATTTTTATTTTTTTTCAGTAGGAGACCCTGGTACGTCTATAAGAAAGCACCCAGGGAATAGGAATTGCACTTGTTCTCATCTATGTCTGACCTCCATTCCTAGAACTTTGGCTTCAAATAATTTAATCAAGCATCACTGCCAAGAGGCCAAAGCCATTTTTCTTGCATGCTAATAACTATTGTGAACTGCAGCAAGCTTATGGGTTTAACTTGTCCAAATTGATGGGGAAGACTTTCAGATGACTGAAGCTCCTCTTGAGCCATTAGAGCAATGACAATTTATACTGGGGGAGGATTTGTCTTTTACTGTATGATGAATCAGTCTTTTACTCCAACTGTGTTTTCTTTCCTTTCTTAATTAGAAGCAAGTAGTTAAAGGGAATTGATTGTACATGAAAGCAGAAAGAAATGGAAAGTCAAATCTTCTACCAGAAAGAGCACAGCAATGATCAATAATCTTGATATCAAAAGAATTCCCTAGAATTATGGTTAGCTGCTTCCCAAATGCCTCACTTGTCCATTCCGGCCTGGGTACCTCATCTGGGGCTTCCCACAACAACAGGCAAGCTGTGTGGGGCTTACTTGTTATGATGTGGGTATCTGTCTGCTAAGAATCAAGGTAAAACCACAGGTTCCTTTTTTCACTGGCTAGTCGGTATTAAAGACAGAGCTCTAATCAAATGGTAACAATATTTAGTTACAAGCCACCTGGGATGATATTTGAACCAGCAACCTCATGGTACAAATAACATTCAGCATCCCATCCGTGTTCGCCCATAATTGGCCAGGAAGGCTGGAGGAACCTGTTTCCCACAGACACATAATCACATCCAGGAAACACACAGCCCAGAGCAAACAACGCTGTGTTTTGCCACATTTGTCATCTGACATACTGCTTCTGTTAGCCAGGGCCGGAGCTGGTCAAGCCAGAATGCTGAGGGAAACCCTGTGAGCTTGCTCACACTGTTAAATATGCTGCCTGCTGCATTTCTCTGGGTACTCCCTTTCGTTCCAGCTGGGGAAGCAGGGTAATGCCTTCAGTTGCTCCTCTCTGGTTTCTAACTCCCATATGATTTTACTACCCGTTAGGCGAGTAAATGTCTCCAGGACAGTGCTGTTGGCATTATGAAAAGCCCCATGGATGAGGCTCCTCGTTAGAGTTATTGGGGCACAAAACTGCAGAGCTGGCCTACTGAAGGTGGGATTTTCCAGAGACGTCATAGGAGCTTTCGGTGACCAAATTCCCTGTGCAGTCTGTAGGCACAGAGGCATTGCTAAATTCCTTGTGCCGTCTTAGCCTTCACACGCAGCAATTCGGTGGCTTCTTGCCGTGAAACTACTGAGTGATTGCAAGGAATGCAACAACAAAATCCAGCAAAAGGCTGGGCAAACAACCACTTAGTAAAGATGTTGATAAATGCTTTCTGCAGAGTCTGAAGTCTTTGTTAATTATTCAGATGTATCTTTGAAAGAATGAGTTAACCTGCCAATTTATTTTAATAGCATTGGGTAAACAAAGGCAAGAAAACCCTCAGTCTTATATTTCAGCCTCTAACTTTCACTGGCTTTGTTCTTCCTGTCACAGTCTTCTGTAACTCTACAGTAGTTTCTCAGTCTCTCGATGGTTAGGGTAGCGTCACCCTGCATATAGGATGGACAGGCTGTTTATCTGCCCGGTGATAGAGTTCCTCAAGTAGCACTGTCAGCTGTGAGCCTGGCTCTTGGGTCTCACTGGCCGGTGAAGCCTCACCTAGGCAGCAGAGCCATCCTTGGTTTGGACACAACAGAACAGGCTCAATGGGATTACATCACACGCACACAAAAAAATTAGTTTCCGAACCAATATTCATGCTATTGTCAGACACTGTAATTTATAAGGTAAGTGTGCATGCCCCGCAGCCAGAGCCTGCCTCCAAGGGAGCGGCAGCGAACAGTCCTGCCAGCCTCCCCCTTACAGCAGCTCTGTGTTTTTATGACCCTGAAATACGAGCAGAAAGGAGGACACTCTATGAACTACAAATTGTAAGGAGTCACTCTGAAAAGAGAGAGACATGAATCAATTTTTAGCAACAGCTCTTTTAGCTGAGCTTCTCCAGCTCCAAGATGAAGAGAAATGGGATCAAACCTACCCCAATGTTTGCTGTGCTTGATTAAATGCCACCCTACAGAAATAGGTATAACAAAGAAATAAAAAGTGTGCTAGAGAACTGCTTAAAATGCAAACAGTTGATAAACAGGTTTGAGGTCTCACCAAGTCAGTTACCTTCCTTTTAACTCTTCTTTGATCATATTTTAATTCACTTACATTGTCTCTATGCAAATTCTTTCTGGGATAAAAATGGAATGATGATGGTAATGGAATAAGAAAAACTAAGACATATCATCATCTGGTTTATATCTAAAATTTTCAGATCTACTTAGGATAAAGCTTATCCTAATTTCAAAGATCTCCTTCAAAAAGACACACAATAATATATTACAACCACAGTCCTAAGAAAAGAGTCTACTGCCTCGCTGGAATTTTAATTGACAATTGGGTAATGGTCCAGACCACGGGTCTCTGGGAGACAGTGTTATACAAGTGGAAATTGGCTCACTAATCTGTAATGAAGCCTGCTGTACACTTTATTAAAGTGTATTGGCGTTTACGCCTGAAGAACCTCAACGTTAGCCCAGTTGCCTCCAAGTTGACACTTTGCTCGGGAACAGCTAGCAATAAAAATAGAAATGAGATACAAGAAACCAAGTCCAATGAAGAATAGCTCTCTATATATTCTCTGACTACGGTGCCATCATCACTTAAAATGGGAAAAGATGCCAGCCAGTCCTAAATACAATGATTGACAGTGTCTGAGCAAAGTTGGCGAGACCTGACATGTCACAGTCTTGTTTTCAGCTTAGTCTTTTTTGGTTTACCAGCCAAATTAATTTGTAAATGAGTGGCCTGTTTTCATCTGTCGCCCTTCCAAAATGCAAATCATGGCATGCAAAGATAATTTCAGCCCACTCAGAAACCCGGTTACTTCAAGTCATCCATCAAAGCACTAATATTGCTCTTTGGTCGGGGTTAGGAAAAAGTCTTAAGAGCAGTGCATTAGCTTCACACACCATTAGCTATGAATGCCTCAGGCTGTACATCATATGCTTGATGAAATGGCACTCATGCTGTCCCATATACTAGAAAATTGAAGCATTAAATATTATCTTTTCTGGAGGGAATCTCAGGCATAGTTGACAAGGTCATGTGTATTGATATAGTCTAGTTGGATTTCAGCAAGGCATTTGATTTAGGAGCAGGTGATATTTTGTTTAAAAGTATTTTATGCAGAAATAACAGAGTACATATTAAAATCACTAAAAACTGCCTCATTGGTGAATTTTGTCATGTCTTAATGGAGACGTATCTGTCACTGAGGCCATTCCAGCCTGCTCCATAGGGACCAGTCCCTGAGCCAACACTAACAGTTTATCAGTCATTTAGAAACATGAAATATTTGCTGGTGGCATTTACTGTAGATCAAAATAAAAATGGTAGAATAGCAGACTGCGGAGGCAGAGTGATCTGAATTGCAAGGTCAGATTGTCACCATCCGACCTGCACCTAGGACTCGGGGACACAGATGATAGCCACCGACTGCAAGACAGACTTGTGATAACAGCCACAACTCACACATTGGTGAAAGTAACCATCAATACTACTACTAGAGACTGCCATAACCCTTCGATAAATACAAATAGAAACACCAAAGAGGTAGCAAAGGGAACCTGCTCCTGTGGACAGCCTCGGTAAAGCTGCTTAGAGAAATTTGTTCTTTCCCTCTGCTTGTACATTGGGAAGGATGTGGGAATACAAGAGGGAGCACAAGAAGGTCACAAAAATGTTTTGAACTCATCCAGCTTCTCAAAGAGACATGACACACCATATAAAAGATTTATGATAGTCTGGGGAGAAAGAGAGTACAGGTTTACTGATGCTGGAAAAGACTTAAGGTTTGAGAGTTGATCTTAGACATACGAGACTATTTACACTTTGAAACAGCCTGTAAGGGGAACAGGGAACTCATTACCAAGTGCACAAATCAGATCCCCAAACACAAGTAGCAAGTGGTATTTTGAGACGCCCTGGGGTATTCAGCCAGGTCCCCAGATGCTGGTACAGGGGACTCTGGTGTCCTGCAGCCCCAGCAATCAGAGATCTGCCTAACCTAGATTCCTAAGGGCACCTCCAGTGGGATCTCACCTGAGCAGGGTTCAACATGAGATCAGACACTGCTCCAGAGGAGGAAGATAATCTGCTCTGAGAAGAAACCCCAGTGGAGACGGAGATGAGGGCTTACGGCCCACTGCACTCACCCTCCACATGGCCAGGACTCCCTCTGTGACAAGACCCCCTCCCTGTGCCCAGCTTGGACATACTCACCCCGTTCCCGGCATTCCCAGTGCTGTACTCAAACAGCTGTCAAACTGAGAGCTCAAGGTTCAGGGCCTCTGCTGGCCTCCTGATGGGGCTCAGGAAGGCGTTTTTGTGGTGCACAATGACTGAGCCACTTGTTAAGGAGGCCCAGACATGGACAGGGATCCCACCACGTTGGGCTTGGTACAGTATGGACTGAAAATGCCATGAACATGGCTCAGTGAGTCAGACTTTCTCCCCTCACTCCGAGGGATGTGATAAAACAGCACTGGCAGATAAAACCTGCAGTATGTCTTACTTATCTGCTCAGAGTGCAGTTCTGTTAGATTTGGGATCAGAAAGGAATTTGCTTCATCTTACACTGATGAGGATCAGAAATCTCATCTGCTTTCACCCCGGGGCACACAGTTTAATCTTTAAGGTCTGAAAAGCTTCCGTCTAAAGTATTTGGACTAATATGAAAAAAATATAGGTGAAAAATTTGAAGTTCCTTATATAAAGCAAGTCATAAACTGTTGGGTTACTTTTTCGTCTTCACCTTAATCTCTATGTAATCAATAAGTGATGATTCACAATTTAAAACTATGAAGAGAATAATGGCAGCTGTGTGCACACCCAGGATGCAAAGCAAATAAATAAATTCATAATTTTGAATTTTCAGCAGAGAGGACACTGGATGTGGAAAGGACAGATTAAGACAGTTCTAGTACATTTGGAGCACTATCTACTAAATATAGATATTTTCACACGGTCCAATGCTATATAACTCCATGCCCAGAGGGAATCCACTCAGTGCAGTAGGACTATCTGCAGATGTGAAGTCAAGACTTCATCAGCGCAACTGCCAAGCTTATGAAGTTCAGATCTGAAAGGAGAACTTTCCTTCATGCATTCAGAAATGCACAAACACAAAGGCTTGTGAGAGAAATCATCTTGCAACATAACCACCTAGGATTTCAAAATAATTATTTCCATCTCTCTGAGCACATTTTTATATCGACCACCGACTGCTTAATTCAAAACCACTGACATCAGTAGAAACCTAATCACCACAACGCAAAGAGTAGGCACACTCTGGATTCCTCTTCTTTCTCCATAGACA
Source organism: Burhinus bistriatus (assembly GCA_013397275.1). NCBI lineage: Eukaryota > Metazoa > Chordata > Aves > Charadriiformes > Burhinidae > Burhinus > Burhinus bistriatus. The sequence continues at coordinate 278,592 of VYXH01003321.1, forward strand.
TTTTATTTCTTGTATTCTGCCATTTTCCTTTGGCCCCATACCACTCCTGGCACAAAAGGAAAGATCTGTTAATCATATCGCAGTACTGCTAAAGAAGCCTAGTCATGGATTAGGATCTCATTGCACCAGGCTCTGTGTAAACATGGAATGAAATGTTGATACCTAAATTAGGCTTTTGGTTGGAAGCTATTTACAATCTTGACTGTAAAAGGATTAGCTTCACCTAAATGACACGGAACAGTGTGAGAGGTATGTCTGTGCATTTGTCTCATTGTTACAACATCAAGGACATTTGGGTATTTGAAAAGGTCTATGAACACATGCCATAATCTGGGCATTGCACTGCCTTGTAACGCAGATAGGCCATGGGACAAAGCCCATAGCACACCCGAGGTATGTGATTTTCTTACAGGCAAATCCTGTTTGCATACTTTCCTTCTTTTATTTTAGGATTAGAACTTCTGTTTTTCAGAAAAATAGCTTTTTTCTGCCTCCCTTTTGGATTCTTTTGGGTATGAATTACCTGGTATGTTCCCCACAGCTCACTGCCTGCACTGGAATGCCATGCAGGAGCCAAAGAGCTCTGCTTAGATGCCTTGTGAATTGCCCCAGTGTTTTATTTCCCAAAACAATGGTGTTTCATCCCAAAGAACACACTGATCCCCAGCTCTGTGGCCTCTTTGGTAGAACAAAGTAGAATGTAATATGTATTTCCAGAGGGAGGGAAGAAAGAGAAATTTCAATATTTAATACTTAATTTTTAGATTTTTCAAAACATTCCACAAAAATTTCTTTTTATCTCAACATATAGTGTGAATTGCATATGTTTTAATGCAGGAAAAGTACATTTTCCTAATAGTCTTTTCTCTGGTTTCTGGCTTCTTTGAGATGCTGACAGAGCAACAGATGGCAAACCTTGCAGTCCCGTTTTGCGTCAGTGGAATTTAGGGCACACTGCAGTGATTAAACAATCCAGTTGAGGGGATATCCAAAAGCGACTGCCTCTACACTGAACTATGCACTGTTGACTGTAAAATATACAAAACAATGCTTGTAACCCCCAGCGCTCGGCCCCTTGATTCAGATCTGCTCATAAAAGAGTAGATTGGATTTGAAAATAGGGAAAGAAGAGATCTCATTATAGGAGGGACTACTGCTATAATTATAATAACTGCAAAAATTTCTAGGAGCCATGAAGTTCCACTTCAAAATCAGTCAGCTGAAACAATAGAAGTTTGCCAAAACCAGGCACATGTCAGCATTCCCCAAAAAGCACAAAGCAGGCATGTCTTGCCTGCAGAAAACTCATGGCTCTTCTTCTGAAGAGTTTCAAGGGTCCACGAAAAGAACCAGAAATACCAGAGAATGAAGGCAGCAAAGACACACCAGATACAAACAGGTGTAGGATGTCATCTGGTAAAAACACTGATAGAGAGCTTTAGGATTAAGCGCTAGCTGTGATTGATTTTGAATGTCAATGTATTTCTACAGTCAGGTTTTTTTAGGTGATGTTGATTGTGAAATAGCTTCAGGCTGTTCTATAACACCCAAGAAATGCCAAGAAAAATTACACAACCCAGTACTAAGTCAGTAACAGAGACTAACAGAAACTCTTACAATTTCTTGTTCCCATGGAAGAGACAAAGAGGCAGGACAGAAAGGAAAAAATTGTGCCTTGGTAAGATGGTGACTAGCTGCCAGATCACCCAGGCAGGGCCTTTGCTGAAGGTGATTTCCATGGCTAAGGGGGACAGCTTTAAACTAAAAAGCCACCTCATGGTTTGAGAAAAATGGGGCCAGACCTGCAATTAACCTACTATTTTGTCTAGATCTTAACTGATCTCAGGCTGTTAAAATGAAAACCTGCTTTAGAAACACTTGTGTCACAAAAGCTATAAATTATAAACAAGTTTGTACATGAAAGTGGGCACACAGAAATGACCAGGGAGAATGCTGGAAAGGTCCAAGAAACAGTCCATACTGATGTCTGCTGGGACAAAGAAAAGCAGTGTAGCAAAGGGTAGGTCCACAGTTCAGACCCCAAACACAGCAGCCTGGGTGAGTTTCCATCACTGGTTGAACAGATCAGGAATTTTCTGGGTAAAGAAATATTCCCCTATTTGATCTGCCCATCCTCACTCTGCAGGTTCAGCATCAGAGAAGGTATCTAGACCCCACATCGTCTTCTCATCCCAAGAGGAACATCTTACAGGATTCTTATTATTGGTTAGGCACCTGGGTCAAAAAACAATGCCAGATTTTATAACACTGAGATTCCGGGAATGTTTTTCAAGCGTTGTATGCCTATGCTATATGCCAGACTGTCTTTTTGCCCCTCCCTTGATGGCCGCACGTTTGTTCTTAGGTGTCAAATTCCCTTTACCTGCTAACATAAATAAATACATTAAATAATTGAACAATTCCTGCTGTAAAGCTTTATTCAAGTATTTTCTGTTTACTTTTAAACAAAATCAGACTGAAATGCAGCATAAAGATGTCGGCCCAAATGCAAAATGCTTAATACTTGAAACAGAGCCCATTAAGAAGTGTTCATGATGACAAAGTTGCATCTTCATCTCTAAAGGGTTTAAGTAAGATTCAGTTATTTTCCAAATGAATTCTCCAGGACAGTTCTATTTAGGTTAATTTCCAATGTACCCAACAGCGCTGTATCTAGGCACCATTAACAAAATAAATCTAGGAGAGTTCATTCATTTTTCTTAGGTAAATAGCTATAAAGAGAATGTGCTTCTCTGACAAATGTTTGGAAATTTCTGTTCTCGTGATGTTAACAGATTGCAGAAAAAAAACACCACTGGGGCAGTTTTATTGTAGAAATCAACTTAACTTGCTAGGATACAGATTATAGCTTTGGAAAAAAAACACTGGGCCAGTGAGACAAGCATAAGGAAAGAAGCTTTCAGCCTTGCTTAGAAGGGAGGATTAACAGTGAATTATGACCTGGTTTTCAGAGCTGTTGATTGACACCTACAAGATTCACCGGTCACTTCTGAAAACAGCTCTGCCCAGGAAGGTGGGAGGAAAGAAGGAAGGGGTTACTAAGTAGATGTCAAGTGTGGGAAATGTCAAATTGAGGGAATGCTTTAAAATGTTACCCCAGATGATTTGATCAAGCCCACATAGTGCAGGAGTGAGCAAGGGTTAAAACTAGAACTCATGGCCGCACCTTCACAGTGCCATGCCCAGTGGTCTCAGTCTGGCCCTTTTGGAGAAACCTAGCTTAGCACAAGGATTTGGCTATTAAAATACCACTGGTTCCTGAAGTGGGAAAGAGGCGAGTCCAATCCTTAATTCACTTTGGAGTGAGGTCTTTTGTAGGAAATCAATCACCGTGAAATTCCAGGTGGGGAAAAGGATTTTTCGTGCTAACGGGTGTAAGTCTAGCTTGACACCTGGGTGACACGTTCTGGAAATTTACCAAGCAGCAGATTCCTGCCCTAGGTGAGAAGACAAATTTCAGCAAGTAATCCATAATATGTGCCATGAACAGTGAGAGAAAGAAACATTTTGTAAGCATTTAATTGTATGGGATGCTGTTCCAGTGTTATGCCTAAAGGCAAGGGTACACTGCGCTTCTTCCAGCTCACTAACAAGCATGTAGAGGCTTTCCCTACGCCGCAACACTCCAGGGAAGAAACAGGGATTAAAACAATTAAGGAAAATATCAACAGAGAAATAAATTAGTTTGGCAAAATACATCCTGCAGTATTTTTCATGGATTTCTACAAAATAATACAATGGGTTAAATTCTGTCAAAATTCATCTACGGCCAGGTTTCTATTCAGTAGCAGGACTGGGACAAGACGTGAAATTGTAGAATCATAGAATCATAGAATAGTTTGTGTTGGAAAGGACCTTCAAGATCATCTAGTTCCAACCCCCCTGCCATTGGCAGGGACACCTCCCACTAGACCAGGTTGCTCAAAGCCCCATCCAACCTGGCCTTGAACACTTCCAGGGACGGAGCATCCACAGCTTCTCAGGGAAACCTGTTCCAGTGTCTCACCACCCTCACAGTAAAGAATTTCTTCCTAATATCTAATCTAAATCTACCCTCTTCCAGTTTAAGACTGTTACCCTTCATCCTATCACTAAACTCCCTGATAAAGAGTCCCTCCCCATCCTTCCTGTAGTCCCCCTTCAGGTACTGGAAGACTGCTATAAGGTCACCCTGGAGCCTTCTCTTCTCCAGGCTGAACAGCCCCAACTCTCTCAGCCTGTCCTCAAGGGAGAAGTGCTCCAGCCCTCTGATCATCTTCCTGGCCCTCCTCTGGACTCAAAATTTTCATCCTTAGACTGTCTACATGTGTTTTGTTCACCAGATATGTAATTTAACCCACAAATTTATTTCTAAATTTAAGAGAAGCATTCACTTTCTACTGTCTAAGATGAAGTAATAAAATTTTGTGTCTATTACCTGTTTTATGTTAGAACCTTTTAATATTAGAAATTCTCTTTGAATTTAAAATTAAATTTCATTTCCACTATTTATTTTAGATCCTAGAAGTCTTTGGAAAATCCAGACTACAACAGTTATTGTAAAGTGTAGTGTGCTTCCATGATGTGGGGTTTTGGTCAATAAACACTACAGTTGGGTTTTTTTCCCCTTAGAAGATGGAGTGCTTCTAAAATCCACTTGAAAAGTTCTCAGTAGAGAGCAATATTGAACTTGAAAAAACATCAGCATACATGGCATTTTTTAGCAGACCATTATGCAAAAACTTCTAAGAAGAGCTACTAGAGAGGGCTAATGGGCAGCTCTGCACGGTTGTCTCCCCAGAGCCAGCAGCAGCTCCGTTAGGTTGGGGAGGCACTTATCTGGTCCACAACATTCAACTGTACTGAAGGTAGGTCTAAACTAAAGAGAGGTGTTTGTCACCCAGTGTTTCATCACCTTTGTCTCTTGGGAGTTAAGGTGTGTCCACCTGAGATTTTTCTACAGTGCTTATTACTGTGGAATACAAGTGACCGCAGCTTCCCATAGCAGCCTGTTTATGAAAAGATTGTGGTTGCTTTGACGTCAACATAAAGCCTGCCCTGGATTTTAGGCCCAAATCCTGCTCCTACTAAATTGAAAAAAAAAATTAGACCTTTTAGACAGAAACTGGCCCTCCTCTACATTTTACAGCTCTTGGGTTATAGCACCACTAAATACAATTAATTTTATCAAAGCATTTCATTTAACATTGAAATATGGAATTAATGTGGAAGATGGTCCAAACTGAAGATGTTTAAACAAAAAATAAATAAGCGTTAGGAGTACATTACATAAGGACATAAGAGTAGTTTCACTGGATGAAACTGGAGGTCCGTCTCATCTGCTGCATGCCATCTAAACGTGCTCTGGCATGCTGAGTACTGTCTTATCACATTGCCAGCCAGCGACAGCAGGAAGAAATGCCAGGGTTTGAGCCCGTGCTCAGCAGAGGGGCAGGCTGCTTGGCGGCAGCTGTAAAAAATAAAACATGTACTATAACACACTTGTGATTACTTAGAAGGAACAACGCTTAGTAGTAACTGATTGAGAATCCGAGCTAGGATGAACTTTTTGAGTTTCAGTGAAACTAGACCAGCCAGCTTCACTCTGCTACATGCTTACACGACAATGCTTCATCTCAGTTTACAATATTAAAAAGGAATTACAACCACAAACGGGTCAAAAGTACACTCTTCTTCCAAAAAAATATTTTTTTATTAAATTGAAGGTCCCTTCAGATTGTTTTTCGTATTCTATCTCCTCCTCTATCACACCCCATGCACAGTTCTCAAACCCATCCAAACCACTTGCCATGTTTCTTTCTCTCCCTACACTGGAGAAACAGAGACTTTTAGAAGGTCATGAGCCCACTTGCTTTTTCTCCTATATAGGAGGGAACCTCCACAATTATTCTGCTGGTGTACAAAGTCTCTCTAACACGAAGATTATGCTGAATTTTGCAAAAGTTTGTTCAGCAGGGCAATAATTCCTCTGACCAGACAAGCTTAATGGTGTGGAGAGCTTAAGGCCACTCACCTTGCAGATAATGAGACCGTTTCTGAAGATAATGTACAAGCTGGACGTTGCTGTTGTTGCTGTAAGGGCAAGCAAGCAGAGGAACCACCTCACTGCACTTGCTTGTGCCAGGTCACAGAGCTGATTTGTACCTGCCTAAAGTTGTATAAGTTATTGTTTACGTGTTACCAACATGGTGCTTTACAGGTAGGCATGAAGACCAACCACGAAGGCAGTTGCAGTTCCTACATTTGTGGGAAGCTACTCTCACCTCCAAGAAACGCGGCTGCCAGTGTTCTTAGTGCTGTCACCTGAGAGGACACCACCAGCTGGGTTTCCACTCTGCACCAACACAACCCGTTTAGGGTATATACTGACAGGAGACTCAAGGGTAAGTTGCATTACCCCAGGTTCTGTTCATCTGACACTAGCTAAGTAAGCAAAAAAGATCCATTTTTATGAGTCTGTAGAGAAAAAATACAATTTGTTAAAAAACATATAGCAGCAGTGACCCATTTGCTTTGTCCTACAGTGCAAAACATTTTCGAAACATACATCTCTCTTCAGAGATTTGCAGAATAGAGAAAAGAAATGCAACCCAGTGGCTTTCATCATTATATAAGAAATTATTTATTCATAGTTAAAGTAAGCGATACATTTTGCTGCACGGTGAAAGCCAACTATAGCTAATTTCAGATTTTTATAGCTTTTCAGCATGAGCATGATAAAATGCCATATGGCGCTCCTGTAACTGGGCAAAGCCTGTGAAACCAGCATGATTCCCTTTCTAACCCACTTGGTGAGGCACAGCCATGCAAGGCCATATTCCTGCTTGCCGTGGTCCTGTGAAGCACATCGCCCGGCTGGGGACGACATGAGCCCCAAGCCGGCTGCCCAGCAGCGTGGGAGCAGGAGGAGTGAACCGCGGGTAATCCTTGCAGCCACTGTATCCGAAAAGTAGCTGTCGGAAAGTGGAACTTAACCCAATTTATGAAACGATCTTCTCTGTCTCTTGCTGCCCTCTGCTGTCACAAGCCCGGGCAGCTGGGAGAGGGATGGGAGCAGCGGAGCTGCGGGCCTGGAGGAACCGCATGCGGCCAGGAGCCACAGCAAGGCTGGTCACTCCGAGGCATAAAAATTTGCCCCTGGAGAAAAAAAAACCCCACAGCTGAAGTCCAGCCACGCAGACGGGAGAAGCCAGCTGTAGGGTTTGAAAACCCAATTGCTCTGCAATGACTCTGAAGTTTCTCCTGGGTGGGAATTTACTCATGCTTTGCTGGTGTGGGATGCTGGATGCTGGATGTGATGTGCAAGCAGCACAATGCATCAGCTTGATCCGGTGCGGTGAGCTGGGAAGGAAGAGCACATGGGAGCCAAGGGACCAGCTCTTGGCTGTTCACGTAAAATCCTACATCACAACTGTAATGGTTTCAAAGGTTTTTAGCACAGCAAATATAACTGAATCCAGGAAATATAAGTGAATCCAACAAATTCAAGTCATATTACTTTCAACTTCAGCAATTGTAATCAAAGTCAATCCGACAATTGTATTAACTCAGCGTGCTGAATTTCTTGAGTCAGTGACCTCTTTCTAAAAATGCCCTCTTTCTACAGCAACAAATGTCTATCCAGAGCAGAGCTGAGACTTCAGGGGTATTTCTCAAATGCTTTCCAAATGCATGAGTGGACTCACAGACTATCTGTTGAACACCTATGGACTCAATGTGAGCTCTTTTGCTGCCCTGGACAGCCCCTGATGCTGTCCGGAGTCATGTCACCAAGGTGCCCAGCAGCACCCAGCAGGCGTTGAGATGCAGAGGAGGCCACCTTGGGGCAACAACAACCAGAGCCTGCTGTTGGTTCATCCCCTCACTTTTGCTTCAGGCACCACTTGTTCTTCATGCTCCTTTAACAAGGACTTGCAGGAAGAGCTGGGGTACTCCACAACGAGATTTGGGTTTCTTTAAATGTTCATTTTGATGCACGCTCTGCTACATGTATTACAAAGCACTGTTGAGCCAGCCTGTCCTGCAGAAGATACAGGTAGCACTGAAAGTCTTGGTGCAAATGTAGCTCTAATGCAATGTTATTCTCATCTGCAACTTGATTGCGTCAAGGTTTTTCTAGATAAAAATGCATGTTAGAGCTGGACTGTAACTAGAGCTACAGCATGCCCAGGAGGCATTGAAGACTATCCCTGACAGACTTCCCAGTGCTGTTCCTCTGTCACATATCCTATCTCCAGTCAGTATTTCTTGCTGTGGAAATGGCATTGGGAAATAACTAAATCTTACAGCAGCACCCACAGCTCACCGACTACCTAAAACGCTCTCAAGCACAGATGATTAATCTCCAAGTCTTATGCAACAATCTAGGAAGCTGGGTTTTTGTTCCCAGAACTTGGAGTTGACACTGCAAATTGTGTAAAGTGGTTTAGGGCAAGGAATTTTTTTTGTTTTTTTTTACAACAGTGAAGAGTAAAAAAGATGTCTTGGCAGTTTGTTCTCAGGCATCCCTTGGCAATGGTGGGAATTCTACAAGGAGGAAAGAATATCTGCAAGAAGGCCATTCCTGTCCTGGAGTGTTAGCTGGATGCCAGTGAAATAGGCTTTCAGTCCTGGACCTTGGTTTTAAAAGCACTAGCCCTTGAGGTGCTGGAGTCCTCCTGTCAAAACCCCAGTCGTATTTTTTTCCTGCAGATGTCAAGTGTGTCCATGACAATGGGAGAGGCAGAGATTGGGTCATGAGGAGGGTGATTTGTCATTTGGACTGTAAGCTCAAGAGGAAAACTTAAAAACTGAAGGAGCTTGGGCTGTGATGAAATGCCTGAGGAAGGAAGACTGAGGAAGCAAAGGGAGGAATATTGGATGAGCTGAGATTGGAGAAGACTGGTGAAGAAGCTTCAGGGAACAGCAAGAAGACTGTGCTCTTGAGGACACACTTGCCTCCAGTCCCTGGAAAGCCACCTCAGTTTCCCCAGTCTCTCTGTTTCTTTGAAGTGAGCAAACATCCATGACACCATTTGGCAAGAGTTCCAGTCCTCCCATATTTTTTCTCCTGTAATGTAAAAAGAGAATCACCCCCGGGGATTTTTTGAATAAAAACTTAAAAACGTTCATGAAGCCCTCAAATACAACAACAAAGAGCACCATAGAAAAACTAAGGAACTAAATGTTCCGTTTTCACGCAGGACTTGGACTACCATGCAGTGAAGGAGACATATAAGGTACATTCAGCCACCTGAATACAAGAGAATATTGAAGCTCACTGATTCATTTGCCAGCACTGAATGAGGCAAGGTTGCCAGGGGAAAGGAAAAATTATGTCTTGTGTCATAATATATATAATACCTAAGAGGACTGAATTGTTATTACATATTTAATTTGGCATTTCGTAGCTTTTGAAGGTAGAATTTTGCAGTCTGAATTATAATCCTTTCCTGTATCTCATTTAGTAAGCAATAAATATACAGGAGAAGATTAGAATTGGAGCTCTTGGGATTTCAGGTCTGAAAGGAAGGGAGGTGGATGAGATTTCCTCTAAAGCTTTGATATTCCAAAGTCAAATGAGTGATATAAAACCAACAAATGTAAATGTAGAGGCAGACAGGCCCACCGTTGGAGCTTAGGTTTTTTATTAAGTGTGCATAATGGTTAACACAAGGTAGCCCTGGCCTTTAAGCACTGCTACAATACAAATAAATAATAAACATTTGAAGAATAAATACTACCTTGACATGTTACTTACTGTTAGAGTTTATTTTATGTGTGGTCTCATTCTTCAGTCTGGGTTTCCTATTTCTTCTGGAGCTTGCTGTTGTGTTTGTTTATCCCAGGCAAGAGGGACCCTATATGAAAATATGCAACAGCTGAGCATTTGCAAAAGAATATTATGAACAGAGCGCTAGTCCTGGGCAGAGTCATTCACATTTGCACATGAATCATTTGGATCACTAGCTGGATGGGTATTCCCTGTGAATGAAAGCAAGTTGCTCTGCAGAATTTGCTCTTGGCCAACTCTTCTTGGCATCTGCACCTCTACAAAATAAGAATGAGGTTAGCCAAGGTATCTATGTGTGGCATTACTAGAAGGGTAATAAAACAGAATATAGATGAGTTAGTGGGTCATTTATTTTAACAGGTAAATTTTTAAATGCACATGGAAGGGCACTTCAGCTTGCATTTCTCATACTATGTTATCCTGGGCTGCTTTATGACCACCATATCCATTCTCTTGCTTAAGGGGTTTTGGCCCAGAAATCATTTGGTTTTAGTGTTGCTATTTATACATACAAACCTGCAAAGCATAATTCATGCTGAAAGCAATGAGACCATGCTTGCGGATCCAAGACTCATGTATTTCATATCATGTTGCTAAATTAAAAGATAAAAAAATATTTTGGGATGAAAAGGAATGAGGAGGGAGGATAAGTTCCTCTTTTTTTCCATGTTATGAAACAGATAAGAATCTCACTATTTAAGAAGTAAAGCAAATCATCGAGGCAAAACATGAAGCTGCCTTGCAACATGCTGGGGCTTGTTTGGAAGAGTTGCTAAAATACAAATACTAACGGCTTAAGTGATCCCATTGTTTGCTTATTTCTATTTAAATGACAGAAAATGGAAAAGCTGATGCATAAATACATAATCATATTATGTAGACTGGACTAATGAAAGCCTCATCCCAGTAGGAAAATGGGAGATTTTTTTTCTATAAGGAACATAGAAAGGTTTTTTTCCTCCCTGCCCCCCAGCTGAGATGGATCACTTTATTTTAAGGTGGGGGACAGATGAATGTACTTTTATTTTTCTTGCCTCAGTACTGTTTTGTGCATGGGATTTATGCTCCTTTCACCATGCCTGGGTAAACTGGCAGGGAAGCTCTAATCGCCTGTTGCAAAAGGTGATGATCACTAGGAGCATCGCCATCCCCATATGCAATGCCCAAGCATGATATTAGACAGCAAGAAAAGAGAGACCCTTGGCCAGTGAGCTCCAGTTTGAGTGGTGAACGCAAGCCAAGGCTTTTTTTCCTGGTGCTGTATCATGCTTCAGACATGTCTCCCCAGGACGGCTCCAGCAGCCAGCGCGCGCCTGGGAATCACAACTGGGTTGGCGTAGCTCTGCCTGCAAACGTGCCAAGCCCACGGCTGCAGGGCCTCCAGGCTGGATGTGAACACAGAGGACATGAGGAAGGTACAATGTTTGAATTCATAGAGTCATAGAATAGTTTGGGTTGAAAGGGACCTTTAAAGGTCATCTAGTCCAACGCCCCTGTACTGATCAGGGACATCTTCAACTAGATCATGTTGCTCAGAGCTCCGTCCAACCTGACCATGAATGGTTCCAGGGATGGAGCATCTAACACCTCTCTGGCCAACCTGGGCCAGTGTTTCACCACCCTCATTATAAAAAATGTTACCTGGGTACTTCACTTTAAATGTTATTGAGTACTGAAGAAAACTTCCTTAAGGCAATATTTCATTCAACATAGGCTGGAAAAGTTCCGTTTACAGGCAGATTTCCATTAGCACTCTCCATTTTCACATATTATTTAAAACCCTCCCAAATTCTCCTTTGGGGGATGATCCTTTCTGTGTTTGGTCCCAGTCCAGGGATGAACTGTGCACGGTATGTGAAAATTGTTGGAAAATTCCCTTCAGCTATTTTTGAGGTATAGCAGCATGAAGCAGAGCCCCCCACTCCTCCCATCCACATATACACTTTTTTCAGTTTAAGGAATTTTATTTTAATTCCATTCCCCTCCCCTCAATTGCTGAGTGTCTGGCACTGAAAAAAACCACTGAAACAACAGTTTCTCACCAGGTTCCCCAAGGATTTCTCATAGCAAAGCCAGGCTAAAATAATAGGGAGTGTGATGGAACAATCTTTATATCAGTTGTCTTTAATAAAAACTGAAGATTTACACATGATGGCAAAAAAAGAGAGTGAACAAAACACAGTTGTTTACTTTTCCACTATAAAGCCTGTGTGAACCTTTTTCTGTTTAAGAAACAGCATTTTTTTAATTGTACTCTGCCAGCCTAGTTTGAGTTTTGCTGTGATTGATAAAAAGGAAATATCCCAGAAATATTTTTTCCTTAACCAGCATTTAATTGAGAAAGAAGTATGTACCTTTTTTCCCCACCTTTGTTTGTTTGCTTGTTTGTTTGTTTGTTTACCAATAATGTTTTTCTTTAATCTTCAACAGCTTTAGAGTGATGGGGAGAAGCTAGTTTGATGGCACCTTAAAATAAGGCACACCTGTGAAAGCAGGTCACTGGCCCAAAATCAGCTCCTTGATCTCACATATATAAGCATAAAACTGGAATTTCTCTAGATTCACAGCAGTGTTTCAGAGATCAGCATCTGGCCTAAAAGATTTAAGCCTTTACATTTTTGGAACTTGATGTTGATGCTGGCTGCAGTTTGGTTTAATTTAACGTAAAAAGATACTGTTTCAACAGCTGGAGAATCAACCCCAGACAAAGCATACACGATGTTATAATTGCCCTCCATCATATAGTGGAAATCAGTTGTAATGCTGTTCTGGAGGTGAAAATCCACTTTTCATAGAGTTTCGGCTCCAAGACCCAGCCTTCCACCTTCTCTATTTCAAAACCAAGCAGAGCCAACAAAAGTGCCAACATCCTTCGATGCCACCCAGATGGGCAATTAAGGGAAAGGCTGATCCCAAGGCCACCGGAGAGGAATCCAGGATGGAGAAAGCCAGTCAAGACTCATGGATGGCTGGAAAAGCCTTGCACTGTGGGTGTTATTGGGAAACACAGGCCCCCAAATATTGACTGTCTAATTCCAGCACGCGGATCTGATAGGATGAAATGGTTTTATCAGTTGAAAAATTAATTGCTGTCTAATAAACGAGCGCGGGGTCAATGGCCATTCATCTTCATTTCCTTTCTGTAGCATTCATGCTCATTAGCTAGCTTCTAAATCTTCCTCCCTTTTCAGATTTGTTTACAACAGCAGAGAGCCAGTAAAACACAAGCACAGGAATACCAAAAACATGCCTGCCAAAAGCCCTCTTGTGCTAATAACACGCACATTTTCAGTCATGTATTTGTTTTGTCAGGTCCTTAATTCTTGGTTTTTGTCCAAAAAGACAGTGGAAATGTTGAAGACGTGTCAGGTCCCACCATATGGTGAAAGACCTGGATTCTGTAACGTGGTTTATCAAAGCTAAAACCTCACGGAGGGTACTGTTTCTCTTCATGTATCCATTTGTTTTCACTGTCATTGATTAAAATAAAAGAGAAAAAAAAAGTCTTACTTTGCACTAGACATGCCAGAATACATTGTGTTTCTGTGCCTGGACACTCCCCCTCTTTTCCACAAATGGATTTCTGAAAGGTAATGTTGTAGAATTTTTTAAGTGGCCATGGACAGATTGAAAAAATAGCAATAACCCTAAATCACCTCTCTTGATCTTCAGCCACACATACCATCGCTATCTATGTGTCATGATCTTCATGTTTGTGTCTAACTCAGAACCAAACAAGAATCAATTTTCTGCATGTAGTTCAGATGTGGTCTGAAACTGATGGTAGGAAAGAACAAGAAGAAGTGCTGATGTAGTTCAAATCCTGCCATTGTGACTCTTCGGTGCTTTCAGATGGACAGGGAAAAGCTTGTTTGTGATGCCCTGGGCTGCCTGTTCCTGACAGCAAAGTGTGCTCCTGCCTGGTGAGACATCTCACAACAGAGCTTGAGGAGGCATTGCTGAATAGCACCCAAACTAATAAAAGCCAATAGCATTGCCCAAGTCAGCTGTGGGTCTACTGGAGGTGTGGGACATGAGGAGGCTCGGCGAGGAAGCAATGCAAGGAGGACAAGAGGCAGCAACTGGAGCTGGCAGGGCAGAACTTAGGTGGAGAGAAGCAAGAGGAAGGACAAGAGAAGGAAGCAGCAGGAAAGTTGGGCTGAAAAAGCTGTTGGTAGCTACCTTATTTGTTAGATTTTCTTCATGGTCCAGGCCCAACATCTCTGCCAGTCGTTTCTACACCTGGCCCTACCCACTGCTGCGCAAGTGCAATGGTTGGAAAGATGTTCATTCTTGACTTCTAGACATTGAGTGATAAGGATTCACCATACGAATGTTGCTATTAAAAATATGCACCATATTTCCAGCATAATTTGTCTGGGTTTGGATTCCAGACCTGAAATCTCTTTCTGCTGTTATAAATCTTGAGGCATCTATTCTCAGGGGAAATAATGTCCTTACATAAGTATTTTAAGACTGAGACAGAGATCTGTTAACTTTTTCTTCAATTTCTCACTATAAAGAAAATTTTCCAGATTGAATCTTTCCTGAAGTTTTCTTCCAAAAAGCTTCCAGTTTGTCTGTTTGAAAAGCATGGACTCCAGAAGAACTCAAATTTACTAATCCAGAAAAATAATAAAACCAGTTGTGCCCTAAAATATCCTGAATTTGGCCTAAAAGCCCAATACCCCACACACCCGTAAGCACTGAGCTTGTAGAAGGGTGCTGGAGTACAGACTGTCAATCTATTTGCACATGAGGAATCAGTTCATGGTGGGATTAAAGCTCTTATTCAAAAGAGATATTTTGAAACCTTCATCATCTCTATGTTTTGTTTTGCTCTTTCCAATCAAAGATGAGATTCTTATATAAGCTGATAAATGCCAGGATTGTTTTGGTCTCAAATAAGAAACCTAAGCCTGATGAAACTTTCAAACTTAAATGGAAAGAAAGAATCAGATAGATCTACTCAGATGAAAGGTTTGGATGTTAGGCTAGTCCAAAGGAAAAAACGTGATTATTAACAGACTCACTTTTCTATTTTGAGGAAATTAAGAAGTCCTAATTTTGGTGATTGCCGTATGGACTTTGTACATGGAATACAGACTTTCTTTTCACATTACTAACACAGCTTAGTGCTGTTTTTTAAAAAAACTGCAAAACTGGAGAGAAGGCAACAGAAGGCTGACTAGGATGGTCAGGGGCCAAGACTGCAGGTTACACAAGGGCAGGTCAGGAAAGCTGGCTTGTTTAGCCTGAGATGCTAAATGGGAATCTAACAGTAGCACACTACTGCTTGAAAGGGAGTTACAAAGATGAGAGTTAAACTCTTCTTCATAGTGGCAGATGGTGTAAGAAGACGGACATATCGCACCTTGGGAGGTTCAGGCTGAACCTCAGGACAAGCTTCATCAGGAGGAGGGCAGTGCAGCACTGGAAAAGTCTGCCCAGGGAGGCTGAGGATTCTCCACCCTCGACGGTTTTCAAGGTTTGGTAGACAAACCCATGACTGACCTGCTTTAACTTCAGCAATAGTCCTGCTGCGAGTGGGAGCCAGACTGGAGACCTCCAGGAGGTGTTCCAGCCAGCACTTCTGTGATTCCATAATTCACTGGAAAGACTTCAAGAGCCACCTATGAGAAGCAGTGCTGATGAGAAGCAAAATACTAGATCTAGATACTATTTTCTCAGACAAATCATACTTAGGCAATTAAATATGAATTTGCACTGAATTAAAAAGAAGTATGGTAATGCTCAAATGCATGAAATGCATTTCTTCAAACTTCTAAGTAACAACAGCTTTGAGGAAGAGCACCAATTTTACGGCTAGATGAAGCACAGAGACTGTAACCAGAAGAAGATGAAAGGACCTTTGTTCTCTGGTACAGCCTCAAGTGCTATGCTTTCAATGTTTCTCAAGGCTGCTGAGAAACAATACAATTTCTCATTAACAGTTTCATGAGCACTTGGGCTAAAATCCCTCTAAATCAGGGTGAACACTGCCCTTATAACCCTCAGTTGTAAGAAACAGTTATTTTCATTATGGGACCAGATAGCTGAAAGTACTGTAGCTTTCCTTCCAACCATCAGCACGCATCACTGTCCAAAACAAGGGCACCTGCAAGACACATGGGTGGAAGGGTTTTTCTGGCCATTGTTTTGTGACCAGTTGGGTGTCTATGAGAGAGAGACAAAAAGATCAAAGGAAGAGACAGATGGCGGCAGGGGAAAAGCCAACAACACAGACATAACAAGGGCCAGGAATGTGCCTCCGAGAAAAGCTAAGAGAAAAGGGAAAAAGAGCTTTTATACTAAGTGTTTAATGGAAAATAAACTTGAGCTGTAAACAGAGGCCATGCCTTTTCTGCAGCTCTTGCTGTGTGAAGAGAAAAAGGGCTTTGTATTTTCTTTGCAATTAAATGGGATTGCATCAGAGAAACCTCATTTCAGAAAACATCTCTTTCTCTTCCTAGCTGGAACAATCCTTATGACCGAGAATTTATATTTAGATATTCATCCAGCTCATATAAGTTTCACCTAGGAAAGTGATAGTGTTGCTCTATTTTCCCCTAAAACAGCACACCCAGCTCAGCAGTCAGACAGCTATGTTTCTAACGTGCCTATTGCTGTAACGCTGGAAGAGGGGCAGTTCAGGAAGGTTTCAGACAAAACAGTGAAACAGTCAGATAAGAGGGCAGGAATCAACAATGCAGGGCAGAGTGCTGGTGAGTACACTTTTGAGTGGCTTCCTTCTCATCTTGTGCTTGTCTTGTGCTTGTCAGAGTCCTGAAGAAATACTGGCACCGTCAGACCTGGAAAAGGGCCGAGCCCAC
The DNA here is from genome assembly GCA_013397275.1 of Burhinus bistriatus. Lineage (NCBI taxonomy): Eukaryota > Metazoa > Chordata > Aves > Charadriiformes > Burhinidae > Burhinus > Burhinus bistriatus. Next base: position 295,218 of record VYXH01003321.1, read on the forward strand.
TTGCTGTGATACTGACAGTCTGACTTTTTGCAACAAAAGTGGAAAAGGTGCTTCCTATTTGGGAAGTGGACTAAACTAGGGAAACTGTTTCCTCATTTACACACCACCTGCTCGACTAAAAGCCCACAGAATACAGCTAGCGAGATGAGAATTTGGAGGAATTTGTAGAAGGCAAGACATATACGTACATGCTTTTAGCGTATCCACACGGCACAGAAAGGATGGCACTCCAACAAGGTAAGCAAGTTATTCCGCATTTTGTTTTGTTCTTGCAGTTCAACACAACTTACGCTTGCCTTACTTCCTGCATGCTTTTCAAAACCTGCTCCGAAGACAGGATCACTCATTTCCATACGGGGTTTTCTGTGAGCACGCAACTCCCCCATAATCGAGCTTCACAGCACACTTCCTGCACAGCATTCCATCACTTCAAAGTGAGGAGGCTTGGCGGCATCCTTTCATGCAGAAAGCTGGTGGGTCCCAGGAAGATTAAGGCCAAACACACCCATGTTGGACATGATTTTAAATTCCCCAAATCAGATTTTTGGAATACTGTTCTGTGTTCAGAGCACGGCTCCCACTGACTTCAGCTGCAGCTGTGAAAGTTCAGCACGCCTACAAGTCCTGCACCAAGAATAAAAGCAATGTAAAATTATTGACAGCTTCTGAAAAGATTGGCCCGAGTGACTCAGCTATCATCACATGGGAGCTGTGTGACAGAAAAAGGGACAGTATCCAGTTCTTCAGGGTAGAACAACACTCCCTTGCCATATGCTCGCTTCCCAAATCCTGTCTCATTCTCTATGTTGCTTCCCATTTCTGGGACCAAGGAAGTGGGAAGGGGCCTTATAGTGTCTTTAACTGATGATAACCATCATCAGTTCCTGGAACTTTCCATACGGCTTATAGAATGAACCTTGTCATGAAAGGCAACCTGCATAAACACAAGAAGTAACAAAGTTTTCAGTCTTAATAATATTTTCTTCAGTTGGCATGTATTTTGCTTTTTTTTTAAAAAGAGGAACAAATTACCTTGTGTGACATTGTGCTGCCGTTCACGAGGGCTACCAGGAGGTAAATGGGGCCTTTAAATCCACTGCATGCATCTCTGCTGTTTGACTAATGGCATGACAGAAAATGGTGGTAGGTGTGAGAGACCACCACCAGCGAGCCGGGACACGCACCTTGACTGCCTGGCTCATTTCTCCACCAGGCTCTTCTTAATCCTCTCAGCCTTGTTGCGTCCTTATCCTCATCTTGTCCCTCAGCCAGTCCCATTTCTCCTCATATAGATATAGTACCCGTGGCAGATCTACAGCTACTCAGCCAGTCGTAGTTTCCCCCCTCAAGTTCCCGTTGTGGGCTTTGATTTGGAACTTCTCACTTTTTCTTCAGAAAATCTTTAGTCAACAAAAGAATCTCTTTTTCCCATTGCTTCATTCTTAGCAACATCTAACAACTTTACAGAAAATTTCCAGGAGAAATCAGTCCAAAGCAGACCCTTAAATTAAAATGGTAAATGTTTCACAAAATTACAAGTGACTGAAAACCAGGAAATGTTTCAGGAGACAAGAATAGGTCTATCTCCAATATGAATAAAAGTTGGTTGTATAAAACCTTGCATTATATCTCCAACTGTTCAAACACGCTGTACTGGTGATAGTTATGCTAATATGCGGCATTAAAAAAACCCCACCAAACCACAAGATAGAGCATTAAAGACTGTATTAAAACTCTTACCCAAGGGTACTCATAATTTGGCCTTAACACTGGAGAATTAGTTGCCTGTAAATATCGTTTGCTGCTTTACCTCCTGCCACACAGCCCCAAAAGATGAGCTGGACTTGCAGAACAAAAAGGCAGCTCTACAGAGTATCCCTCTCTGCTTAGACAGTTGCTCCCAGACACCTTATGAAAAACACCCAATAATCCCACTTCCCTGAGCTGCAAGGAAAGAGAGGAAGGAACAGCAGTGACAGCTATTTCAACCGCCTCATCAGAGACGGCTAATCGATCCCCAGCATTTGCAGGGGGTTCTGGCCCTGCTCCTGTACAAAAGGAGGCAAGGAAGACAGCAGCCCGTTTCTACATGTTACAGTCCATGTGGGTTAATGCATTTCTGGGAAGGGAGAGACTTGGGAAGACTTGACCTGCAAAAGGGATAGAGAGTTTCTGATGAATGCCACTTAACATACCAGTCCGTCAGTCCCTAAATGCTTAGTGCTACAGTCAGTCTTTATCCAGGAACATTCTGTAAAATGTTGTTGATTTTAGGCAAAGTGGAAGGCACCCTTGCTGTTTGCATGCTGGTAGGCTTTCGCTTGTCACCTGTGATAGACGCTCAAGGTCTGACATGGTACAGCCACATTTCTTGCTGTAGACACCATTCCTCTCCCTTCACCCCCAGCCCGCTGTTTTCATTTTGCTTTTTTTTCTCTTCTTTCAGGCTGAGGAGAAGCTGGGTAAGAGATGTTTGTTTTGGGAAAAGAAGAAAGAAGACTACTCTTGAATTGTTGAAAAAATGCAATGCAGGTTTCAACAAAGAGCCACTTTAAAGAAAGCTAAAGAACTCTATAGAGGTCTCTTCTTTTTTCTTTTTTTTTTTTTTTTCAGAAAACAAAGTCGATGGAAACAGCTGGAGACTGTAACTTGGAAAATCGAGAAAGTAAGATGAATAAAACTTCCTGTTTTCGTCTCCTATCCCAACCTGCAGGGGACAGGGGTGGGGGGTAACCTCTTCAGCCCCTTTTCAAAACAGATGTTGGATTCCCAAAGGGTTCAGGTTTGCACTATTTTTTTGGAAGCAAAAATATCAATTATTCTTTTGTACAGCGCTCTAGGGTCTTCAGCTCAGCTACAGCTTGTTGCATGTAGGTAATCGTGGCAGATTCCACTACTTAACTCTAATTAGCATAAAAAGTTGATGTTAGTAAGCCTTAACCTTTAAGGCTGATACCTACCATTGTTTTCAACTCCCTGCCTCAGCAGAGCTTTCTTAGCTCAGCATTTTGCAATTAGCTCCTGTTATCCTACTCACTAGTGCTACAATTCATTGAACGTGAAAATACAGTCGTGAAATTCGGCTTGTGAAAGCTCTCACTGGGAGTGGTAAGACTCCACTCTGCATCATTTCTCCGCCTCTTTTCAGTTATCCCTTTGGGTACATAAGCTGAGAGACTTCAAGGCTCATAAAGATGAAAAAGTACTGAAGCGTTTCAGGTCAAGCACCCAAAACTTAGGTATTATTATTTGGGGTTTTATATTGGCTTAAACACAGGTGCACCACAGCTAAGAAGTGCAGTGGTAAGTTTTCTCGGTTGCTCTCTCAGTATGTTCCACTGCTATAAGAGCAGTGAAAACATTGCTAAACTCCTTCTAAAAGGGCAACATAGAAATCCATAAAAACGAGTAGAACCAGACGATCTCATTTCTGTTCCTAGCAATGCTATTGACCTCTGAGATCCTGGCCAAGTGACTCAACTCCTCCACATCCCCACTTCCCGCAGCTGTGAAGGGGAAATACTGACCTTTCAGTAGGACACTTTGAGATTCCTGCCCTAAAGCTTTAGTTTTGTCACGAACGTGGAGCAGGGGCCTAAAGTCAGCAGGAAAACAATGAAAGCCCCTTCTCTCAGTTCAAATGCTTCAAATATTCAGCTCCTACTGCAGGAAGTTGTAACCATTTTATAAGGCAGACCCACTGTATTATTATGGTTTGTATGGCTTAATCACCGAATTTAGTAACTTAATTTTTGATGGGTTTTTTTATTGATTTCCAATGATACTGTGAATGCTCAAAATGGAGATGGTTTGGGACTTCTAACCTATTCTGTGATGAGAAGATTTTTGTTGTTTTTTTCTCATAATATCTACATCAGCTTTACCGCTATTTTTCTAACCTTATTATTGAATCCTCACTTTGGCAATTTACATATTTATTATGCATCACCCCAGCACTACATTTCATTTGTGAGGCCAGGCATGTGTTCAGAGTAAGAAGGAGCTACGAAAGCTTGATTTTAAAATAGAATTAAAATACACTTACTATCTATGTAGAGTTTGTGTTCAGGTACAATCATTCGGAGTAGTTATATGTAACCTCGCCTTGCCAGGTTCTTCTTCAGGAAACACCTGAAGCTCAAAAAATATGCTGTTCAGACTTTTTAGTGTACAAGAGGTTTGTTTAAATTACATCTTAAATTTTAAACAAAGTTCTCTTAAAGCCCACATATGTGTATAAGCCCCTTAAGCTGCAAAACATGCAAAAGAAATGTTGAAATTCCTGGCAATACAGTGACTGGGATAGCACTCACAAGAACCAAGCACATCTGAACATTGAGCATACATGACAGAGCAAAGGCATTACCTGCAGCCACAGTCTGGCAATGGGAAAGGGGTAAAATCAATACAAGCTGAGGAACCATTCCTTATGTTTTGCCAGTATCCACTGAATAAGCGTTGATTTTCTTTTTTGTTGTCAGGGATGTCTTCTAGTCTAACTCTGAAGATCTAAATCCTCATGCATACCTATATCTGAAAGTCTGTGTTTGTTATTTGGGCCCTTGGGTCCTAAATGTTTTACTTGAGGCCCAATGACAGGCAAATTTTATCCTTATTTCATTCAGCTATATATTCTGGCTCACTATTTTTTCCCCTTGCATCTAGAGCTCAACTGGCCTCAGCTCTGGAACTGGCTGAGCTTTTTTCTTGGTCAGCTGCCAGACATCATTGATTATGTACCAATTTGATTTTTCACATGAAAGAGTATTTTAAGAATAAACCTCTCACTCATGTAGTTTATTGTGATGTGCACCGAGAGGAGCAAAGGAAATGGCGAAACAGCGTCTCTCACCTTCATGCATTTAAATCCTCTTTTGTACCTATAGCAGATGACAGGAGCTGCTCTTTGCCACCTCCTTGCTGTAGTTTCGTGTGGGTGTGAGATATCTCTGCCTCAAAGCAATATGGGACCAAAGCCAATTATTTTGAGGCCCATGGGACTCACCAAAGCTGCTCCCTGTGGCTGGAGGCACCAGCAGAGCTGGACACGTGCCATTTGGGCCAGGAAGCCTTGTTGGCATCAGTGATCACTCCACTGCCCTGCAAGCGCATGGATCTCACCGCCTTTCTCCAGCTGAGGACTTGGCTCTGAGTCACTTTTCTCTCTAAGGAAAAAGTAAGTGGTCTGATTTACAATTTTGTGTTTCAGGGCTGTAAAGGACCCCTGTCCCTCCTGCTCTGGTGAGGGAGCTCTCACCAGACAAGTGGCCATCACAAAGGGTCAACCCTGTTGTGCTCACCCTATGTGCATTTGCAAAGAAGTAGCAAATGCAGATTACAAACGCCCTAGAGTATTTCTGTACCTTCAGGCTTACTTATTTCACACAAGCATGAGCCAACACGGATTAACCAGAGCATGGGGCGCAGCAGACATTTAGGTCCATCTCTGTACCCCAAAACAGTAGCCAGAGCAAAATGCACACTTGCATTTCACTATGCGACTGGAGCCGTGCAGCTCTTCCCCAGCCACTCCGGGGCTTCCAGGGTCCTCCCAGCCTTACTGTCCATCACTGAATTACTCCTGCTGTTCTCAGGACCTTCAGGATACTTGAAGCTGTGCAGTGGTAGAGCAGCCTCTTGAATTGTTCCCTCTGCATTTAATTTTTATACGAAATTTTGGGCTGGGGCCAGTAGTGTCATTGGAACCAGCTGAAGTTTTCACATAAAAATTAAATTAGAGTATTATTGGAGTACTACGCATGTTAAGCACACTTGCCCAATGGTGCTTTTCCACTTTCCTTGAAACAAAAGAAGAAAACAGCACGCTCACATCAGATAGAGAAGGTAGCCACTGCTTTTAGTACTGCAGCAAAATGTTGCTTCCAACAGCACAGGGTATTTTATCGTCCTCATGTGGCTCAAAAATGTTGTTTCCCTGACTGCCCAATCCACTACACTGAGCACAGCACCATTCGCAACGTTCCCCAGAAAGTGCATCAGTGTTGCCCTCTACCTTGTCAATAAGAAATCTTCCCTGAGACAGTGTTAGTGTGGGACTCTTGTTATGGTTTGAGAAACCCACAACACTTTATTGGCGTTTAGAGAATTATTCTATCACCCGATGACCGCTCCCCACCCAGGAAGGGGAATCGGGAAAAAACAAGGAAACCCGGGGGTTGAAATGTAAACAGATTTAATAGAATAAGACTAGATAATTAACAGTAATAACACTACAGAACCAATATTGATCCTGATACCAATACAAAATATACAAGGATTATTCTCAGCCAACTATATCAGTCGGAAGCTGTGCACCCCCAGCAACGGACAGCGAATGTCAGACACCGCGAGCGCTACAGCTTGGGGAGGAAGGGAAGGGCTCAGGGGTCTGGCACCAGCACAAGAAGTTCTCTGGATCGCCGCCATCAAGGGAGAGAGAGCACTTTGCAGCAAACTTTCTAATTTATATTGAATGCGATGTTTGTGGTTTGAAATAATCCTGTTGGCCAGCTTGGGTCAAGTGCCCAGGTCTCGCTCCTCCTCATCCCTGCACCTGGCTAGCTCAAAAACACTGAGACCTTGAAACCCACATACCATAAGCTGGCTATAAAGTAAATACTTTCACAAATTCAGACACTAGAGTCTTCTAAAAGTACAGTTTTCCCATGCATTAGAAGAGAAATTAGTCCTGTGTCACTCAAACCAGGACACCTGTAACCACAGCTGGAGCTAGTGACGTAGCAGCCTGGGGCTACACTCAAAGGCCAGTGTGTGATATGTCTGCTGACTGGACTGTGTCCACTTAGAAATAGGCTGGATTTTTGCTCTGGTTTAAGTTCGTTCATCCGGTTTTGAGCAAGAAAGCTAAACGCTTCATCATCCAGTGCCATTCTAGGGATACCACAAATGTCTAAAGAAATAAATTGGGAAAGAGGTTTCTGACTCATTAAGAACTTGCATTCTTGGGTAAATAAAATTCACGAAAATTTCATCGTGTTGCCATATGTTTATTTCTCCAAAGTCATCACTGGGGGGATTTGTTCCGGAGGAAGTTCCCTTTCAGAAGACACACACCAGGGTCAGTCCATGAGGGACAGCTATAAACAAGTCAAAGGTTTTCAGTTATTTTCTGCAAACCAAAAATACACGAGATAGGACCTTATGTCCCTAAGGAAGGGTATAGGCTTACAAGCCTAAAGAGAAAATGCAAATATTTGGGGAAATGGACCGAAAGATTCCCACCTGTCTGTCACAGCCGGATCAAAAATGCCATGGAAATGGAAAGATACTCATCAAATTCATTAGGCTTTGATATAGCCCTGTATATTTTTTCCAGCTACAGATGCAAATTTGTATGATTGAACAAAGCTCTTCCATCATTTCAGGACAGAACTTACTGCAGAACTTGAGAGACAGCCTGATGACAGAAAAGTATATTGCAAAAACACTAATGCTGTTTCAGCTTGGCTAAGCCTATTTAACCAGTGCTTAAGGGTCACTACAAATGATTTGCCAAGGAGATTTGAGGGAATGAAGTACTCGGGTAAACTTCAGTGGGATTTGGGTACAGAAAACTAGACTGATTTGAATGTCATCTCAAAATGCAATCTGAACACAAACAGTTAAAAATAATCTGCTGAATTATCCTTCAAATAACATCCGAATCATAAATTAACATTCAGAGAACAAAATATCTAATGATGACAGAGACTTTGAGATGGGAGGCATCCTGAAAAATGGTGGGAGGATGAAGAACAGAGGGATATTTAAAAATCTATCAGCAGGCTGTGCAGGGAGGATTTATTTCCTTATAAAGACACCATAAAAATACAAATATACCCATAGATTTATGTTCCCTAATCTCCTAATCAAGAAAATACTGAGTGTACAAGATTCAAGAACATCAATGCATAGATATAGCTGGCTTCGACCGCATATATAGGTGCTGCAAATACGGGGATGGTCCCACAGAGCAGCTGCTACTGAGTTATGCATTAACAATGCACAAAAATGAGTTCAGGACACACAAGAGTTGAGCCACAAAGCAAAACTCACTGCAGCATAAATGCCTTCAGCATGTTCGTTAAACTGATTAGGGTTGTCTTAAGCCACATAAAAGGAGAGCTCAAAAATGAGGAAACTAATGAAAGAGAAGGTCAGAACCAAGGAAAGCAGTGGTTTTGTACTGTCTATGGAGCCTCAATAAAAGACATTGTGCTCACATTCAAGAAACCAGGGCAGAAATAAAATACATGTGCACCACTGATCTCAGTCCCCTGAAAAGTCTCCGTTATAGCAGCCTTCCAGTATCTGAAGGGGATCTACAAGAAAGCTGGAGAGGGACTTTTTACAAGGGCATGCAGTGATAGGATGAAGGATAATGACTTCAAACTGGAAGAGAGGAGATTTAGATTAGATGTTAGGAAGAAGTTTTTCCCTATGAGTGTGGTGAGACACTGGCATGGGTTGCCCAGGAAAGCTGTGGAGGCCCCATCCCTGGAAGTGCTCAATGCCAGGTTGGATGAGGCTTTGAGCAACCAGGTCTAGTGGGAGGTGTCCCTGCCCATGGCAGGGGGGTTGGAACTACATCATCTTTAAGACCCCTTCCAACCTGAACCATTCTATGATTCTATGAAATTAACTGCAGTTCTGATAATCACCACAGTAAGCAAGTCCACAATACACAGTCACATCTCAGGTTTGAAACACTTCATTTTTGTTTCCAAAAATCCTTAGGTATTTCTGGGCTATTACACCAGTCAAGGTACAGAGCAGGGTGGCTGCTCACAGCCAGAAAATAATGAGCCACAACCCTGCCATGGGACTGGAGTTCAGGTGCTCTCATTCCCGCTGTCCCAGTGCTGCAGATTTACCCAGGCAGGGGTGGGGTGGCCTCCCCAGTCCTGAGGAGTGTCCTGCATGCTCTGGGACTGATTCCAGTGAGGTGGCCTTTGAACAGTGACAAGTCAACAGCACCTTTGAGGAACAGCACAAGCTCTTCCAGAGGACCTGGGCAGCGTCTCAGGAGAATGGGATTCTCCAGGAGAACCTCCAAAAGGAGGTTTCATCATGGTAGAAAATAGGACACCCCTGAGGAAAGTGCTCAGCTTCTGCTGACAGAAGGGATAAAGTTTCTGGTTAAAAGACTAAAATCCTCCAAAGTCTCCAAAAATAATTATAAAGCAGAGCCAACTTATGCCTCAGAATCAGATACAGGATAAGAAGGCTTCAGGGGCTTCAAAATGGGTTCAAACACCACAATTCGTGGAGCTCAGCTCATTTTAGTGGGTTCAAGTCCTGGGTGGAGATGTCTGATCACCATGGGAAGCCTCATTTTGTCCTGTTTTGATTGACATATTCACAAATTTGGAGACCCCAGTCTTATGCAAGGGGTTTAATTAAGGAGGATTAGTACAGTCAATAAAACTTGGTGGTCTCTGTAATGTATTCTGGAACTTTCAGCCAAACCAAGTCAGACCTATTTCATCAGAACACTCTCCCTTTTGTTCTCAAACAGAGTAATTGCATGCAGCTATAACTGGAGATGGATATGCGCCACTGAAATTGTGTTAAGCAGATACTTTGCCTAAGGGGAGATGTCTCGGTCCCAGTCTGGGAAAAAAAAAAAAAGAAAATCACCAAAAGAAGAAAGACTAAAACAAAAGCAAAACAACAACAACAACAAAATACTGAGCAAAGTACTAAATGTGAAAGAACACTCGTCTTTAAAAGTGGATCTGACACTTGTTGTCTTTCCTGCTAGGCATCTTTTAGCTAAACATTTGGAGGTCGCCCACGAAAAGACGTTCTGTTTACATCATGAGTCACCTCCATCTACCAGCAAATAAATCTCACTCAGCTGTTTGTTGAGCCAGCAGAAATATGGCAGGGTTAACAGTTTTATTCTTGAAAGAGCCCTGATTGTGTCTCCCCATTCAGGCTCTGTTTTGTTTGAATACAAAAGGATTTATTGGGAGAGGAAGTATCCATTTCATGCCTGCAGATCAGAATTCAAAGACAAGATTTGACGGGCAGAGATACAATGGGCAGGCAAAGGTAGTGATAAAAGCACTAATCACCTAATTTAGCGACAATTTCATTCACATACCTCTCTGATCTGCCATATACCTTTTCTTTTGGACTGTTATGAACAGGAGACTTGCAGATCTCTGTAGTGGTTGTTTATAGTGGCATAGTTCATATATGGTACAGTTTTTTATTGGTAGTTTTAGGTAGTTTGATGCATTGTGATAGTACCAAATAGACTCAGTTGTAGAAGGTTCACAGTTTTGTAACTCAAGATTCATTCCTTTACATCAGTATTTTGGTAAGATAAAGCATGCCAAAAGAAGGGGACCATTCACGTGTTTAAATGCTACAGGATTTGATCTGAAATGATTACTTTTCATGACATCATTTTCACTTGCAATTGTGTAATCAACCATGATTGTTTTACCAATGGATTTTCTCAAAATTACAATGATCTTAAGAAAGCTGATGTAACCTAAGGTTTAAAGCAAAGGTGAAGAGATGTAGTAAATTAAGATTGACATGACAATTCTTTAAGCCTGAAAGAAGGATCCAAACCCTTAGATTCAGGCCAGCACTAGTGTTGCATATGAGGATGTATTACAAAATCAATACAAAAAGATGGCTGTATGACTAATAATGGCCAAACAGAAGAGCGATACTATGCTGTTCTCATTCAACTTGGTGCAAGCCTGAAATAAGTGCAGCTGCTCCCTATTTATGTAAGAATTAGGAGGCAGAAACATACTGCAATTCCATATAAATTATCTTTCTGATTTACTGGAAGTAAAGAACTCCTCTTAAGTGAAAGAAAACAATTTTGTCCTTTTTTCTCAAAGGCAAAATCGCCCAAATACAATTTTAAGACATGAATTATGGTACATAGCAGTTTCTCCCTATTCTGCTATTAGATTCTACCCCATTGTTATAAACTGTTTGCAAAGCAAGCAGGATTTGACTGGTTGTCTGTCCATCATGTGAAATAACCTCTGGGATGTTTGTATACATGACTATTATGACATAAAATTTTTAAGGTTTTTCTTTTCAGCAGATTCCTAAAAAAGACCATTAGTTTTGACGACTAATTTGCAATTTCATTCCAGCAGGAGCTATGCTGTTCACAGGTTTTATTTGGCCTAAAACCGTCATTAGGAAACTGTTTCCCCTCTTTCCCAATGTTCCTCAGTAAGAAATACTTTACAGAGGGAAACCCTGCCACCAGCTGTACCGTGCGTTTGAAGCCCACAAAGAACCAAGTTTGAAGAAGGAGAATCAACCTTTTCAATGAGAAATCCAATTGGCCTGCAGGATGCAATCCTGCCACCCAGTCAAGTATATCCTGGTCCCACAACTGCTTCTTAATTCCGTACCACAAGGAAAAAGTACCTAAACAAAACAACATAAAAGTCCTCTAGAAAAGCTGCGCTTTTCCCATGATTTATTCCACTATTGTTCAAGGCCTTCTCCAGCTGGGAGGTATCTGGCTGTAAAGTTTTGAACTCAGTGGGAGTGAGACATGATACACTTTCTAAGACAAGCACCATCAATCATTTCAATAAAGTAGATATTTTTAGATGATTAAAGACTCTGAAAGTTGCTCTGAGTTTGAGTATTGCACCATATCTGGTAAATGGCTGTACATTTTTGCTACTACACCAAGCATTTTAAGTATTTTCAATTTGAAGATATCAAGACCAGCATTTATCAGTGGTAAAGATTTGATAAAACTGACAGAAGATGAAAGTGGACAAAGTATGTTTCAAAATAACATTGGTGATTAATCAAAGTGAGTTGCCCAAAAGTCCAAGATCTGGAACACAAAAAATCTTCACCAAATTAGAAGCTGGCATTCAACTCAAATATAGTTCTAAACCATAAATAATGATTTTAAGGAGTCAGTTTTAAGTATTATAGGAAAATGGATTTCATATTGGCTTTAGCCTTAAAATGTTTGCTGTCCCTCTCATTCAAGCGAGAAATACTCTTACTTAAAAATGGCCAGTAATTAACTTTGCTGTATTCCTGTTTGTTTAATGAATGCAAAGTCTCTGCTATGCTCTGTGGAATTATAAGTGGACATTTCTGTTCCAAGAAGTTTACAATAAGAAGGCAGCACAGAAAATATTGTACACAAAGCAAAGTGCTGGAGTTGGGTCACTTCATTGACGTTCTAGGTCATTCTTATTTTTGCAGCCTGGTTTCCTAAGGAATCCTGTTCTGTTTGCTTGTGTGTCTGTTTATAATAGGTGACCCTTTCACCTCATCTCATCCCAATAGATTTGACCCCATTAGCCAACACAAGAATGAAGCTGTTGGTAGCTGGTGAGAGGTGGAAGCCACCCAGAGGACAGAGTCCCTCTCTGACCTCTCATGGACAGAACAATGCAATGAGGATGCCCCTCAGCATAACCCAGAGCATCGCAATAAAAAGAGCATGCTTACAAACAGCCTAACTTCAGTAACGTCTTCAGCTGGGGCTTATATTTTATAAATTACTAAATTTACTAAATTACTAGAAACCAGTTCTTCAAGTTTCTTACCCTTATGGATTTTCTGGTGTCTAAAAAGCCAGTGTTCAGTTTTCAGCACAAGTGTTCATGGGGAAGTATGCCAAAGAGACCACTGGAAATGCAAGACCTAAGAATAGCACAGGGAGCAAGAAAAGATGCACTTGTCTAGCAGATTCTAAGACAGTCCACCACGGCAAGGTATTTCTCAGGAGAAACCAAGAAGCTTTAAATTGTTGGATTCTCTAAGTGCGTGAAGTCAGAAATGGCCCTCCTATTTCCATTATGCCGTCATTCTTGCAATGCCACACCACACTGACAGGCAAAATTAACTGGATAAAAAGAAGGTGTCATCTAAAATAATACTACATGTGACTCAGCAGTTCTTGTACTTTGTAAAACAAATGTTAGCAATTCAGTGGTTCTCTAGCAAATACCCTGCGCCCAGAGTGGGTATTCAGCAAGGTCAGAAAGCTCATAGAATCACAGAATCACGGAATCATTATGGCTGGAAGAGGCTGACTTGGTGAACAGGACTTAGGACATGCTGTGGTGCATGAAGGCTGACAAGCTGATTGTGAAGTTTGGCTTTTCAATAAGTACGCATATGGGAATGTCTTGATTTTTGTCTGAGTGTTCAGATTAAAAGATAATGTGATGTTTCTGGGTAAGATTCTTGATGCTTTTCCCTTTCTTTAAGAGAGGAATACAGCAACAAATGATGCAATCCAAGTTTCCTAAACTCCCAAATCTGCAATTTGCTTAAAAACAGATTCCCCTTCCCCTAGCCAAAAAAAGAGAAAAAAAAACAAAAAACAAAAAACCAACCAATAAGTGGAATAACATAAAGCTTATATATAAAATTACAGTTTCGCACCCTCACTGGTGTTATTTAGCTGTTATTTACTTTTGCCAATTTCTAACATTAGAGACCAGGAGCTTTAAACACTTTGGCAGTGCCCCTTGAAGTGAGGGCATTCTGGTTTGTAATGGAGGAAAGGAAACCTGCTCCCCTATGCCAAGGAGTTAACCTTCACTTTGTGAGAGCTATATGTGTAAGAAATTTGCAACAAAAATAGTATAGAAAGCAGCACATATTTTGGGGAAGAAATTAAACAGGTGTCAAAACTAGCATCCCAGGAATGATGTGAAGAAAAATACGCAATAAGAGAGCTGAACATCATATATCTGCCTTCTGATAATGCATCACCTCCTCTTGCCAATTTTAGAAAGCTACGAGTATTATCTTCTGTTACTACCTCCATTGATTTGTACCGCGTCAGCTTTCCTGATGCACGTATTTCAGTTTGGTCAGCCAACATATATGTTCTTTCGCAATGTACTGAGTAAAACAGACAAAAAAACTTCCTTCTTTTTTTTTTATTTTTTTAAATTTAAAGTATACCCTGCCCTTTTCATCAGTTTTGCCCTTCAAATGTGCACGTCAAATGAGCTTCTAAGTCAATACAGGCCAAGTGTAAAAAGTGCGACTAGCGTCGTTCCCAGAGAAAGGAGCTGCAGACCAGATGTGCCTCACACCCTCTCGCCAAAACCCGCCCCACAACAGAGGCACTGACTGTTGTTTCACACTGGTGCACTTCCCAGCCTGTTGTTCCAAAAAAGAGAGCCTCTGCAATGCCACTCTAACTCTTGTAAAATAAAGTATCAGTTACGTTAACATTTTAAAGGAAAAGACAAACAAATTTGTTTCAGCCTTCGGAGCGGAGTCCAATGCAATGAGTGATGTTATGTTGCACTGCCAACAAAGGCTAGTGCAGACAGTTTTGGATGTATTTAAGGAATAATAGAAATTTGAGACTTTTCCTCAGCTCAAGCTCTTTTCTTAATAAGGTGTCACATCCCTTCCCTTACTTCTCACACAGATTTTTCTCATGAAAAATCCTTGCTTTTTGCTGATTGGAAAAAACCCACAGATCTGCCCCCGTACAGAGGATAACACTGCTGGATCTCAGTAGCAGAAGAGTAGAGAAAGGCAAAAAAGCAGTAGTGACTGCCATTGTGCATGACGCTTGTTGATAAGGCTGTGGCACCCGCCATGGAAATAAAGCAGGGACTGAAGGAAGTTTTACAGCCAGTGGTTTGGCAATTGTTAACAGAGAAACAATGAACAAATCCATAGGGGGGGAAGTCTGTGGTGGTCCTCAATCTGTTTATAATATAGAATACTTGTTGGGTCTTATTTATGGCGTGCACCAGAGAGGCCTTGTTGCCTTCCATAATTATGCTGGCAAAAGTTTCCAGTGTAGATGCTGTTTTATCACACTACTAGTGCTCAGACGAGCATGGCATCGCACCAAAAACTGCGAGAAGGCCTAAGAGCTTTTATAGCTGCATCTGTGTGAGCTGCTTTAGCCACATGCCGCTGAAACAATACAGTGGAAAGCGGTCTAAAAGCCTTGTTTCACTCAGGGTCAAGGGAAACCAAGGATGCAGGTATGGGGAGACAAGTGGGGTGGGGGAGTTTTGTGTGCATGTGGGACACACAGTGAAATACTTTGTGTGCACAATTTTGCACTGCCTCCGTCTTGAAATTGTACAGGTGATCGTGAGTAGATAATTCAGATAAAGTAAGAAAAAACATTTAAAATGGAAACCAAATATTTTTGACCAGCCCTTTTTTCAGTAGTTTCTGACAGTGATTCAAAGGCTAAAGTCTCCTTCAATTAAAAAAGGATCTTGAAAAGGCAAAACCTCTCATCCCTCATCTTCTGAACTTATTTTATTTCCCTTGCAAATGTTTTGTCAAAGTCTCTTTTTTCTCTGTAATACCTTCAGACATCCTAACTGAGGAGTTAGGGTCCATGGACATAGGAGCTCTTCTATAGACTTCATGCAACAGTGGACTTATCACTATGCGAATATAATGCTGTGCGCAGGAAACAGCCTGTTGGAACCTTTTTCATCGTTAACCTCTTTGCATACCCCTACTCCTCATTTCAGGTGAACGTGCACACTATATTTTATAAATACTTTCAAAGCCAACAGACTTCAATTTAAAACTGAAAAAATATCTAAGTCGTAATTATGACCATTTCAGCTATGATAAAAAATGTCTGTAATACAAAGCCTAGTTCTCATAGGCAGGACCTGAAACTGTGGACATCCTTCAAGGACGTGGACCCAGCTACTCAATTCGTTACTGCATTTGATCCTAACCACTTCACTAAAATGTTTTTTAAAAATTCTGGAAATGGGTATACAGTGTAAATGTGAAGACTTCTACACATGGTTTTAGACACAGTTCCCTTTTCTCAGTTTCCATTTACTACAATATTGGATCTGTTTAAGTATGTTCCATTAACTTCCCTTCTTTACAAAGGGAATTTGTAATGTCTTGGCCATGATCACTATAAAACACAATGTTCACAAACGGGGTTGTTGTTTCTCCCTAGACCAAGGGGCTATAAAAGGCTGATTATTATATGGTATCTGGTTATAATTAAGGTGAGGGTATCTCCGCCTGGTATAGCCCAGAAAGTAAGCCTACAAATGCAGAATAAGTTATAGAAAAAGGGATTTGACCCATAGCTTCCACTCTATGTCTAGGGCATCTAGGTGATCTCACAGCCTAAACATAACTGAGGTTTTCTAAAAGTAAATATGCAGTAAATACATATAAAACTACAAACAAAAGCTTTTTGTTCCCACCTCATATGTAAAGCTGCACATTGCACCAAAAATGGATCTAAGCCTAGGCTTCTATTCACCTAAACCATAACCTTGCATCAACTGATAAATCTGAGAAATGGAGCAGTCTAGATCGGAGATCTGTGAGAGAACATCTGGCAAGACCAGTGTTATTTCTAAAACCGAAGACCTTTCCATAGATTTTCACAGTCAGCCCAGAAAATGAGAGTTTGGACAGAGAACTTGTTCTTTCAGTGAGCGATGACATAAAGATAAAGTGTCAGAGACAGTTTGAAGATTGCAGTCACACCTTTAATAGTGCTTCTGTGGTAATTAATCAGCATGGATAGGAAGGGACTGCCGTAGAATCATAGAATTGTCTAGGTTGTACTATTTTTCCTTTTCCAGCCTTCCTTTGGGTGTTACTCAGCACCCGTATCTAATATAGCCCCTTCAGCTACATACTAAACCAAATTCAGAGAGAGAGCCAAGAAGGGATTCGGTTCTTCACCCCTCCAAGCCCAGCTCTCAGCAGCTGGATGGTCACTGACCTGGATGCTCACTGAGCAGACCTCCGCTCTGCTCTCACACCACTCATGCTCTGTCCCAGAAGAGGAGCCCACAAGACATGCCGAGCTTTGCTCTCAGTTGCAGCGGGTGCCAGGAAGGCAGATCAGCTCTAACAGGAGCAGGGCAGAACGACAGAGCTTGCACGGACACGGGGTCCAAAGCCTGTTTACTTCCATTGCTTCGTATGGTGGGCAAGACGCATACAGTCCTCACCTCACTAGCATCTCTGGGAGCTAATCATAGTCACAGAAATTTTGGGAATGAAAGGGTGATAAATCCACATCCCAGGTGAATCATCGATTAGGGAAAAAGAGCTAAAAAACCCCAAAACAATAGAGACCTCTCAATAGAGCAAAGCAAGTCATTTGAACCAGAACACGCTTTCCATTCACTTTCCCAAAGAAATTCCCTCTCTTTAGCACATGTTAGCTTTGGATATCTGAACTAATTCATGCCAAGGGCAGAACGTAGCCAAATGCTGTATCCTGGCTGCGGTTCTTTTTGGACAATAGTGAGAGATTTTATTGCATTCTAATATTGTTGTACATATCAGCACCTGTTGCATGTGCATATTTTAAGGTTTATGGTTTTATTGTTTTATTGTGAATTTCCTGCTCTTTCTTTATTTGAAAGAGGATAGCTGTGATTTTTCACGCCTGTTTTAAAAATACATGCAATGGTTGTCACAATTTAGCACTTTAGATGCAAGCAGTTTCAGCTTCCTGTCTAAAGATCAACCTGCAGATTTTATCACCTTGCAATCCCATTTATAAGTTTAAAACACAAGTATTCAGTCCAGTGTGGCTGGCTGTTTTTCCTTACATTGGTTTGAAAAGCCATTGAGCCTTTCTTTGCAGATTTTCATTTTGAGAAACCATGCTACATTTTTCCTATTATTTTTCCTTACATAACCCAATGCTTTTGACAAGAAGAGACTTTATCCTTAAAGTCTGACACCATTAAACAGAAATATTACTCTAGAATTAATCAGTATCTGCCATTCTTTAAAAAAGATCTGTTGTGATTTGTTCCAATTTTAAGACAAACTGACATTGGATTAGTATAATCTAATATTTTAAAATGCTAAACTGCTAGCTATTTCCTCCACAATTTTCAACAATAAGGTTTAGGCATTTCAGGAAAATGAAGGCTTCTATTTAGTAGAAGGAGCTGAGTCGATCCATATTCTTGTTAAACATAAAGGTAGAAAATCTGTTTCTCTGAAATGTACCATCAGGCTGTTGACATGTTCCACGTGTCCATGGCAAAAATCACTATCCAACATGTAGAAATGATAAAGATAAATACACGAACCTTTGGCATTAAAAGGAAAATGGCCCCATACAGTTTAATACCAAATTGCTAACACCAAAATGACAAGTAAGCCTTTACTGATACTTCTAAATCGTCTTCAGCTGAAAGCAAACAACATACAATTCATCTCAAAGGAGTGCTTTAAAGGAAATGAAGCTCAGTAGTGGAAGGCTAAGAAAAATACCAATCTGCTTCTTATAGCTTCCTTTTAAATTCAAATCAGCCTCACCACAATCAAAGAAATGGTAATGACACCTTTCTAGAGACTCCTATCTACTTGTTTCTGTCAATGGGCACAGTCTCTTGAGCAAAGCCTCCAGCTCCAAGCGTAAGGTACTATCCCAATGGAACCAGCCAGCATTTATGAGCTCTCACTGTCGGGTGCGTCGGCCTCCAGATTACAATTTAGTCACAGACTGGAAGTATCTATCTTCCCACTGCAGTTCTGATCCGAGCTAGGGCTGCTCTCAGCCTTCTCACCAGCAGCAATCTGATGAAAAAAAGTAGACGGAAAAACCCATGACGAAAAAAAGTAGGCATAGCTTTGTTGCTGCTTGGATAGTAACTTGCCAAGCTGAGAAGACCCGAGAGAGAGCAGGGCAGAAATTCAAACACATTAACTTATGAATCACTCCTGCTCCCCATCTAAGGTAGCCCAGAAAAGAAAAGAAGTGAGGACACCATGCATGGCGGTCCTGGGATTTTCTGATGGCCCGGCAGTGCAGACTGTGACCCGCCCTGAAAGCATAGCCACCCACCTCCTGCACTCGGCTGCGTCTGAGAGTGCAGGAGAAAGGAAAAGAGCAAATCGTGCTGTCGTGAAGCCTTCCCACAGGCACTGTGGCTGTCGTCCGTTGGCCCGAGCTGCTTCACCAGTGTGGAAATTTAGGTTATTACAAGGTACCTCCAACTTACAGGCAGGAAGAATGGGCACCCCTAGGGTGACCTCCTGCCCTTTGGGGTGCTCCCCCAGATAGGACTGCCATCCATGGAGCATTTATCTTTTTTCCTTTCTTTTTTTTTTATGCCTCTAGTTAAGGACTCAGCCATATACTGTGAGTGCAAACATTAAAGACCGCAAGAAACTATACAGGAAAACCAAGTCCTACACTTGAAAAGGAACAGTGCTGGCTGGCCCAAGCAGCCACTTAAAAATACAACTGGGACAGGAAAGACACAGCATGTGAGCAGACTGTCATGAATGGCTCTATTTAATGTGGGGGAAGAACCAAAAATAGAGATTTCTAAAACAGCCAGGTCAGACATTCCCTTACCGAAAAGGTCCCACAGCATGCTCCTGAGATGCCCCGTGCCAAACGCCAGTGCGGAGCCAGCGCTGCCGCTCCAGCCTTTGCTGCTCAAGCTCAGCTCAGTGTCTGGCAAAGAGCAGCACGTGCTGCTGGGGCTGATGGACTCTACGGCAGGGTAGGGTGCAAGGGGCAGTGACAGAGCTCCTGGAGGAAAGAGCAAGTTTCTGTCTATAGACGCAGAAATTGGATCAACTTACCCAAATCCAGTGTCTATTCTCAGGAAGAAACACATTCTTTTCTTCTGACTTTACAACCTGCCCATTCTTCCGCAGGCATTCAAAAGGGAGAAAACTTGTGGGTGAATGGATGTGGTTTTGTTTCTTAAGCTGGCTTTTGTCTCTTTAATTCCCTTGTTTCCTTTTCAGAAAGAACATTCTCTCTACCTTATTTAAGACTGGAAAGCATCGGAGAACCCTCTTTTCAAACAATACTTTTGGCTACAGTACATGTATTTTGTAATTATATTTGTTTTAAATGCTGTCCAGCTAATCTGGTTATATCTTGGGGCCATTTTCCCTGGGTTTAGCTCTGAAACAAATGATGATTTATTTTCTGGTTGTTACTTAAGTGCATAGAGATGTGATCTTGAAGGAGCCTCATTCGTCATTATTCAGGACATTCGGCAATCGGGCACAAGAAACTAATCAAAGTGACTAAATGATGTCAGTTGACTACAATATTATTTTCCAAAACTTTAAAGCAGTGCTCTGCAGCTGTATGTAAGTAACCTTTCTACTGGGAATTGATGTCTTCTAGGGTTTTGTTAAGGCAGATCTTCTGTGTTCAGGGACCTCACCAGCTGCCTATGGAAAACCATTTTGCTCTTAAAGCAAAACCATATGTCAGGCTAAGGTAAGGGAAGCATTTGAAAAAAAGAAAAATGTCTTAAAAAGTGATGCTGAAAACTGTCAGACAGCTAGCCATGCGCTGCAGGAGGTGGTAGCGGATTAGAAACCCCCCAGAGCTAAGGGGAGGCAGGGAGCTCTGCACAGGGATGAATTTCCATTCTTAACCTGTGAAGGCAAGAGGGAAAAAATAGAGCTACAATTAACCGTTTGGCAGAGGCTCTGTTTTGACTGAGCAAGGCCCCACGGACTTTTAAGCAATGTGCCGGCTCTGTTTGCCCACAGCCAGCTTCCCTCGGTGCCACTGACATTCGCACTTCACGCTCGGGTCTGGTCCTGCTCTCCAGCAGCCGGTCGATGCTTCTCCCATGGGGGGACCCCTGCCAGACCAGTGGAGCATCACCAAGACCTGGGACTGCGGGGTCCTGGCAGCCAAGAGAAAGCTGAGAAACAGACATTAAGAGCTATCAAATGGTCACAATAGCAAAGGAGAAGAGAAGAGACCGGAGGGGAGATGTCCTTCCAAAGACCAAGGTCCGGCAGGTTGCTAGCACAGCCCTGTGAAACACAACACTGAGTAGAGGGTCTGAAGTTGCAGCACCCACGCAAAATAAACACACCAGTGTGCGGGTGTCCTGAGTAACTGTGGGGGTGGGAGGAGAATCCATGTTGCTATAAATTCATGACAGAATTCGCAAAAGTATGTGCAATGTCTCGTCCGTTCTCCCAAACCTGCAATGTGTGCCTGTGAAAACCATATACGGTACAGATCCTGTACACTCTGCTTATTAACCTTGCTCTTGGGTGATGCTCTTCCAACAGTGAATACATTAGTTACCAGTGGTTAATTATAAGCCACGCCAGCCGTGTATGAATGTAATCTCCCACTGCGCAAAAGGAGCCAAAACAAGGAAGAGGCTGTTATGTCTGTCATATAAGTCGTATGTATGTCAATGACAGCAACAGCAATAAAAATAACTTGGCTACTGTACTTTTGTGAATACTTGCGGAACACCAGTAGTATTAGAATAAAAATAATAAATAACAATAATGATAATATCTAGATATTGCTTTTCAACAGCAACATGAAGGTGCTTCTGGAAGGAGTATAAATGAGCACAATTTGCTCTGCTAAAGAAATATACCTGGATGGTAGTAAAAATAGACATCTCCCACAGATACACACCCTGGCACTTGACTTCAAGACTTAGTACCTCCTCACTGTCCTCACTTCCCCAGCATTTCATCCTAATGTCCATGTCCAGCTAGTCCCTTTGTCGCCCTAAACCCTAGCAGGTCAACCTCCCCACTTGGTTTCACAGTCTCTCTGTCTACACTGTGGTTCCTCTTCCAGCCTGGGTGCAAAGGACAGAGGAGTCACAAGAAAGACAGGTGTGCATCACCTCTGACCACACGACAGACCAAGCAGTGGGAAAGGGCCATCACAAAGTTTTTGTGGCACCATCCCTCTAGCCTGAGCCTGGAGCACCCGATGCCAGATCTTTCCGGCACAGGGAGCTGTGGAGGCTCCAACACGCCACAGAGATTTTCATTGCTAAATTCTAACAAGTTTCTTCTGAGTATGAATAAATTGCAATTTTTCAACTGTTTATAACTTGGCAAACCATGAGTGGATTTTCCCTAAAGGACCAAAAAGCACATCCCTGACATAAAGGCAGCTCTTGTGCCAAACCGAGAGCCCTCACTCCAAGCTCCAAGGCACTTGAACTTCCCAAAGGAAAGGTCACCTAACCTTTTTTAGCCTTGGAAACCAATGCATTGTTTACCCTTCGCCTTGTTCTCATAAACAGCAGAACTACTTTGACTGATATTTTCAGAAATAAAAACCTGCCCAAGGCATGGAAAATTTGCCTAAATATTTTGGAAAAGGCATGGAAAACGAAAACCGGAGTTTTACTGTGGGAAATAACGAGCAGCCTGTGTAACAGGGCTGCCAGCCTACCTAAAATCGCATCAAAATAACCGCTGTTACAGTGGTGGGGTAACCGTACGTCTCCCTGGCCTGGGATCCTGCTATACCTGCACCCAAAAGTGCAGGCTCCCCTGCACACACGGGAAGGTTCCTTCTCCCAGGCCACCATCAACCATAGCAACTGGGATGCGTTCATTCAGCAAACGCTGGTTTAGGAGGCAACTGTCACCCATGGCGCAGCAGTGGATACCGGTGACACCAGGACTTGGCTGATAGGTTTCATTACCACGATCCTAATATTTCAGGTCAGCAGCGTGAGGCTAGGAAGGAGCTCGTATGTCGCTGAGGTCCCTGCACTGCCCCGTAGAAGACACTCTATGCCACAAGCAGTGCGTCCCGAGACGACTCATAGACTAAATAGCTAAATCTCTTTCTTCCTCCAGATCTCTGCAGACTCTCAGGGCCATGATAGACCCCATAATGTATTCCCGCAAAGCCTGCAATAATTCACTTGTCATAATACACCAAGGATACAGGCCAACAAAAGCAGATTTGTGTTTCATCTTACATTCTGATCTCTGAAGTTATGCTAAAAGAAAACAAATTGAAATGCAGAGGTACTTTTTTTTGGAACCCATTTGTGGTTTATTATTACAATGAGCTAAACAGGCCTGGCAGAAACATGTGATCTACATAGAACAAGCTTTCATGTGAGCCAAAAGACGACTTCCACCATTTAAAAGGATGAACAAAGATCAGGACAGTTCCAAGGGGTGGCAGAGGGAAGGTATGGACCTCAAAGAGTTAGCAAAACCTTTTGCAGGAGTAATAAAGGAACCCGACAACACTATCCTCTCTGTTTCCACAAAGGACACAGTTGGATAGATTCATTTTCCTTTTCCCAGAAATAATTAGATCTTAGATTAAAGTCACATACAGTAATATAAAAATCGGATCACATCACAGAAAAGTATCTCTTCCATATCAAACAAAAATGCACTTGTGAAAACATATGGAGGAACAAGTTGGCATATCTGTTCATGTTTACTTACCCTGGCAAAGAGGGGAAGAAATATAGTATTTATAATCATTTGTTCTTTATTATGGTGTTCTGCTTTACATCTCAGATCACTACCATGCTTCTTACAAGTTAGCAATCTGCTGAAAGCCTACTTGCATCTACCTTCCTTTGTACCTTCCTTTTCATTTGTGTTTCTTTCTTGGGTTCAGGTACATACCCTATAAAACTCTCTTTTTTCCTGATTTTCTCCTTTTTTTTTTTTTAAGGCAGATCTCCCCCACTGTTTTTTGTTGGATTTTTTTAGCATGAAGTTTCTTTCAACCTGGAATTAACTTCAGCATGGAGTTCACTTCATGCTGGGAGTAGCAAACGAATGCTGTTGGACACATCTCTAGCAAGTGCTGAAGAGCCTGTTAGCAAGAGGAGTCTTCTGAAACAGCTGGAGGAGTTGCATTTACCTTTCTATTTAGACAGGCAGTTTAATTCCTAATCTCAATGCATTGCAACAGCCACATAAACTAAACCTGAATGTATCTCACAATCAACAGAAGTAGCTGCCAAGGAGAGACGTACGTCAAAGTTGACTAATAGACATGTGCGGCATCTATAAAAATATGGCTGGCAGGCAGCAAACCTTGTCTGCCTATGGTGGCAGGAAACTTTTCCTTCATTCTCCTGGCAGACTATAAGAGTTGCCTAAGAGAGCTATTTCCAGCCATGGTGTCTGAGAGCACTCATGAAGTCACATTCATATCGAGGTATCCAAGAAAACGTGCAGTGCAGCCTCTTCATGGTCAGTTCGTTGATGCATTCCTATTCCCCAGCCTACATCTTTGACTCCTCTGTTTCATCTTCAGCCACAATGATTTTTTATTTTTTTACCTCTTCTTAAAAGCAGTGGCTGATTTACTGTCTAGATAGGGATTTACATCACAACTGGGATATTTACACAAAGTCCTCTTAGCACATGCAGAATACGTGAGTGTATTTAATGCCTTCATTTCTCTTATGTTTCCTTCATTCACAAAGGGTTTGCCTGCCCCTCCCTGCAACTGTAGCATTGTAAGGTCTGAGGAAAAACTATTTTGAACATTATCAGGAGTCATTAACCCCATTAGATCCTAACATAATGCAAAGACATTGCAGGGGCAAAATTTGCAGCTTTCTCATCACTGGTCTCCTTGATGGCATGCAGGAAATCTTCACGCATGCCTTTCCCGTTCCACGGTTTAATAATAGCTGACATAATTAAATCCTATAGGTACATTGTTCAGTGCATGTTCTGCATAATGGAATTTACAACAAGTACAAATATTACAAGATATTATTAATTTTTTATGTGGAAAAATATCTGCCAAGATAGATTAATGAGAGGTGTTCTTCTGTACACGGAGACATAAAGGTGAAATTTACAATTTTGACTCAGGTACAAAATAAGCTGGAGGAAGAAAGTGACATTCACATTCAAGGCAGACTTTTGGTTTTAGTCAGTTACTGTTCTTTTTGCAATCACAGCAGAATTTTTTTTCTCCACTATCTCCAGGGACTGTCTAGAATTTCAACACAGGAACAGCTACTGGCAGCCTTATTTTCCTGGACTCATTTTGCATGTTTTTTTTCAAATCTGACATCCCTTTAATTAGCATCTTCAGAGGAAGCTGGGGCACGGATCTCAGGGCTTTGGACTATTTCTCCACTTTTCACATTTAGACTTAGCAAGACCAACAGCAACAAGGCGTCTGTATTCTGTCGCTGGCTATTGCACATCTACAACATCTGAGGATACAGAAGAGAGTAAGTTTAGTGATAAACAAGACATGTACGTGGTTTCCAGGTGGCACGTCATCTAGTGTGACATGTCTTATGAGTATAGTTAAGAATTTATTTGTTCCCACAAGAAGCACCTCTACCGTGAGCACATATTAGTGTGCAGAAAGTTTTCGAGGAGAGTCCTCAAGAAGCTGGCTCTCATAAAAGTAGCTTCATGGGATTTAGGGGTAGTCTTGCAACTACCGAGTCTTAGGCTCTTACTAAACATGATGGAGGAGATCGACAACCATTTCTGGTTTTAGATATAGGCATGTTTGTTATCCCAGCAACCCTTTCATAAAAATTACAAATTGTTGTGGTTATCTTCCGTCTATGGGACTTTGGGCTCTTTGAGTTGGTTTAGAAAAATATACAGAATATGTAAAGCTTGTCTCACCTTGAAAGAGACCATCCTCCTACTGACAACTTTTAACTAGTAGTGTTTACTCAACACATTCACATTCCATTCTGGCGACTTAAGGACCCAAAATACTTTTTTGCTGTTCTTCATCTTTTTTACTGTTCTTCATCTATTCTGTCTTTAAGACAACAAATCAAGGCAAGAATCCAATTTGCAACTCAAAAGCTAGGGTATGTTCTTCCTAGATATCCTCAACAGACCTTCTTAACAAGTAAAAATAGCGTGCAAAAGCTTCCTCTAAATTCCAAAACTTTTTATGGACAGTAATACATGAAACAGTTCATTTCTGGTTTGGTCATATCGATTTTGCACAGTTAAGAGCTAGCTAAGAGAAACAAGAGATTTTAGGTACAAATAAAAAAAAAATATGCATAAATATGCATGTGGCTATATACACCCGCACACTAGAAACGTGCCATTTAACTTCTACAAGATAGTTTTCACAACGAGACCTCATATAATTATCTGCCAACTGGATCTAGATCCTAATAAAAGGTTCAGAGCACTGTCCTCACAGATTAAAAACTCCCAAGAAGAAACATCTGGTTTACTGCAAAGGAAGTCCGAATGCAACAGTTTATACCCTACCCAGAACACTGCTGCTGGTTAGGATTTAAATCTTCTTTGTTTCCCACACCATCGTGAAATAGTAAAAATCTTCCGAGCCAAATCAGGGCTCTTAGGAATAGATGCGATTCTACCCTGTCACGGAAGCTACAGTTACACAGGTTAAGCTTGAATTAGGTTTTTTTTTTTCATGTATAAAGCAAAAAAACTCCAGGTTTTGAAGCTTTCTCATTTAAACCATATAGAACACCTCCCTGTGTATTTGCCATACAATACATTTGTGGTTCTGAAAAGGAGGCATTCACATTGCAGGTTTTAGGTATCTAAGCTCGGCAAAACTCAAAATACATCAGGTGTGAATGTGCAAATGGAAAGTGATAGGCATCTCCAGGGGGCACTTCTGAGCACCCCGATTAGATGCTTAAAATTTGATTGCAAATTCCCACCTCAAATGCCACCGTGTAAAACTGCATTTCTAAATATAATGTTGCAAAGCTAGTGCAGGTTTCCCATAAAAAAAAAAATCCATACAACAGTGGAAAGAAATCTTCCTGCAAAATGTTATAACAGAGGGGCCACAATGATATTTTTATTAAAATTATATTAAGGAAGTAATAATGTAGGCAAGACATAAAAAAGAAGCAGTCACTGTAAATCATCAGAGGGGTTTTTTTCATACAGCAACTTCAGGCAGAAAAGAGTGAGCCTATCTGGAGATCACAGGAGTCAGAAGACTGTAGTTTCTGTATTGTATTATTATCACATACAGTTGCTAATCAGCCAGCAAACATATTCCATATTGAAAATCTCACTTCACCCAAAACTTGCTCACAACTTGAGAGCTTTCTTTGACAGTCCCTAGGCTTAGCAATGTCTCTATCTACGCCTGAATAAATGCCTTTTCTTCAGCCGATCAGAACCGGGTTTTATTTTTGAGAAGACGTAACTTAGAGTGACATTGACACCAGGTGACTCCAGTTTCACTTGGATGTAACGCACAGGTTAATAGCGTCTTTCACTTGTATGCAGTGGAAGAGGTAACTATTTGACTGCTGCTTCTAGATGCTCAAAAGCTGGGCACTGCAGATACATGTGGAATAGGAAAAGCTTGTGTTTCCTCTCTCTTTTTGTGCATGAGACACATGGTAGCAAAGTACATGAGGGAAAAACCTCAAAACGAGGGACAGAAGCTGAAAGACCACTCTTCTGCCCTAAAACACAACTACAAATATCACTGTATGAGTCAATAATTCAGTGTAAATACCACACAGTGCCTCACGCGCAGAGTTTTCAGGGAGGGATTAAACGTGAGACTATCCTGAGGTTGGCTGTGCCCTGACCGCAGCTCTTCACTGATGAAAAGAAAGCGCAGAGGAGTCACTGGGGAATTAACTCGGAGAAGATATCAATGCAGTTCAGATTTAGTCTGTGATTACCTGAAATTCAGACCTAGGGAGAATCACCGGTCCCAGGACATGCTTTTGAGGTGCTCTTTATTCTCCTGTGCTAAATTACAGCCAGTCAATAGCTGTCTCCAGGCTCCTGGGGGAAAAAAGGGTCCCTGCGGAGGTGTCAGAGATGCACATCCCTCCCGCCGGTCCGGTCAGCAGCCACAGCAGGGAAGGTGCAAGACAGCCTCCTCTGCCTTCACACCTCTCTCCAGCTCCGGCTATTCTATTTCTGAACGTGAAGGCAATTTATGATACTAAATCTGCTGTTTTATAGGGCTATCTCAAAACTGCACCCTCCACCGAAGGGTATGGGCCCCTAATATGTATTGCTGTTGACTCATAATTACATCACAAGCCTACCAGGTTTAAAGATTTTCCTAACTCTGGAGTCGTGCAGCATCTAAGAATCTCAGATTTTATTACAAAGTGCAAATGTCTAAACCTCATGGTGAAGAGTACTCTTTTCAAAAGTTCAGAAATAGAAAGCAAATTATGAAAACCTTTCAAAAGTAACTTTGCATCAATTCTTCTTCAAATATTTGGTGCCCACAATATAGTATCTGAAACTGCTCAGGATCTTAAAATTATTTTAAGAACAGTTACATTTGACTTTCATGTGTTAATGTTATTTTTATTAGCAATTATCAATACAGAGTGGAAATACATACTTGCTTTTTAAAAACAGCCTGTATTCACCACATGTTCCACTTTGTAATATTGCTACTAGGACATATATGCGGCAATTCATAGATAGCAAGGAAGCACAGTCACTTAGGTAGAAATTCAAGACATTGAGTAAATTGGATGTCTCTATGCTCTTATTTCTCAGACTCCTTCTTTCTGGCCTAATATCCCTCTAGTTTTCCTGGCAATGTTCCTGTCAAAGGTCACAGTCTGATCCTTAAATACTGAATACTGCACACTTCCCTAGTAAGAATCAAGAGTTTAGAAATATGGAGCTGCTTCAGAAATCTTCAGTTTTGACAAGCCACATACTTTTTTCTTTTGGAACGTGTTTTTCTCCCAGAGGGAGGTGCACACATTAGCATATAAAATCAATACACTGCGTGTGAACTTTTGTGCTGTTTCCAAGGGGGATTTTAGCCTGTAAAGTATTCAGATACACATGCATTTATGCACAAAACAGTGACCTGCCTATTCACGTTATATACAACATGTAAACATAATTTTGACAACTCATTTATGTATTGAATTGCAGCCAGCTAAACAAACCAAACACCGCAGCTGCATCAGTGAAGCAGCAGAACAGTAGCCATAAACGACAAATTCTCCTCTTAAGGCTGAGCTGTGTTGTGGAGATTGGGACACAGCTTTACGTGAACCTGCATATACTTCATCCTAGTTCTGTAGGAGGTTTAGGCATTATCCTTCATAATAAAGACTACCAATTTGCGCCAATTTTATCCTAGTGAACTAAGACTTGAGGATGTTCCTATATAGAGAAACATCATACCTGATGTTTACTGCACGTGCACAAGCGTCCCAACCATCCCAACAGCTTTCATTTCTGCTGAAGCAGAACCAACCCACTCACCTCCCACAAAATTTCCGCTAGAGTTGCCTAAAACTTAAGAGACCAGCTTTATCCAAAGAATACAAAACCACAGCACTAGATGGGAAGGATTTGCTGTTGAGACTAAAAGCAATTGCTGTTTTCCAGGATGGCATAACTCTTGACAAAATGTTTGTTTCCGTTTTCCTCTGGGGGAAATGAGAGAAGAGTCTGACCCAACAGCATATTTGCTATTTCATGCAAACAAAAATAAACTCAAATGTCTAATTGTTTTCCTTGGGCCCTGTCCAAAGTGTTATGCCAGTGCACAGACAGTGAACAAAACCCCTCAGCTAGATCTTCCTCTCCAGCTGAACCATGTAGTTTTTCTGACATCTAGTGGCACGTAACTGTGGGGTTTCGTCTTCATAACTAACAACGTGTTTGGAATCACGTTACTTCCTCCTTGGATTTTTTGGCAGGATGAGGCCTTCAAAAAAGCAAATTGTATAGGACAACCCTTGCCAACTCCAGGTTCCCCCCCGAAGAACACATCTGCTGCAACATGTACTGAAGACCCACGGGGCACAGCACCAAATCCAGAAGATGCAAGGGGTCATTCTACAGGCTTTAGGAATTCTTTCGTTCCAAATGCAAGCTCTAAGATGGCTTGCAGGCTTCCCCCCTCACTTTTAAGAGCAGCTGCAGCAAGTCACTGCAAGCACCTCACTGAAAAAGCTGTGTTATTGCTCTGGAGATCTTTTCCTCAGCTGCTCCTGGATGGTTAAGAAGACAACACAAATCCTTCCCAGAACTGGCTCTGTGTGAGTTCTAGGCCTTCCAAATAAAGTGTGAGTGTTGCAAAGAAGTCAAGTGGATTTTCCTTTCTCCTGGAAGCACATCTTAAGGCAGCATATGGTCACTTTAAAGTAATATAGTTAATTATTCCTTGGGTTCTTAAGGCTCAGTAAATGCCCAAACATTTTAAAAAATGAACTATTGAAAGGCAGCCCACTTGAAGTTCTTGGATTAATTTACTGTATCAACAAAAGTTGCATGGGGAATATGGAAATGACCACAAAGAAATCCTTCATGTTTAAGATTTAACATCCTGTATTCCACATGTTTCTCATGGTTTGGACCCAGTCACTTCACTGGGACTATGTATAGGTGAGTAAGTAATGCTGCACTACAGGAGCAGGTCCGTAAAGCAAAATAGCTAGTGCTGAGGATACGACATCCATACAAACCCTGGTTCAAGGAGGGGACCACCTCAGAGAAGCTCTCCCAGTCCAGCTGCATGGACAGGACAGCCGCCAGTGGCTGCAGCACAAGAAGTGCTCCCCTGATGCACACCTTCCCATTCCTTCTCCCCAAAGGGACGTGGCTTGCATACTCTGAGGCTCAAATGGTAACGTAGATGTATTTTAGTCTAGTTTCTTCATGCATGAGCACTTTTCCTCCCTGAACATCACTCATCTGCTTGTAACGCGCTAGGAGGCTGAACCAGCTGTGTTCCTGTCCATTCCCTGCCTGCCGCTGGTCGCACATGGTACCAGCAGCCGCACAGCCATCTCAGCCACATGCTTGTGCTTCTGCCTCAGTATTGACCTGCTCTGTAAAATGTTTTAAATTCTATGGATTAAAAAAAAATGTCAGACTGAAGCTGCAGTTCTCCAACAGAAACAGATATAGCCAAAAGTTATCCCTTTGGTCAGAAAAAAAAAAAAAAGCACTGTGGGTAAAGAAAGACTGAAAGACAAAAGTGACTGTGAGACTGAACACTCCCAGAAAGATGGCCCTCGTTATGTACATGCCTGCCAAGTAGTAAGATAAATGGTGACTTTGAATTCCCTGAGCTCACTGTAGGAAAACTACAGCCCAGCTTTACACACGTTTGTGACTCCATGTGCCCCTGTCCTATACTCCCCAATGACCTTGGCAGGGATGGACCTCTGCCCTTCTAGCTCCCATTCCTCTC
This sequence comes from Burhinus bistriatus, assembly GCA_013397275.1. Taxonomy (NCBI): domain Eukaryota; kingdom Metazoa; phylum Chordata; class Aves; order Charadriiformes; family Burhinidae; genus Burhinus; species Burhinus bistriatus. The sequence goes on from VYXH01003321.1 coordinate 326,137, forward strand.
TGCCTGCCCTTTACCAGCTCCACACCATGGAGCTTCCGTTACAAAACAAAACAGAGAAGTAATTTGCTCCTCTATTACTCAGCACTTACTATTCACAAGTAAGTATTTTTAGACAGAATTAAAGATGGATTCTTGTTTTCTTACTCATAAGCAGTCCCCCTGTAGTCAACAGAATGGTTAATGCAAAATATTTACAAGATACAAAGGTAGAAATAAAGGCTTATCCCTGAAACAATCTTAGTTTCTTCCATTTCTGATGCTGGGTCATAGTAACTGCACGTAACTAATGTTGGTTTTATTTTCCTTTGTCTTAACACACAAATACGTGATAAATGCATATGAGATTTTTCTTTCCCTAAGCCAATATTCTGTTTGCATTATAATTCTTTTATAATCTGAGAAAATTTTCCACACATATGCAACTGTGGAGTGCCTGACAGACTCCCAACAGTATTTAGAAAGATTTTTCAGAGAAGCAATGTTGACGTGAGGCTTGCAACAGGACAGAGCACCAAGAATCGCCTTCTTTGTAAAGAGGTGATGATTTAAAGGCACCATTTTGGCATATGCAAAGCGCAGGAGAGTTCTCATCAGCATCCCGTCCTCCAGCAAGATGTACTGATGGTGCAGAGGGAATTACAAAGCTTAAGAATTCAGACAGTGTTGTGCACATCAAATACAGAACATACAGTACTCCATAGTGTCCCGAAAGAAGAAATCTTCCTTCCAAAAGAGACCTGTCACCTTGACAAAGATGTATTGTCTGTATCACATGAATGTCTGCAGCACCACTTAAATACAGAACTTATAATGAGTCCTGCAGTTATACTGGAGGGAACATCCTGTTTTATTTTTCACACAAGGCCTGATTCTGCTCTGCCTTGTACCAGTGCAAGGCAGGAGTCACACCTCTCAAGTCCTTGGTGTTAAAGAGACATTTTCAAAATCAGAGCAGCAACACTTTTCTTCAAAACAAAAAAACGTTAGCTGCCAAACCTGCAGCCCCCCCCAGTTCAACTTCCTTACAGTGAGAATCACAATTGTCACTTGGGTTTTGAACACCTCCATGGACAATTATAAACCTCTTCTCCTGTCAGTGTAGCTATCTCAACTCTTAACAGCAAGCAATTAATTTATGCATCAAGCTGTGACAGAAGTACCTTCCATACAAACAGGAAAATGAGAGCTATCTTCTCCCCATTTTCAAAACAGCATGGACTACTTCTGTGGTCTTCTATGACTGTACTAGTATTACATCTAACCAAGGCACTTGTAAACGGATTATCAAATAAGCACCACAGCCTGCAGCTGGTAACAGGAGAGAAATGTTCAGCATTTTCATCCATCCAAAGAGGGCATGGATGAAAAAGGATGCTGTTTTGTTCTAAACTATGTATCCAGGAATACAGGGCAAGGCTCTTCCAAGTGTTGGGTACCTTTAGCTCTTGCTTGGCTGAATGGATCTGAATGTGTGCAGACTTTTATGCATGGACCTTCCCTAAAACATCAGTTCACTCTCTGCAAGAGAATGAAAGTTAAAAGCCCACCTGACTGTTAAAACCACAGTGCCAAGAAATATGCCTTCCATTAACTTTGGGACTGTGAAATGACACCTATTTGAAATGGACAGGAAATTTAAATGCTTTTTCCAAGCACTTTTTTTTTTTCCTTCAGTATTCTACAGAGAGCAATTTAACCTCAGATGCTGGAAAATCCATGCTTTATTACAAACTGGGAATTTTCTTTGCATGATGAGTTGCCTTTGCACACATTAACTGAGATTTCATGATTCCCAGTGTAGCAATTGGGTTAAGCAAGCACCTGCACTGCAAGATCTCCAAACGTGACCAGAGCAAATCATGCTTATTTGTTGGGTATTGACAGTTAGTTGAAGTACAAACGGTGGAATAATCAATTCCACTTAGTCCTGATCCCACTTTTTAAAGACCCAGGTATTATTTAAAAGTTTGCATTTATACTATCTAGGCATTAGGGGACTGCCATCTGGGAGTTAGGAGATATAAAGTCAACCAGTTATGCTTTTTAGTAAATTCCTGTAAACACTGGCCAAATAACAAAAAATTAACCACGGTCCCAGTGTAAGATAATTAAAATGCTACTACACATGTATAATTTTCAACCTCATCTTGCAACATGACACCATTTTCAGTGGGTCTGCCCCTGGTGTAGTATAATTCAGTTGCGGTGCACAGAAGATAAACACCTTTATCTTCACCTAGGTTGTACCTGCTTACATCGGGACTAAATTTCCTCTGTGGGTTTCTGTTTATTTATAGGCAACATGGTAGACGAGGATGACAAAGACACATATCTCAATGTTGTGGTTACATTAGAACTAGCATGTTTATCAGGATACAGAAAATCATATATTACTAAATACCATGACCTGTGGGAGGAGAAAAATACCTGCCTTGCAGGATGTCGAAGGAAACATCACAGTGGGTATTAAAGAGTTCCTGCCAGTGAAATCAGGTCACAATTCTCACTGTGTGGAAACAGGAGTCTCTTGGCATTTCAAACATTTGTCTCTACCCCTTCTGTGCAAATCTGTCAATGCAAAGAAAAGCAGAGAGTAACCCAAAATATGCCGTGCCCATTCAAAACACGTAGCTTGTTGGAGCACTGGCCATCTACCTGAATGGCTTGTTGCCCTTCCCCCATTAGAGCACAGAAGCAGATTCACACTCAGGGATGTACCGTCTGCACTTGCTCTCCTTTGCTTATCTGTAGTAAGAACAAGACCTGCTACCAGCAGAGTATAGGAAATAACTTTGCTAAAAAGATACCCGTGGCCCATTCCCAGCACAACAGCGACCATATACCCAGTGTGACTGGCTAACAATAAGGGGCAAGACCCATTTTTCAGCAGGGCAACCCTACTAAGATCCACCCTGTTCCTTGACACTTTTAACCTTAAAGGCATCTCGGACAATAGCACAAAGATTGTTTTCTATCCTCAGTCTTGTTTTCAGTCAGTCATATCCCCTTGGTAAATAATCCCTGGTTTACCTTCCAAAAAACACAGATGAACGTTAGAATGGGCTCTGGATAACATATTACCTAATGCTGTTCAAGGCTAGGAGAATTACCTGCTGGAAATTATCTGGAAGGGTCCTAATGAATACCACAAGCTTTCTGCTAAACAGACGTTCTTAGCCAGTCTAGAGAGATTCTACCTTGGATCACGATTAATTGCTTGGATTTCATAAGGTGCACCAGATGTCAGGGTCAGCAAGTCCTCTTGCTGCTCCAGGAAAACTGCCAAAAACATTGGCTGGCTGTGTTCCAGGGGACTGACTTCATGCGGCAGCAGGATAGCAGCCACCGGTCGTCCTATAAAGGTTTTCATTTCAATCCTGATTTCTAAATGGTGAGAACTATAGATAAACAGGAAACTGAAGAGGTTTTTGTGCCTAGAGGGACACACACCTACCAAAATTAGTTCAAGTGTGGCAAAGGATATTTAAGATCCTTCAGCTGAGGCATGGCATAAACACTGGCCATGAAGAAAAACAGACTGGAAAGCAAGGAAGATGTTTTAATTATTGCCAATCAGACATGAATTAGTGCCTTTGACTGTCTTTTGTCTGCCTGGAGAGTTCATTTTGGAAATCCCAATATAAACTATTGTAGTCCTCTAACTGTAAGATCACCTGCTGCCTGAGCTCAGCTCTCATCAAGCTGGTAAGTCTCTTGTCTGGGAGAGCCAGAGAAAGCTGCCCACCCCATCTATCCCAGCAAATGGTGGTGGCGGCTGGAAGCAGAGCCAAGCAGGAAGGCCGGTTGGAACAACTGATCTGTTACGACAACAGAAATCTGTGTTTTGTTTGCCTTCTTCACCCATGAATAAGGACTTTTTCACTTTTATTGTTCAAAATTAGATGGCCTAGGTCTAAAACTGCTCCCCAAATTGTGCTACAGAAGTTTCTCAAGATGAATAGAGATGTCAGATCAGTCTTTTCTTGTACCAAATCAAAGCTGTTTTTAACAGCAAGGAAGGACTCAATGTCATGTTTAGGAGGGCAAAAAGGGCTTTAAGAGGGTAAAAAGTACAGCAGGATTAGGTTAGATAAAAAAGTAGTACACACAAGCAGCAACCAGGACAGGTATAGGGAACTAGAGCAGCCAAAAAATGGATTTTTACCGTTGCATAGTGACAGCTTCTCACAAGAGAATATGAAAGCCTACGAGGGAGAAAAACTAGAAGGGTGCAGAGGGCTGCTGATATGGCTGCTAAGTCTTTTTTGCAGTGGTTTAAAACAGTTTACCTTGGATTAAAACCAATGCAAAGGGTAACAAGAGACCATGTCCACTGCTACCACGTGTAGAGCCCTGAGAGCTGAAGCGTAGCTAGACTGCTCTGGCCAGCTGAGACAAAGTGTTCCTCCCAGACCTCCTGGTATTTTTCAGCCATCTATTCTCAGAGTTTTCCTTCAGCGCTTCAGGCTGGTTTACCCCTGGAGAGCTTCAACCATCTGTAAGTGAGTTTGTCATTGGAGAACTTGCTGTAGGTAAAATAAAGGGGAAAAGATGCTTGGAGAAGAATAGAGATGCCCTCACTGGAGAGCTTAATTTCACTGTGGAAAAGTCATCCATATCCTCTAATGTTCATGACTCATTTACTGGACTGTGTTATTTTTAGTTTAGTTGGTTGTTAAAGATGGGATTATAAGAGGTAAACATATGCCTGAGTGCTATTCCAACCACTTTTCCCTGACGCTGTGAATTGATATTGCAGGCATCATTAGATGGTTTGTACTCTGATGGGTAGAGAGGTCTGTTAATAAAAATATACTTTATACACGGCCTTCACGTTAGCCTTTTTTGGCTCATTTATGATTGACTTCAAGCCATTTGATTCTCCAAAAAAGATTCCAAAATATCCATTGCCTTTTTAGCTGAAACAGGAACCTTCTATAAATTAGGTCTCTAAGACGGAAGGACGATGCCAAGGGAATTGAGTATTTCATTTTATAGTTACCCAGACATATCAAGCCTGTCTCTGTAAATTTCAGTAGACAATTCTGACAGGTCAGTATTGAAGGGACACAAAAAATTAAAGTCAGTAATCTACCCCTTCAGCAAGGAAAGGTAAGCAGCACTTCCAGTGCTAAAGGATTGCGCTACAATTTATGACTCAGAATTTTTAGCCGTTTCATGGTGGGCTTACTGTAGGTTTTCAGTATGTTATTTAAGATTGGTGGTCAGAAAAATAAGAGCGTGTATGCCCTACAGAGAGCAAAAATCATAACAATGACATTTCATCATCAGGTTAGAAGAAATATTCATATGTGTACAGTTAACTTACATTCCTAGCATCTTGTCTTTCCGCTAATTCTTGCTGTTAACATTTTGCTTCATATTTGTTTGCTGCTTAATTAATTGTTGTAATGCCAAATAAAAATAAAAATGGAAGAAAATTTTAGAGCTCGTCTAAGACATTGCTTAATTTTTTAAGGGAATTGACTGACTTTTCGGGTTGGGGGAACATAAATCAAATTGATTAATTGATTTAATCAATTGGTAAACTGATTGGATTGTGTTATTTCTTAACATCCATCAGGAGAGATAATTGTGTAATTAACACTAATGAGCTATTTTACAGACTCATGTTTGCATTACTGTAAATAAAATTACAAATGCAATTAATACAAATATTTTAACACAGGTCTCAAATCTGCATCTCTGTAACGGCTGGCTGTGCCTGAAGCATTCAATTCATGGCAGTGCTTTCATGGACCATCTTTGATACTTCATTGACCACAAGCCCATGAGTGACAGACAATAATTTCGGTCTAATCCACACTCCTGCCCCAAGACAAAACCAACAGCATCTGCACTTTTTCCCAGCTTGGTACAAATATCCTGTTTGTTGATTGATGATTTCAAGTAATACTAGTGTGTGTATAAATGTTTGTGCTAATACCATTCAGAAGACTGAGATCTCTCCTTCTACAGGGCAGGACCAGCACCTACATCTGCAAGTCATTTGGGTATCTCCTGCTGGATTTCTCAACAACTTCAGGAAGCATCTAGAGGCATCATTCTTTCTTCCTATGACATCTTCAAGACAGCCTGCTGTCAAGTTTGATACAATAGTATCTGTAGTGCTGTAATGATTTGGACGGGTATTATGTTAAATTTCTGGATGAAACAACAACATGAAATCATGCACATTTAATGAACTAATTTAGATTATAGATCTCAGGCTTAGAAATATAGCATTAAGACTCTAGACTTGAGAAACATTTTATACAGGGCACATTCAAATTACCATGGAGTCCTAGCCTTTAAAACCTGGGTTAATTTTTGGCTGGCCAGAAAAACTACTCCTTTTTCACATCTGCAGATCTTCAAGGCAATCAGTTTTGTTCAAGCTTGCTTTTGAAATATTCTTAGGTTGAGAATTTTTTTTTAAAAAAACTGAGGTGTGATGGAAGGGAGTTGTACTGGAAATTTGAATAGAATCTTAACTAAGATGTCTGTTACCAAACGATTGACAGCATAGCAAGGACTAAAATGCAGCCACACAGTCTCTCCGTGGCAATAAAAACTGAAGTCATAGTTTTGAAATCTGATGGAACACTGTCATCTGGTGGCAATTTGAAGAGAGTACAAACAGACTCTAATCTGGGGTTTGTTCCACAGTCTTCTTCCATTTGAAGAGGTTTATTTTAATAATCAATTAATTTGCTTTACATTATCTAGAACTCAACTCAAGGTCTAATTGTTCACATCATTAAAAAGGAAGCTTGGCATCACAGATCCTGCTAGTTAAGCAAGAAATACATTACCACAAATTATAACTTATACTGGAAGCAATGCCTTAATATTTCGGTTCTGTGGACTGTCACAGGCTCCTGCAGCAACCCAGCAAAGACTTCCGACTGGGCACAGAGCAAATTTGTGCAGAAACTTCAGAGAAAGATGTGGATTTGATTAGAAACCTAACAAAATGAAAAATTCACATGCTATATGCAGGTTGTATCTTACTTAGCAAACTGCTGAGCAGGCATCTGTCTTAGCAATACTATCAGTAAGTGTGGCTGGGAGAACTCGTATAAACGTTTTTAAACATGAAAAAGAAGCTCAGCCATTTAGATTTTCTAACAGTAGGGAGACATTATTGTTGGAAATATTTCTAGTTTCTAATTTCAGATAATTATTTGTCAGAGGGAAATCAGTAGGTCTCAGTTAAGATCTGAGCAGAGAACTTTATGATCAATTATGTACCTGCATATCTGTTATTGGGAGAAACCGTAGAGCTGTACAATGACCCACACCACAGCCCAAAAGAACTGTGTGTGAGCCTGACAAAGTCGGCTTTAGATCCATAAATTGGACAGAAATGTACATGGACTCTTAAATATATGGTCTCATCAGCAACAGCTTGCTACCAGGAGCTCCTGGTCCTGACTGGATTCAGACCCTGAGGGGCTCAGCCCGTCCTAAAATCTCTCTCTCTGACTGTTGCAGTCACTGGTGCACACTACTCGGGGACCTGCCAGCAGGTTGTTTTGGAAATGAGCAGTTTACTGCCCTCTGGACCACGGCTAAACTCCAGCGTGCAGGAACCCAGCAAGCTGTGGGACTGACTGATGCCTTTTATTATGTTTACTGAAGGAACTCAGCAAGTGATAACAAGTAGTAAGACAGGGCAAGAGGTTATGGCTCTCACCAAAGGATCCAGGGTGATGCAAGTGCTCTGACTGCACCACAAGCAGAGCATGCTTGCAGTTCTGACACAGTGCGAATGCACGTAAATTCAACCGGAAATGGAAAAAACTCTACATATTGAAGAGTTCCTCCACATACACAGAACAGCATGGAAATAAGAAGCAGCAGAATAACCAGGGCCGGACACTCAGCTGTGCTGAGCAGGGAGATGGAAGAGGACCAGGTAGCTCCAAGCCAGCCAATTCTGTAACGTAAAACCATACGTGTACTTAAAAGAGTGATATGCTATTACCTGTAGATTTATTAAAATCGGCTTCAGTTCTAAGCATTTGTAGTTCTCTCTTGCCACAACAGAATGGATAGGAAAAACAATTTTGGTAGACTAGAACAAGCATCAAAGGATTAGTCTTTAGATTTTTATTGTGGTAGGACATATGCCGAGGTTCTTACTTGGTTTCTATTCACACAAAATTTTGCTGCCTGGAATTAGAGGTTTGTGGTACAGACAGAAAGATAACTAGATAAGTTAGCCCTACATTTGTAGTTTAAATTTCTGGCCTTGACCATGTACACAGGATTGTTTGCTGACAACTAAATCCCCTTTGGTAGAATTAGGTAGTTATCGTTAATGGTCTGGTCACAGCAGGGACATGGAAGGAGGGAGGGCTATGCAGCTTATCATTTGATACTGCTCTCCATCAGGATGACCACATTTTTCACTGGCGAGAATAGCTTTAAGAATTTGTATTTAACTTTCCCTGCTAATGATGAAGCTGGTGAAGTTTCAAATTAAGCTTAATTATACAGGATACAGCTCAGTTCTTATGCATGACATTCAGCCAGCACTTTAAGACTGAATGCAGTCTGTTACTAGTTACTATTTGCTCTTTGTTTAAGCACAGAATTCGTTCCTTGTCTTTGCAGTTAAGCTGTCCAGGCTGCCTATAAATTAAATTCACCAATCCAGAGGAAGCAGTAGCAACCTAACAGCTACATCAAACTCAAAATATAGCTGACAAAATTAAATGCTAAATGGATTGCTGCCAAGAATAATGGTGGTAGCCACCATCTTAAGCTTACAGGGAAGGATTCAAGACCCCTGAATAACAGTTCTGACAGGATGGATTTTAGTTACCTGTGTTGGCATCCTAAATGATATTCTGGTCTGTCTGAAAATCACTGCACTATTGTGGAGGTGATAAATCCATTAGCTGTCTGATGTGGAGAAAGAGACACTTGTCTTTAGTCTAAAACTCCTTGCAAACCAGTCCAAGGCAGACAGACACTTGAGCATCACTTCACCACGTCCCGGTAATCAGGGCACCCAGCTAGGATGGGAGACAGATAAATTTAATTCACTTTGGGGTCAGCCAAGGCTGGAAGCCAGTGCTGTGACTGATGGACCAGTACACCAGAGGCAAGCAGTAGCCTCACTATCACATGGACTGGCTCTCATCAGGACAGACGTGCAATATTTTACAGGTTCCTACATTGTAAACTGAGAGCTAGATCTCCTCTCCTCAGAAGAGCCAGGGCATCCTCAGGAGACATCTCAAGTCCACATGCTTCCAGGGGAGCAGGAGGCAGGTACCTCTGTAGATCGGCACCAGGAGATGCGATGTGTCTGAGCGAGGGCTTTCCCACCAGCTCAGAGGAGGGGGCTGTCTCGTTCCTGTCCCCACCTTCAGCCTGAACAGCTAAAGCTGATGAATTAGCACAAATGCTAAAGACCAAAGACAGGCAGAGCAGATTCTCACCATTTCCTCATTTATTGCTCTAAGGAAGGTTTGAAATAAACAGTATCCTTTTTATTGTTATTTCAGCCTCACTGGCACTAAGTAATCTGCAGGCAGAAGGGAAGAGCAGAGAGAAGGGCAAAACCAAGTCCACAGTTTTAACGCGCTGGTCCTTTCCTTGCAAAGTCACCATATTACTCAGTCCTGGGTTTTGGCCTGTACTTTGCCCCAGGCTCCTAGCGTTTTTCGGCACTGTTTTGGATAACTGCTCTACAGTATGAACTGCAAATTCGTTTAGGTCAAGGGTCATTTGTTATTCCTCAGGGAGGGAATATGTTCAAACTATAAAGCTATTGCCACCTCTCCTTGGCCTGAAGGATCCCTAAGGATCTGCTCTTCTACCCAGACAAGAGACAGGAGGGGGACTGACCCTCTCCCATCCCTGCACAAGCCGCTCTGCAGGGAAGTGGCTCCCTGTGCATCTAAGGGTTTTTGGGAGAGGAGCAGCAAACCAGCTCTCCTCAGGTATTTCCCTCTCTCAAGCATTGCGCCGCCTTCACTCAGCCCCTTAGACAGCTTCAAGTGCCTGCTAGCAGCACCGTTAGGCAGAGGCTGGCAATATCTGAAATTTGAATGAGCAATCCCAGAACAGACTTACCTGCGCCTGCCAAAGCCTTCGACTCCCTTGGACTCCTCTATCACTTTTCCAAGTGTCTGACTAGCTGGCAATCTGGCACTACATATAATCATTTGAAGGAAGGACTTGAGAAAGTACCCGGAGAGGAAGGAATACAATCTGAGTGTCTCATGTTGCCCCATTCCTTTTAACCCTTGACTCTTGAGCAGGATGGCAGGGGAGAACAGCTTCCTGCAGGTAAGTCAAGTTAGAAAGTCGGAGTAGTGGAGAAGACATAAATCAAAGATGAAGAAAGAGGAGCAGAAAAATTAGATTCCTGTCCCCAGACAGACGGAGAGGGAAAAAGATATATTCAACAGCTCGTTGTCTTTCTGATGGTGATGTGAAAACTACTAAGTCGCAACAACATCAGGTGAAAAGAACACAGTATCGTCTGCCATGGACAGTGATGACCACAGCAGCCAGTCTGTAAGCACAGGGCTGGAAACACTCAGGAATGTTCCGAAAGTGATCTCAGCCCACTGACAGCATCAGGAACTGTAAACAAGGTCATGTTGACAGATCCTGTTACTTGTCCAAACTGTACAAGGTCACTACACAAGCAATTGTTATTCCTGAAGAAAAACTGGTTAGTGTAGAGCAGCATTTGATAGAAAATATGCAGGAGATCAAGTGAAATTTAGGGGAACCTACCCAGCCTGGAACAATAGCAATAGGCTGGTAAAAGTCAGGAATTTTTCACAGCCATATCCCAAACACAGGTGAGATGCCAAGTAACTTAAGGAAAGCATGTTAAATACGTACATGAATTGGCTGGAGGCTGGGGGTGTGCGTGTGTGTTTTGTTTTTAAACAAACCCTTCAAGTGAAGGAAAAACAAGTTGCAAAGGCAAACTTGGGACACAGAAAAGAAAATCAGATGAAGGATACTTCATACATGAGACACAAGCAATTGTTCTGCAGACAACTTTTCTTGCCTCTGGCAAGGAAATACAGTGGATGATAATGAGATTTTATATGTCCATATTATTGATGTTAGTACAATGAAGCAAAAAAAGTGTTTATAAAACTTGGAAAAGCATCCACTGTATATTTGATGACAGCCTAAAAGCCCATATGAGTGTTAAGCAAGCAACAGAGTCCTGGCAGATATGGTAGGTTACAAAGATTCCCTTGGCTTAAAATAGAAGCAAGAACAAGAAAAACATAAAGGTTAAAATTAAAGTCAGCATAGACAGCACAGAAATTAATGTTTTCAGGTGAAGCACATGAATTCAACTTAATGGAAAGCTGCTGAAGGTTTAGTATGTTGTGTTGCTTTCCAAGATAACAAAGCCAGGTAAATTAAGAAATGAGTTGCCACAAAGACATCAGCTACTTTTACATATCTTGTTTCCCAGCGTTTTGCTACATGACCACTTGGGCAGACAGATTGTGTGCAATCGCCGAGTACCTTCGTCAAATTGATAAGGCACTCAGAGCCAGAATCATCAATGCTTTATGCTGATTTATCATTTATATTTTTTGAAGTAGAGGTAACTATGTGTATTCTACATCTATGGAGTCCACGCTATTAAATACTACTTGGATACATCAGCATCAATTCTTCTTGGAAGTATAAACATTACAGCCTAAACATCCAATCTTTACTCTTGGCCCTCTCTCTTCTTCCAGAAAACCTTGCCATAAGGTTGTTGAATAAAATAGTTATATGTCAGCTATGAAAGTCACATTAATAAAATAAATTTGACACTACACTGAGGTTATCTCCCTTCTTGACTGTATTATAACTCATGACAACATGATTGCTGTCATTGCAGCTAATTTAACAGCAGCTTTTGCCTTTCAGAGAACTGAAGGCTTGCTTCTCTAAGTTAAGGTTTTATTTGATTTTCTTGCACATTTAAATCATTTAAGCAGTATGACTTTCTTTGATCACATAGAGCTTTTCACATCAAAGGGAGAAAATGCAGTCCTTTCTGCCAAGACTCTACCCGAGAGGCTCCCCATTCACGGTAGTTTACTCACCTGCAGTTGAGGGGGATTTTTTTAATATATATAGTCTGCAAGAAGATTCTCACAGCTGTTTAACTGCAAGAGTACTGATTTATTCTCAGGGGCTGGCTAGCTGGGCTTCCTATCTGTCACCTGAGACAGCACTGCAATTAACCGAAGCATGGGTGTATACCACAGCTTAAGCACTTTGGTCCATCATTCAAAGATCTGGCAAAATAACCAGATGCAACTGTGTGACAGTGTGCTCCCCCCAACCCCCAGGCACCAGCCTGATCTTTACCTCCCATAACCCTCCCCAAGCAATAACCACCCACGGTGGTCATAATGGGTGCATGTAGTCATGATGGCAGCATCCGGGTCCAATGTGGTTTTGGGGAGACAGATAGCAACACAATAGCCAAGAGCTAACTTGAGCAACGTTGGTTCTGTGGTCAATATGCAAATATGACTATAGGTCAATCACCTCACCTTCATAAATAGTGAACAGCCCAAGAGCCCTTTGAGCTCTTCTGAACAGCGGTGGGCTGCATGCCAGGATCTCCTCTTGAGTAGGGACGCCCTCAAGGTTACTCCTCAAGGTTCAGCGATTCCTTGCCACAACAGATCCTTGGTAAGTGACTAAGACCATGCTAAACTTCAAAATCTTAGCTAAGTGATATAAAGGATTGATTGCGCATATACAATCCTTTAGACATAAACCGTTGACCAAGTCTGGGACTAGGGTTGGATCCAGCCACACCTAGACTTTAGAAAGCAAGGGGATCCTTTCTGAAACCTTGACTCAATGGGAGTGTCTCCTTGACAGTTCTGTCTGATCCCGTCCTCTATGCAGTAAATAACCAAGTGTGCCTCACCATCCCAAAACTTGTTAAAACAGTCTCATTTACCATCAAACTTTGTTAAATCTCTGTTCTATATCAACAAATGTATTGCTCCTTCTCTCTATGAGCGAAGTGCATCGCTCCATCTGCGACAAACTGACTCAGAGATGTTACTGAACGTAGGAAGTTCCATCTAAACATAAGTATACAACACTGATCATAGGATCAAGGGGTAGCTCTAGTTGGAAGGGACCACAGGATATCTCTAGTCCAGCCTCCTGCTCCAGCAGGAGCATCTGTGACATCAGACCAGGCTGCTCAGGGCTTAGACACAGCTGGGTCTTCAAAACCTCGAAGGATGGATCCTGCTCAACTCTCTGCACTGCCTGCTCCAATCCTTAGCTGTTCTCATGGAGTTCCTTATATCCAGTCAGACAACCTTCCCACAGATCCTGGGAGGCTGCAGTTGGCTGCTCCCAAAATCATCTCTTCTTGAAGCTGAACAAGCCATAGTCTGTCAGCCTCTTTTCACAGGACAACCACTCCTGCATGACCAGCTTGCTGGTTCTCCTCCAGACTAGTTCCAGCTTATTACCATCTTTTTTGTATTGGGGTGGGGGGTGAAGCAAAACTAGATGCAGTACTCAGATTTGATCAAACAAGCGCTTACCAATGCTTATATATCAGTTCTTATCTTATCAATGTTTATAAATACTTAAAGGGAGGGTGCCGGGAGGATGGCACCAGTCTTTTTTCAGTGGTGCCCAGTGATAGGACAAGAGGTAATGGGCACAAACTGGAACACAGGAAGTTCCATCTGAACATGAGGAGGAACTTCTTTCCTTTGAGGGTGGCAGAGCACTGGAACAGGCTGCCCGGAGAGGTGGCGGAGTCTCCGACTCTAGGGACATTCAAAACCCTCCTGGACACCGTCCTGTGCAACCTGCTCTAGGTGACCCTGCTCTGGCAGGGGGGTTGGACCAGGTGACGTCCAGAGGTCCCTTCCAAACCCTGTGATTCTGTGAAGTGCTGAACAGGGGGATTAAGCACTTCCCCGGATCTGACTATGCTCCTGCTAATGCAGCTCCCGATGCTGTTGCCCATGCCCAGCTTGCTCCCCAGCCAGTCAGTACCCAGCCTGTATTGTTGCAAGGATTTATTCCTTCCCAAAGTTATTCCTTGCTTTTGTCCTTCTTGAATTTCATATCATTTAGTCTTTGCCTGACTAAGAGATCCCAGGAAAAAAAAGTTAATTATCCAGTTAGAGTATTCAGTAGTGTTGCTTGCATAAGAATAAGTTTTATATAGAGATTTTCTTCTGAAAAAAAATACCATTTATGCAAGACTTCTGGTGACTGGAGACTCAAAACAGAGGTTGCACTTCATAGGAAATTCCTGTACTTCGGGCAGACATCCAGCTGTATCTAGAGCTGCTTTAGTAGAAAGTGCTTCCACCTCTTTGGCCAAATTGGAAACCAAAGCTGTTCAAATATTTATCTCCTTCAGAAGTGATTAGCAAGAGTGCAGTATTTCTTTAGTTTTATACCCCAAAAGACCACACATTCAGAGTGGCAAGGGAATTTTTTTTTTTTTTTTTCTGCCTTCATTCAATATTAACCACAGCATATTGTATCCAGTCCTAAGTACCTCTCAACATCTTGTCTTAGAGAGCTACCAACTGACCTGTAGCACTTCAGCTCTGCTGGCGGTTTGTCCATAACCCTCTAAGCCATTGGGGAGCCTAGACAATCCTTCCCTTACACACTGAGATACCATGTAAAACCACTTGCTTTTGACTTAGTCATAAATAGGTTCCTCCAGACAAAATCTTAAATAAAATTCTTTCTCTGTAGTTTGCATTAAATAGGGGTACTAAGGTCGCCCGTGTTGCCTTGCTAGTGGAAAGAAGCCTATGACCTGATTTGGGAATTACCCCTCAGTGCTGTTACTGCAAGGCAATCAAACTCACAGCTGAATAGCTTCTCCCCACCCTGCCCTTACTTAGGGGCAACAGTTATGGCTTAGAAGACCCTAGACAACTAAAATCAGTGTTGTAGCCTGACTTAACCTTCTGCTCCTGGAGTGCCTCATGTTAGAGATGCTGGGGTCTGTCATGAAAGTACACCTGAACCAGTGGGGTTCCCAGCAGGAGCTGTGCCTCTGCATCTTAATGGCTGTGGGGAGGCTGTTGGAAAACAATCGGCTCACTCCAGGGAAATTTTCTTCATGCAGAGCAAAAGCGCACAGTCCTTGACCAACGGTGCGATTTCACAGACAAGAGCATTAGTGACTCCTCACGCAGGGCAGCCACATGTTAAAACTCAACAAGCTGCATCTGAAACCCAGATAAGTTTATGGGTTGGCTAGATCTGCAGGCAGCTGTAATCATCAGTATAAACAGGCTTTTAAACAACCAAGTAATTAATGATTAAGTGTCATTAAATAAGTAATCCACAATGCACTGGATAGAAGGAGCAGGCAGAGAGGAATATCCTAATGCACAGCAGGTCCTTTGTCAGTTTTGATCTCTGGATATTGATGCAGCAGCAGAGATCCTGGCTCACTATATTTAGATCTCAGACGCACAATGCTTAAGCTGCCATATGCCATGACTAGGGCAGGGAACTTCCAGAAATAATTTCTAAGTACAAAGGATGTGTGTATTTAATCAGTTCCTCAACATCTGTTTCATAACATTGCATAACTTATCTGTGTGGTTCATCAGTTGAGTTTCTCCTCTTTGCGGCCATTGATCAACCAAAACATTGACAAGTTAATAACTTTGTTTTCTTCTTACCATACCCTGTTTGGAGTGCTTTGTTCTGACTCTTGTGACTAAGCAAATGAATACTATGATTCTGCTTTGCCCCAGGAAAGTGAACGGAAATCTGTAGTTCCAGGTTTTGATGAAATTTGTACAAGATGTTTGCAGGAGTGTCTAAGAGAACTCTGCATCAGAATTAACTTTTCTTTTAAGTTAGTCACATTACAATTTACCCTTCCAAGTACCCAAAATGAAAGTGCCCCTCATACGCTTACAAGGACCATATCCTACAATGAGATCCAGCAGCTCTTCAGAGGTATCAGAGCCGTGCCCTAGCCAGTCGCCACAGGGAAGGTGGGAATGGAAAGGGACTAAGCAGACATCTTCCCTTTTCCAAGGGAGGGAAACCCAGGCAGACAGCTTGAAGAGAACCAGTCCCCAGGGAATCAGAACTCACTTACAGATACTTGCAGCTTGAGAAACATTACCCTGACTTTTGCAAAGCCAGGAATAATCCCAGAATCTAACACAGGAAGATGTAACAAAAACCATACTGTCAGAAGATCAACTATTTCATAAAATCATAGAATATAACCACTTCAGCACTATTAAGCAATAACGAGTAGTTGAGAAGGCTGTTTCAGATTAAATTTGCATGGCACGCTTATTAACACCATTAGTCACAAAATCTCCATGGGACCTGCATGCAATTTGACATCCCATCTGAATGTCATTGGCTGTACAGACAGCCTTGTCAAGACTCTGACAGATTATGACCACCCCTTCTCTCTGCCAGCGTCTGCTAAAATTAGAGAGACAAAACACAAGATCAAGTTCCGCTTGCCAGCAAAGCCCCCTAAGATATGTCTTGTCATCTCCAAGTATGACTGGCCCTTAGGAAGCAGAAGCAACACAGTGGTTACAGACCAGTATTAAAGCAGGTCCAGTATACATAGTCCAGCTGTATATCTCCAAGACGAGCTTTGGCATTGGGTTTGTCTCAAACCCTCCTCTCCTCTTTCCTGCATTTTCACCACATCTTCTTTCCCTTATATCCCCAGAAAAGAACAACCCCAAGCATAATATCTTTGTGGGTTTGCAATGTGGAGTCTAGCGTGTTGCTATGGATATAGTGTCGAAGTGTTCTTTTAGATCACTTAACTGAGGGTTGCAAAAGAACATATGTGACTAAAAGCACAAGGTGGCATTTCAGTCAAGTTAAAGGATGGAAGTTTAAAAAAAAAAAAAATCCTTCCATAATTCAGCTGCAGAACTTGTGGCCAAGCAACTAGCAAGATTCAGGCAGCTGGATATTTCTGTGAAGACCCAGAACTTCCTTTAGTTACATATTTAGTGACAGCCATTACATATTTTACACGGTTACGTTCTCCATTTCAGGATTTAAGCTAAACCTAAAGACCAAAATGGGATTTAATAATGTACATCAGCTTTTCATACATCTTCCCATGGATCATTTTTACTGCTGCTTCCAGGGATGAGGTGTTGAGTAATATGGACTACTGGTATCACTAGCTCAGGGTCAAGAATACTCTGATTTTCTATACATCAGAACGTCGGCACAATGTGGCATGTAGAGGTACTTATAATTACACTTTTACAGGTAGGAAAATAAATGTACAGAAGTGAAAGAATTTGTTAGCTTCATGCAAATAACAAGCAGAACAGAGGACTGAGGAGTTAATTTTCAAACCTCAGCTCTAACCTTTCCTTAAAAGCAACTCAAAAGCACAGTGCTGTGATGCACTTTAACGCAGAAAATGATTGAGATGACTGAGGGTCTATTTCCAGCCTGGTTTATGTGCAGCTTGTGCTGAAGTCAAACTTCTGCAGATGTCCCTAAACAGGACCACATTTCAGTGTGTTTTGCTACACACAGAGTAAACTACCCTTCTTATGCCTTAAGCCCTCTGTTTACTTCTTCTCGTTACTCTTTGATATCAAATTAAAATACAGCTCTAACTGTTGCATGCTATGACAACTTAACATTTCCACCCGTCTTGTCCTTTCAAAGGAGACACTATTCAGAAAATACACCGTGCCTGTGCTCCCAACATCACTCTTAAGGCCTTCCAAAGTTACCTGCAAGCGCAGAGAACATGATGTTAGTCTTTCCTACCTACGCATTGGAAGAAGAGCAGCAAAACTTTCTGGTGTCCCAACAGAGAAGAGTTTAGGCTTTTTCAGCCTGACAGCACACCACAGTTTGCTTGGATAACCTTGCCCTAAGCACTTCATCCAAA
Organism: Burhinus bistriatus; assembly: GCA_013397275.1. Taxonomy (NCBI): domain Eukaryota; kingdom Metazoa; phylum Chordata; class Aves; order Charadriiformes; family Burhinidae; genus Burhinus; species Burhinus bistriatus. Next base: position 344,069 of record VYXH01003321.1, read on the forward strand.
GTATTTGATTCTTGCCATCCTGATGAGATGAACCTGGATCTCAATTCAGCTAGTCACTGCACCAGCGCTGGATTACAGCTGTAGCACCACACAACAGGCACATCTGCTCTTCAGGATCAAATGGTGTCCAGGTGCGGTTACAGGCAACTGTGGAACAGTCACTAATCAAACTTCACTTGAAGAGGCTTCATTTCTCCCTGAAGAGTTATGCAGACTTTATCCACTAGATTTCAAAAGTCAAAGCCTCAGGCTTGCAAGAATGATGCTAAGCGCTACTAGACAGAGCATAATGTCTTGCCTAGCAGCATCCAGAAATACTTCTGCTGCCAGTTGTATGCAACTCTAAGAAGAATAAGAACTTAAAGGAGCAATACATCCTAAAGAGCCCAATGATCAGAACATAGTGTTGCTATTGACAACAGTAAGGGGGATCAACTCATAATACATAGCCCTTAAAAAGGAGCGAGGAGAGGGGTGAACATGCCATACAGTGCTTTGAAGCCAGCTTCAAAAATGGATGACAGCTGGCAAACTGCAATTCAGTTTATAGCTTGTTCAGCAGGTGTAAATCATATTTTTCCGCACCTTTTATAGCTTTCAAGGAGCTACAGATGGTTTTTGAAACCTTCAAATCGATCCAGTCCTTGAGAATTGAAGCCATTCAAAGTTAAGGTGTATGGACTCAAAGCTTTGATTTCATCTGGCTCAGATAAACTGTAGTAGTACAGGTTTAATTAGCATGTGAGTTCCTAAGGGAAATAAGGCCCTTTATAGCTCCTATTTCAATGAAAACTGCATGCCAGATGCCATGGAAATCCATATGATCTCTGCCAAAAATAGGAAAGGAAAATAGAGGAATAATTATTACAACAGAAGTTTCAGTGGGATCTTGGTGCTTTCTGCTTTTTAGTGATTTCAAAAAAACTAGGTATGCACACTCAGTTTCATGAAAATAACCAGTTACTTTTCACCCATTTGAAATTTTCTTTAAGGCCTACGGTTTTGCCAAGAGCCCGTATGTCCCTTTTCATATGACTACGTGCAGAGCCAAACAGCTGTGCACAGCCTGCATGAGCTTCCAGGACACCCTCCTGAGGTTCGAATGGCCCGTGTCAGATTTTGTCAGCTGGCTCCGTATTTCCACTTTGACTTGTAACAGACACTGCAGGTGGCACAGAAGTACCCCCAGGTCCCATGAGCAAGTCAGACTATCCCGTTCATGATCTCAAAGCTCACAGACCCTAAGTGAACAGGGTGCTATCAGGCCTCTTTGCCTTGTTTGAAAGCATGAAGGGTCAGAGAAGTCTCATCCCACCGTAGGAAGAAATCTATGCAACACTCCAGTACTGATTTTGCCATAGTGAGAGGACAAATCTGTCCCAGCATATCTACATACATCATTTCTTACATTACTTAGAGGCCTATAAGGTCCTGATAAACTTGGTCCTAAATGAGTTCCTTTCTTTCCCTTGATATTGTTTATTGCCAAAAAAAACCCCAACAAAAGAGTAAGGACAAACTAAATAACTTGCAATTCTATTATACTGAATGCAGCTGTAGGGAATGGAAAAGTAACCTGGAAAAAATTCACAACTGAGATAAAAGTGGAAGATGAGAACTCTATTATATAAAAATTCTCTAGAGTTATTTAATGTGAGTGTATTCATTTCGTTCAGAACATTGAAGTATGTTGCCCAAAATAGGTACTTCAGGAAAGCAGAATGTTACAGCACATATTGAAGTACACGGTAAGATTTTTGTCTGTTTCTAGGCCAAAAGCTGTGGTCACAGAGAGGTTCTTACACAGGCTAACAGAGGAAATAGTAGCATCTGTACAGACAGAACACCTGTGTTGAGCTACCTGCTCTCAGTGCCACAAGAAATTGTTGATCATTAAATGACTATGTATTCCCCTGCCTGGAGAAGCTCACAGTACACACAGCCATAGCAATATAATGCACTGGCATCCTGAAGGAAGCTGCTCATCAATGAAGCCTATTTAGGCAGGAGTTTAATAGCATTTAGACTAAAGTACGCTAAGAAAGACATCTCACCAAGACAGGTGTTTTGTCACCTTTCCTTAAGCAATTCCAAATGGCTTTTATCATACAAGCACACGTAATTCATATTAAGTATAATTTGGGTGCCACACAAATCCAATCTAAACTTGCATGTTCCTGTTCACTTCTGGTTAATTTGGAGGCAGATGCTTAGGTTGCTTCAGGAAAGCTCACTTGTGCAGGATCCTTCACCGCAGCTCCGTGAGTTCATCTTGTCCCACATTTCCTGAGCTCAGCCTCCAATCAGAGAGGCTACTGCCAGCAAAAGGAAGGTGTTGCTCTCTCGCAACAGAATATTTCCCTCTGGTGTCAGAGAGTTCCTCCAAGCAAGGATCTGCATAGGCAGTAGCAACACTTCCAGCACTTTCCAACACTTTTTGACTTGCACACATAGCCTTTCGGCCTGTTTTTCCCCAAGGTTTTAGGGAGTTTGGTAGAGCAGGGAGCATGCCTTCTTCCCTCCATCTCTTCTATTGGGTGCAAAATGGGTCCCAGCTGCGCAGATACCCCAGAACAGGAAAGTACCAAACAAGAAGATCCAGGTCAGCAATTCTCCAGGTGTGCGTAACCTTTATCAGGGTCCCAGGCAGCTAAAGGCTATTGCAAATGATCATTGCAACTCTGCATCTGCAACCACTAGAACCATATAACAAGAACTTAAACATAATTAAAAAGTTATTTCTCAGTTCTGTCCTCTAAGACTGAAAATAAGATAAATTGTTGTATTCTTTTAAGGTAACTTTAAGGTCATTTATGCAAATATTAGCAGGATTTCAGTAGGAGCAGAAGGTGAAGAAAGAAATAATGAGAGGATGCAGGAAATGGAGATGGTAGTAGTCCAAGGATGCAACAGGAAGCAAGGAAGAAGTCCCAGAACCTGACTAGACAACTTAAAGCTCAGGAGGTTTAAAAAAGTCCCCATCTAGACTGCTGCTCTGGGAATGGTGCCACAGCTTAGCAAGAGGTCTCACTGCTGTGGTTAGTCAGACACAGTAAAAATATATGCAGTGCTCCAGTTGTATTTCAGCAATTCCTGACCAGTTGCTGCCGAGGTGTTATTAAAAGCTCATACACCTGCTGTCTTCATACCATTCAGCAGACATTCTTATTTTGTATTGCTGTTCTCGGCTTTGCCATCAGTTGCAGCTCCTGGATGCAGGCAATCATCCGTATTACATGATGCTGCTGAGTTTCTTTCCATATTCACCCCCAAGCGCAGCCGTTAGCCTTTTGGTCTCACGTGTCAACAGCAAGCTCAGCTGCCAGTACAAGGATCAAAGCAAGCACAACGCTTAGCTTGTCTTGGTGTTTTGTTTCAGTCCTACACTGAGTCTGAGGCAAAACCAGCTCACATCCACTTTCCCCCACCTTAATTAACAATTGTAGTGATTCCTAAAGACTAAAAGATTGTTCACTTTTTTTTGTCTAAAGTGCTATTTCAGTTGCAGCACAGTGGAGAAAGCCAGTATCAATTCTTTATTATCACTGCTCTGAACAGGACAGGGTGACAGCACCTCTTTGCCTCCCAATTGCTGCCACCACAGTAAGCACTGGAGAGATGAACCAGCCAGAGCTTCACAGCTCAATATCCCTAACACTTCTTCACATTCTATGCATCAGCAACATCCATAGTAATCCCTCTCTTTAGCTTTTCTCCAAGTACTTTCCACAGCACAGGACAATAATTTCTGGAGCTCTCAGAACTCCTCAGATACTTACATCCACGACCAGATCTGGGACTGACCTCCTGTCACACAGCAGGATACCATCAAGTCCTCACCTCCCAGGGCACTCAGCTACACTACATCAAACTAATCACTCCTTTTCTCTCTTAGAAATGGATTTAAGCACCATACTTATCCCAAACAAGGCCATCCTTTTTCCATGTCATCCATGCTCCCTTGCATACCTTTTGTCACAGCTTCTCAATCCAGGACACTCTTTTCCTCCAGAAGATTAAACACCAGACCAACACACACACCTCCCTCCTCTAAACCACCCTCCTCATTTGTGCCCTATCTGGCAGCTGCCTTTTATAGCCCCATTGTTATGTTAATTAGATCTTTCTGGTGCCTGGCTGTGGGCTGAGTGAGTTCCCAAGGTGCTCAGCTGCTTGCTGGATCAAAATCCCCATCCTTGCAATGCTGTTCACTGTTAGAAAAATGCACACAAAAGGGGCTTGTTGATAACAGGCATCATTTGGAGGTGGGATGTCTCCTTCAGTCATCAGTTCTCTCAGGTGTTGAAAACTGGGTGTAGGGACGTCTTCCCAGAACTACTGCAGCTGTCACTCATTGTTATATTCCTTTTCCATCATTTCAGAATAACATTTTTAAAAATCACCAAACAATTCTGTAAGATGTAAGTGTGAATACACTGTGGAGAAACGGCGGTTCACAAGACTCCCAGCAGTGACAGGTGAATAATGGACAACTGTGATGCTCATTGCTGTAGGTAAAGAACTGCCATAGTAACTATTGCACACAAATAAAATCATCCATGGTTGGAACACCAAATAGGAAAAATTGCAGTTCTGTTGCATCTATTATTTTTAAAGGGCAAAACAAGAGTTTGGTTCGTACTTTAAGAGCAGTCTTGTAGCACGAGGAATGAGACTTCCAGTTTGTCAGAAATTCAAAAGATCTTTTAAGTTTTCCTTCCTAACTGGAATGAAGACTCACAATTTGGTAATTTCCTGCAGAAAGGAGGTGGTGTTTCAGAAAGTACAAAAAAGTTCATGTGGACTTTTCTGAAATCAAACTGAACGAGGAGTCACCTTGAGTCCCCAAGACTTTCTCTGCCTTGCAGTCCTGAGAGATCCCCCCAGGCAGCCTATCCTGGAGCAGTAACCTTAAAAGCGTGTTTCAGTTCAGGAAATTTCTGCCGGTCTTTGGAGAGTTGAGGTCACCTCTGCAGGGACATGGTCTCCTGTAGTCTCCTTCTACAAGTCACATTCATGGCTCAAAAAATCTCTATCCTCCTACACGTTCATTTGAGCTGTAGCGCTGAATTTAAATAAATGTGTAAGGAGTTATGAGCTCTAACCATCTGAATTCTTCCCTCTGCAGCATGGAAGGTTATAAATGGAGTAGGAAACTTATAAAAGTTTCATGTCTTACCCAAGTCCTTTAATGGGCTGCATACCATGTCCATACAGAGGATTTCTACTTTGGTCTTTGACTCTTTAGCTGTGGACCTGACATTTTAGCTCTTTCAGTCTCTGCTCGCATTGGCTGTCAAGCTCCAAGTTGGCCAGAGCCAATTTCATCATATTTTGCAAAAAAGCTTCCTGTCCGTGGCAGTCAGGCTGCTGATCACCTCATCAGTTCATCTTGCTATTCTAGGCCGGAGGTGTTGCAACTGCACTGCCCATCTATCCAACTGTTCCTTCACAAAAAAAAGTTTTTATTGTGCCTGGAAGTATTTTATCTGCTCTTTCTGGGGAACCTCCAAAATCCAAAGTTCCTTCAATCCTGTGAAGGCCAGCTTCAGTACTAGCCTTAACTACTTTTGCAAATCTGCAAATGTTTCATGTGCTATTTCCTTCCTTTGGATCTTCATTGATTCCTGCAAAGGCTCCCACTTTTTGCCCCACCTCATCTCAACAGGAATATCCCAGGAATATCCCAGTTTCTTTCCTTGCAGACAGGACCACGTTTGGCTGTAACACAAATTCCTGGCACAGTTCCCAGTGCAGCCCCACACCTGTTTCAAGAATAACATTTCCCCGTACTCTGTACCTTCATCTGACACTGCAGATGATTAACACACAGCATTTCACACACACAGACCATATGCATGGGTGACAGGTGACTCAGACAAGCAGGCATCTCCTCTCTGTTCAGTGACAGAGATATCAGTGGGAGAAGGGATCCCACCCATGCAAATGGGGACAGCGCTCACTTTCTGACGGTGGTTTCTCAGTCACTCCTTTCCAACACTCACAGCCTTTGAGAAGGCTGCAGCCTAGGTTTCTGCTGGGCGTCCATCAACTGCACCTTCAGCCACTTAGTGCCAGGTGGCACTGCCACAGAGATTGACTCAAGGATTGTGTCCTGGTTTGAGGTAAAACAGGACTTTACTTTATAGCTAGGCCTCTTCTAACTGCTGAAATTAACGGCATGTTGTGCAGAAACCGTTCACTCTCAGAGTGATAAGACCCGTGTTTACAGTTGATGCCAAGGAACGGTATGCAGAGAGGCTCTTGCTTATACTTGTTGCTATAACACCCAAGGCCAGCCAACTTTGTTACTTGCCCCGTTGGAGGGTCGCAAACAGAAAAGCGTAGAGGGGTCACATCTGCGGGGAGGAGTGGACAGGACAGGTGACCCAAAACTGACCAACAGGGTATTCCATCCCATCTGCCTCATGCTCAGTATAAAAGCTGAGGGATCAAAGGGTCGCTTTCTTTTTCTCTCTTTCTTTCCTTGTCTGTGCATCTGCCTTTGATCCTGATCCGGAATCCAGTTCCCGTCCGTCACTGAGTCCAGTCTGGGACTTCCCCGGTGCCTGCTGGTGACGTGATTGTCATCCTGGGAGCTTGATACGGTTTTGTATCTATTTCATTATTTTCTTTTTGTTATCTTATTATTAATATTTCATTAAAGTAGTTTAGCTCTCTCTAAACTCTTAAGTCTCTCTTTTCCTCTCGCTCTCTTGCCTCCCTTCGGGAGTGGAGCAAGAGAGAGAGAGAGCATCTGTCGTTCCACCGGATTGGGCCAATCTGGCCCAAACCATGACAGATTGCACGGAGGATAACAAAAGAATCACTACACGCTTCGCTGTGCAAGGCAAGCAGGGAATTCTGCCCACCCAAACAGCTACAGAAAGATCAGTTTTGTTGGCCTCCACCACACCTGATACTGCCCACAGTCACAGTCCCAAGAGGTGCTGCTCCTCTGAGGAACAAACCATGAGCAAGACCATCTGCATACAGATGAGCAGAGTTCTCTGGCCTCCAGGACTTTTTGCACCCGTCCATCTGCCTCTGGTCTTAAGACTTGAATTCTCTGTTCCTCGCTAGCCTTGCCAAACATCTCCTTTTTTTCCATCAGTTTCCCTTAGCTGCCTCTTTCTCTCTATTCCCTTGGTCATTGTCCTATTGGGCAGGTCAATACCGGGCTGCCGCTTACCAAAACCATCTTCAGACACAACAATCACTCCCTCCTGTGCTTCCCACCTCTTGGTGACGAAGAGAGGAGAAGTCCCATCCAGCTGGGGCTTGTTCACCCTTTCACCACCCTGCTTGGAAAGTCTGTGCTCGAGCACCTTGTTCAGGGAGATAAAGATGGCTCTTGGGTTCAGGCTTCCTAGCAAGAGTACTGTTCTGGGAAGGACACGCACATGCCTGTACAATCTGCCCACCATCCTTGCAGGTGCAAACTAGTGAGGGAAGAGGGAAAGGGCTCTGCAGCCAAAGGGTTAGCAGCCACCTCCCAGCTCTTCTGAACCCCAAACCACATCCCATTGTCTTCTCCCAGGTCATTCCCCAGCCTCTCGGAGGCTGCCCACTTCCAACATAAGCTACCTGGTGGCCCTTGGACACGTGGAGACTGCCCACGCAGCAGCTGAGCACAGATGAGTCAAACACCTGTGGTCTGTAGGCGGTAAGGGCATAACACCCCTAAGCACAGGGCACTGGCCCTAGAGAGCAGACACATGTTTTAAAATACAGAAATACCTAACTGCTGACTGCTGCAAACCCCTTTTTATGTTGCCAAATGAAAGTAGCCATGGGGGCCTCGTATAGAGTCTGCTGGCAAGACGCGAGCCCAGATAGTGAGCCCACTCTTCCCAGCACTGTGGGGACCTCCTGCCTCGGATACTGGAAAGCAAAGGAGCATAGGACGCAGGCCAGCCCTTGCTGGGGCTAGGGCTCATGGTGAATGGTTGGCCCTGCACGCTGGAGCTGGGATGCAGTGCAACGAGTCCTTAGCTCGAGCAATGCTTATTCAGCAGAGCCAGCTCAGATTAGCCACAAATTTAAACACTGAGGTGATGTCTATACAGCTGGGCAGATAAGCTCAAAGTAAGCTGCACTTTCTCTGCTGGCCAAGAGAAATGGGGTACAGCCCCATCCCAGGGGTACACTCATTTAGACAGAGCCCTCCCCACTGGTGGGGCCACCTGGAATCTCTCTGAGTCTGTTAGGCTTCAAGGAAGCCCATATGGGAGGAGTCTGAGGCAGATAACCCAGAGAAGGACAGCCTATGTGGTGATGTGGCTTTTAAATGCAATGAGGACCAAAAAGTGACTCCACAGTGTCTCAGCTCTGAGGTGCTCTGAAGAATTATAGCTCACAGAAATGAGTACCCGTCCCCCGGGGTTCGCCGCACGCCTCCTCGAAAGTCTCCATCACCACAACATGTATGATTGTGGCTGTGACAGCCCACCCCACAAAGGTAAAAGTGAAGGAAAAATAAATCACGTCAGGATCCCCTCTCAGCCTCCACATCCAGCAGCTTCCTCATTACCCAGATCCACCATTGCCTTGAGGGGCAGACAGCCCTCCACAGAGGCTGAGGGTATCATAGAAGTTCCCTCACCCATCTGCTAAAGGTAAATCCATCTGTTGGGACCCTCTAGGGGCCACTGAAATCCAGCAGCAAGATGCCCAGCATGCCCAGATGGCTCCTTGACAGAGCTGTGGGTATAAAGAGGGGCCATCAGGAAGCCACAGAGTGCTGAGTAGCTGGCAACCCCGGTGCACCCACGAGCTGCCAGGTACACTGTCCCATGCCAGGCATGCTGCTGCGCAGACAATCCTGAGGGCCCTCATTCCCATTTTCCTTCCAGGCAGCAGCCATCTGAACTCCGTTCTGCTGCAGGAGGGAGGTCCTGGGTATTGCAGATACACCATCTGCTCCTCCACCCCATTCCCCAAGCACATGCAGGAGGGAACAGGCAGCTTGCTGCCCTCCTCCATGGGGAAAGCAGAGAACAGAGGTGGCTTGGTTGTCCAACAGAGACCATCCACTCTGACTTGGTAGCATTGAGGTGGGCTTACGGGTAGGCACAGGTGGTTTCTGTATGCAGCCTGAGACCCTGCACAGATTACAAGTGTTGTGTCTTTAAGGAAAAGGGTTCATGCTGGGAAAAGGGGTTAGTATGAGCTTGGGAACAAGACCTGGTGCTAGCAGCATGCCCTGGGTTTGTCTCCGTCCTACTCGGGTGGCCAAAGGGCAGGACTGTGCTCCAGTGGGATCCTCTAAAATTGTTGCACTTCTTTTCTTTGGGTTTAGGAGATCCCAGAATAGAATCAGACAAAACAATCATTGTGCCAGGTCTCCCTCTGGCAGCGTCAGTCTCTAGGAGAACATCACCCTTTAAACGCTCTCCGTGTGCCATGCCAGCCATGTTGGCAGGGGGACACGATGAGGCTGACAAGCTGGCCACAGCACCGTCACCCCACACAGCACCCCACACCCCACACACCCCACACAGCCTCGGACATGCTCATGAAGGNTGATGGGGCTGACAAGCTGGCCACGGCACCGTCACCCCACACAGCAGTGGCAGCCTCGGACATGCTCATGAAGGTGGCTTAAAGAGCAGATACCAGACATGGCCTCTAAGATACCTGCTCTGGTGCTCTCAGGGTGAAGTGCTGGGGCACTGGTGAAACTCCACGTCATAAGCAAAGAGGCGCAACTGAGGGCTGAGTTAAAATAATACTTGATCTAAGCCCGTTTGTAGAAATGAAGTCTCGGCATGCATTTAAATGATACAATGTACTTTTTTCTACAGCCTCAATGCAAGATTAAAGTTTAAAAAAAACAGTGAATGTCTTGAAATAAGCTTTGCTATCTTCATTTTGGCCAGAAGACGAGTTGGCATGTTATTCAGAAGGAACATGTTTTAGGAAAGGGAACATATGTGCCTAGAAAAGAAAAAAAAAAAAGGCATTAGATTAAAAACTTCATGATCTCATTTGGACCATCTTATGTGAGTTACTTCCCTGGAAAGCAGAAAGTCTTTGCTACTGAATATAGGGGGGAAATATAATTTGTCAAAAAAATCCCATTGAAAGATGAAATAAAATTCCTTAAGCTAAAAGTACTCAGCTGCTAGAGAATTTGTATCCATTGCCTATTTTGGCAATAATTATATAGCTGACTACAGCTTAACCAAACAGTACAGAAAACAGAATATTCCTTTAAATACTCCCTTTTATTAAAAGAAAGGGGATTGGTTCCCATTTGGATCCCCAAAGAAACATTTGCTGTTGCTTAGCAAACATGTTTTCAACTACTTTTGAACAGCTAGGCATACCCAAGGCATTTATGTCAAATTTTACTTGTCCGAGTTTGTCTCTGAAATATCTTCCCTCCCCATATGTCTAGTTATGAGAACTGCAGTTTGCTTACATGTCGTCCACATTTTTTCACGGGACTAGATTCCCCGCAGAGGTTAGTTTGTTATATGCTCCCAGAACCTGCTCCCTGTACTGAAACACTGGGGATTGCTCCAGCGCATGCAGGGCAAAGCATTGTGAACTTTAGTCCTAGGGAACAGGGGATTGAGAAGAAGTCCACTGCCAGAGCAGCCAAATCAGAGCAACAGCACAGGTCACAGCAGACAGGTCCTTGATGGGCATCAGAGTAAATGGGGCCCGTCTGGATGGTTAAGGCCACTCATGAGATGGGATCAATATCGTATTTTTTTCCAAAACTGATTTAACCAAAATCAAATAGAAACAGGAGTATCTTCTCCTCTCAATCTCAGCCATCCTACAGAAGAAAAACAGTTGTCATATTTTAGTTGTTGTATTTTAGTTACGTGCCTCAGGTATGACTCTTGATTGATCTCACAGCCTGAATCTTTTCTGATGAGTATAATGGACCTTATGATAGAGAAAGAAAGAAAAAAAAAAGGATAGAATTCCGATTAGGAAAGTACTATAGTCTCATTTAATTTCAGGTTGTAAGAATAGTGAGGGAAGGATTTTTTTTATTTTTTTGCACACTGTGATGATCATTTAAAATAATCCATTAAAAAGAGTTCAACAAACAATGACGAGTCATCAAAATACCATCTGGGGTGGAATCTCCTTTGCTTTGGGAGCCGCTATTATATTCCAGTGATTTCATTAACTTACCCCATTCTCTATACCACATGCAGCATGAGCATGTCAAATATCAGACTCATCAAAATTTTAAACAGTGAAGAACCCCATCTGGGCAACACTGCCCGTATCATACTACACCAGCCAAAACGAAACCTGAGCTACACCTTGCTGAAGTTTTCATTTTTCTGGGTAAAGATTTTCCCATTTCATTTCTTCTTTCATCACAGGGATCATTTATGTCTTCCTGGTGTCTCCTCTGCAAGACTGGAAAATAATTAACGCCTATTCCAGTCAATGCATTTTCTTCATACTCTGTGAATGGGGACTCTTGAGGGCTGCCCACAAGCCAATGTGTCTTTGCTCACAGCGGAGCCTCTCCTGAAGTGAGCAGGGCATTTCTGGCCATGCCCATCTCCTCCAACTCTCCTGTATAGTATACTTCTGTAATAATGTCCTGCCTCCCTTCAGCCACAGTCTCACACCTTACGTTCAGATGTTCACCCTTCCAACTCAAGACCAAAACCCCTGTAGAGAGACCCTGCAGACAGAAAGGGCACACATCCCTCCGTTTGCCTTGCCAGCACAGCTAGTAGAGCCAACCTCGGCTACTAACCTCCAGCTGAGGGACACGATTAAAGCCAGACACCCTGCCAAGCATGTTGTCTACCTTGAACTGCGCTACCTCCCTGCCTGTCTGCTTTCCTCTGCTCTCCTTCCAGCCAGCAGCAGGAGCCTCCCATGGGCTTTCTCAGGAGGGATCTGCTGGCAGGGCACAGCTCGCATGGATCTCTCGGCTGCGCAAGGCTCCCTCCTTCTCCAGTTGAAGGGCGTCCAAGCCTACTGACCTCCAGAACAGGCTGGAAACCCTATCTGTTTCCTCCAGCTCTTCGTGATGGGGAACAAGATACAGCCTGGGAGCCTGTGGACTGAGGAGATGTTTCTAAGCTTCAGTGTTTGAGCGATTCACTTTCATCCAGCGGTTGTGGTAGAGCTGGACTGCTGTGTTTCGCTTTCTCCTCTTACTGTCTATATTGGTGTTTGTGTTACCAAAGGAATCAATAACCCAATTTTTCAGAGGCAGTGACCTCTCACGGCACTTATGTTGCTCAGCACTGTAGAAAATGTAGCTGCTGAAGTCGGTGGTGAGTTTTACTTACAAAGTTTTTTTTCAATCTAAAAGTATAAGCAATAACTGCTTCTGAAGCCCTCTGGCATCCATGTGGCCATGAGCAGCTTCTTGCACCTGGAACATGTGAAAACCTGATTCCAAAAGAAGCTACTACATACACACACACTAGGTTGCTGGTAACACACTGGCCGAAGGATTGCCTCCAGTTCACACTTCAGCTAAAAATAAAAAACTTCTGAAACATTTTTGTCTTCCACTTACTGTAGATTACTAATCAGATCAGACGAGGAATTATGCCTCTCTCTACAGCACCCACCAGAGCCCAGAGCATCTTTTAAGCCTAGAGAATGACACCAAAAGTATAAATAGCATAGTATACTTAAATTTGGGTGTTGTAGTACCTCTGAAGGCCACTTAACTCCATCACTCCTTCCTATTCTGGGACACTTCTTCCCAAGTGGGACAGACTCAGAGCCCTTGGGTGTTAAGCAGAGAGATAATCCATACAGAATTAGAGGAAGAAACAGTACACTTATGAGTGTGAAGTTTACTTATCCTTATCAAAAATGCCTTACATAAACCAGATCGATGCCCAGAGCTGTGTCTCAATTCATAGTAAGCCCTTAAGAAAGGATATGTGCAGCTAATGGAAAACAAATGGCTGTTTTGGCAGGGCCTGCAGCTAATGTCAGTTATTTTCCCCCCTTTGCTAAAGAAATAAAGAAATGGTCAAAATGAAACAGGCTAACTGAAAAGTTCTGGTTTTCTCTTAACTGTTTGAGTGCTTCTCTGATATACAACATATGTGACAGACCTTATCTTAGTGGTTCATGAAGAGAAAAAAAACTGCTGAAGAAATCATGTTCTTTTTCATTAAAACATATAATGTCCTCAGGAAGGAAGTTCAAAGTTGAAAACAGATATGCTTCATAGCTTGATAGCTCTCAGTAAGGACTGTTTTAATTAAAGTGTGACTTCTAGACTTTGTTTTGCTGGAGTCTGGCCAAAAACAGAACAAGAGTACCAAGCAATCTTTAAACTGTTTTCTAAAGAAAACAAAAGCCTAGGGAGGGCAGAATTATTAGCTGTGGCCTAATATCTCAAAGCAAATTAATACAAAGTATAGTTACTGTTCATTTCTCAGGAAAGAACAGTACTGCCAACACAAGTGTAGAAACCACAAGAAGACGATTCATCATCAGGATTATGGTCACTATCTCATATAAACCATACCAAACCACAAATACTGTTTTTAACCCAGAACACAATTAAGAGTCTGACTCTAACTCAGTAATGACATGAATTCCAGGTCACTGAACAGCCTGTAGGATGTCAGCTCATACCATCATTGAGAAATTGGCAATATAGAAATACCAGGCCAGGCAGGACATTCATTGAATTTTGCCTTCCTTGGGTCAGAAGGGTCTGATTCCCCAAAGCCTTGTCTCACCTGAGACAGCTTGGTTTGCAGATCTCCAAAGCTGCAAGGGTGTACAGGAGAAGAATCACTCCTCTTCCATACTCCCTTTCCTTAGGCAATTGCTTGGAGCATAGAATCATAGAATCATACCATCATAGAATGGTTTAGGTTGGAAAGGACCTTAAAGATCATCTAGTTCCAACCCCCCCTGCCACGGGCAAGGACACCTTCCACTAGACCAGGTTGCTCAAAGCATGATTAGAGGGAGATGAGACTGTCCTTGGTTTCATCAGGCATGGCTGTTGTGTTCTTCCACTGTTCCCCAAACATGTAACTGAGGATGCCCGCATGATCATAAAAACCCTCAGTGATGCAGATGGAGAGATGCTGCTGAGTAATTCTGTGTTCACATATCTTCATATCATGACAGTGTCTTATCACAAAGCTGAAGACAGTTATAGCCTTTTGTCATTAAGACAGACATTTGTCATTTTCTGGAAACAGGTAGTCAATAGAGGTCACTTGAAACCTCAGCAAATTTCCTCCTGCCCATGTAAGCACACAGGAGAGGCTACTCCAAAATTTGAAATATGTGCATGTAGGGGCATGGCATTACCAGGGTGTTACATCGGCAAAAGAAGCACAAAGAGAGAGAAAGGGAGCAGCCAGAATACAGGTATAGTCACAGAGTCACTGGTGTGTGATCCTGGGAGAAAGCCACCAGAGAGTTTTCTGGGATAAGTGCTAGAAAACATAGTTTGGGACTGTAAGAGAAGAAATAACCATCTGTTGTTGGACTGCTCTTGTGTTCAAGCCAATGAGCTTTGTAGGCTCTTTAAAAATAAGGAGATTTCACCAGAGAGAGCAGTAAGACGGGTATACATTATAGCTTTCCATACTCAAGGAACAGGGCAAATCACTAGCGTGACCAGAAACCTAATTATTGAGGAATAGACTTTCCAAGAAACAGAAGAGGCCAGAAGCTTTTATGTCAATATGGAAGTTGTTAACATGAGTCTTGTTGAAGTGACTGATTCCTCAGGCAGCCATTCCTCTACCTTCAATACAAAGAGATATCCTCTGCAAAACAACAGCTTATAGCCAGCAATGATCAAAGGAATCTTCTTGAGAGCTTTCTGTCTGCTCAGATCCTGTCTCTTTGCTGTGACCTTCCCTCCTTGTGCTTCAGCCCAAATGCCTTTGTGCATCGGACTTGCCTGACCCCACTGACTGAGGTTTTGTTTAGCCTTTACTATGGCTCCCACTTGTCACCACAACTGCAACTTGTGGGCTGTCTAACACTGACCTTCAGGCTCAACGCTCGCCACAACCTTGCTCTACCCCTGAGCTCATACCTCGCCTGGTCTCCCTGCTTCTGTCTTCATCACAAATTCAACCCCAGCCTGCCTGTCTGCTGGGCTTCTCTGCACGTGTGCTAGACCCATTGATTAGATGAGCTGCTGATGAGATGACGGTGCTAAGAGGTATTAGATCCACAAAGAAACTAAAGTTTCAAAGACTCCAGTCAAAAGTCATTACTTGAGTAATGAATTGGACCCACCAGAGAACTTTGCTAAGGCAAGGTTTTCACAGCTTTTTAGTAACCTATGGAGATCCAGGAAGCAGAGATCAGATTGTCTCAGCTCAAATAAGGAAAACATCTGCTAGTTTAAGGAGACCATTTGCTAAAAGGCTTATTTCTCTCTGTTTGTTATCCAGCTCACATAAATTGCTGGGAAGATGAACAGAAAGGAGTTTCCATCTTGAAGATGTCAACTCTGAAAAACACGAAAGGAAAAAGAAGAAAGAATATTCCAGGATAGAAGCACTCAGACTTTAGATTCAGTTTGGCTCAGTATAGCATGGGATGGATCTTACATGAATGCCTTCAACATAATTTGAAGATACTTTTTGTTTAGGAATTGTCCTTATCTCAGATATTATCAACCATACAGCATCAGTCCAGCAAAGACTGATGCAAAGGGAAAAGGCTCAGTAAACAACTGCCTCATCATTCGGTAACTGCAAAGGGAAAAGTCATCTTACAGGCCATTAAAAATTGTTTCAAGAGCCCTCGGCCATCACTTGGTGGGGAACAAAGACTTCAGAGACCTTCTAGGGTCAGCCGCAGAGAAGTAAGCAAAGTCACTGTAAGGGAATTGTGTCCTGTACCATACATGGATGCTACCCCAGGTGCTGTAGTGGACCCACTTGTTTCTTCACGCTGGATTTTAAAATAAGGAATGACAAGTGGACCCAGAAAATAGGGGAAAGCCTATAGCACAGGGTCTGAGTCAATAGAAAAGGCTGCAGTCGCAGCAACTTACAGGACAGAGAGACCACTTCGGAATAACTAACAGTTACTGCATGACAGACCTCTCTAACAATCTTTGTTGCATCTAAATTGTAACTTATTGCTTGCCTGAAAAAATAAACAACATTGAGAAGCATAATCAGCAAGGATGGCATTTCCACAAATAAAAGCAAAATAAGACTGTGCAGAACTGGCTAAATTTCCAGCTTTACAGGTGTGCAGAGCTTCGTAGTGTTCTGCCATTACAGAAAGTTCATTTGGGGCTTTTACAGGATCCTGGAAAAACTGTACACACTTAATGAAAATGGGACAGCATTTCTCTGGTCACCTGAATGCACTGAAATTTTTCTGGAATTTAAAAACTCCCTCATGACTCCTGCCATCTTGACTTTGTTGTACCTCAAAACTTCTAATATTGGACACACGTTACTGCATATGGTTTGAGGGCAGCATTGTGACACAAGAACATGAAAAAACATGAAAGAATGGTGGACTGGTACAATAAAACCTAGGACCCCACAGATAAATAATTATGCCACCCATGAGAAGCATCTGAGTACAAATTACTCCTGCCACAGCTTTTCCAGGGCAGTCTGATGATCAGGACAGAGCCTCTTTCCCTGCTAGGGCTCTTCGTCTTCAGGAATTCTAAGGGACAATTTGCAACCTGTCTGGAAAAGCTGGAGCACTAGGATTTTAGAGTCACACAAAAGCTTTGACATGAGCAGAAGCAGCCAGACAGCGTTGGTAAGAGAGGAAGGTGTTTTTGTAGGAGCTAGGATATGGCTAGGTTTCTTAAAGGAGGAGATCGGCTTGAGAAGAAATGTTTCTTCCTTCCCTTGATGCCATTTGTAGAACTAGAAATTGCTCCTGGCAATTGCTCCTCTGGTGTTTTCTAGCAGGCATGGGCTACTTCAGCAAATAGCCTCAAAGACATAAACTGGGAAACAGGAGACTCCGACAGCAGCAGCAGTTCTCATGAATGGATGTTGAACCTGTCCCAGGATCTTTCATGCATTCTCCCTTGGTCTGAGCGTATGCTTTGCATTTTAATAGGCTTCTATAACTCCAGTAATTCCGAAAACTCACAATTTCTTTTTGCTGTAATTATTTTGCGTAGGAAGCCTAACAATATGCCCATAATCCAAAGGGAAGTAATTGGAATTCAGATCTGAGTTGTAACTTCCTGCAGTAGCATTTCTTGGTGATTTAGCTCTCTGAGTAGCATCCCTGCGCGCCTGCCTTGCAGCGCATTCGCAAAGCGCTGGCACCAGGAGCGTTCTGGCTCAGCAAGGGTCAAGATCTGATCATGGGAATGGTTTGATTTCCTGGGACCTGCTGGAGCTTCGTCAGAAACAACAGGAGCTTGTGCTCTCCAGCCACCATCTTCCTGGGCTTTTGGGAGTTTTCCTGGGCTTTTGGGAGTCTTCCTGATGTACCTGGCAAGTCAGAGCTTTCCGAAGGTGTTTTGCAAATGTTAAGGTTGTGAGCAGTGTCACCACCCCATGAAGCAGGTACCGGTGGGAGCACAAGGCACAACTGCACCCAGCCGTCACTGTGACTGCTGAGACACCCTCGCAGCAGCGCTTCTGGCTACATCAGACCGCCTGTTCTGTTGACAATAGCTGAGTTTTAAGTGTCAACCTAGCTTTTCTGGTAACACTGCCCTTGGGCTGGCACCTCCCCTTCAATGTCCAAGTGCAAACACGTAGAGAGGGGACAGAGCTTTTGCTCAGAGAAGAAAAATGCTGGGAAGGAATAGGTTTTTAAATGCTCTGACCAAGCAAGTTTTAGCAACTCTGCTCTTGTCAAAGATAAGACATGGGAACTGTTTTAACGGGGAAAAGCAGATTAATACAAAACAGCATACCTCTTCATTCTTATAATCTTGGAAGTTTTATGGAAAAGACAAAACCATTTTTTTCATGTTGCTGAAACCAAAAAGTCTTTGTTCTTTCACTCCCCTAACCAAAGATAGGACAAAACCTATCAAAAGATCTTTCCGTGTTGTCTTCTGTCTCCCGCATCTTCCCCTGCCCCTCTGTCTGCGGCCATGTGGAATCCTGTTAAACCAGCCTTTTGCATGGAGGTGAAGAGATCATTCATATCTGTGCACTTAGAGCAGCTCTCTAAGAATTTTTCCAGCAAGCCATTCACTACAGTCCTCTGAAAAAAATTATGAAATAATCTCTCCATGTTAGTATTACATTATTTATGCTTCATTCCAGCTATCTCCTCGTTTCCTGTGGACAACATGTTGATTTATTCATGCTGTCAGGCAACCTCCTCTGACTGTATTTCCAGTAAAAAACTGAAAGGGAGATTTAGCCGCCTACTCCCCAGATGTGCTGTGGCTCCAACGTTATGGCATCTGTGTAAACATCAGCAATAAACTTCTGACTTTGAGATTAAATATGGGGAGGTTTTCCTTTTACCCCATGTTCAGGCGCTTTGCATTGAAATATTTTAAAGGCATCTTTGGTATTTGTTGTCGTGAAAGCATTTTGCACGCTATTCATCAACAAGGTATGTCCCCAGGACTCCGGCCACCACTGGGAGACATCAAACCATAGGACACCCCCAATAAAGGTCAAAGCCATGACATTCCCACCAGAGAATATGCCAAGGTAGAGCACAGCTCTGAGCTGCTCAGGTATTAAACAGGGCTGCAGACGCCTGGTTGTGCTGTGGAGGTGTCACTGGCATCTCATAAATGAGGATGCTGTAAAGAGGGGTTATCCTAGGGTATTTAAATAACGGTAAATTAAGTATGCTAATTAAGTAATGGCAATTACTTAAATATAAGAAGAAAAAAAACCACAAAAGAACCCCAAAACAAAATATCACCAACTTGATGTTTATCAGCCTAGTGATTAATTCCCTGAAATCAGTGATCTGTTTTAGCATTTTATAGGAGCCAAAGCAATGCTTCTGTTTAACAATACACTCCAGAAATGGCCTAGAGGAAGGGCACCAGTGGAGCGTGGCTGCCTTCAGTGGGAAGTGCATCGTCTGGAAAGCTCCTTTCCACATGAGACAGGTTCAGTTCATTACCCTAATGACATTTTTTGCTCTACTCACTCCGCTTGTACAAAACACGCCATTGTACTTGGGCCCACAACTCGCTGAGGGGTAGAAGAAGGGCTGTAAGAACAAAAGCGACCAGAGCTTGTATGGGGCAGCCAGTGGGGCTGGATGGGGGCAGAATAGCCTGGTTCACACTGACCCCATCATTTTCTTAATTGTAGCTTACTGCAGTAGCAGATTCTGACCTGCAGGACTCTGCCAGAGAAGGGCCCTCCATTACCTCCCATATCACTCCCTTTTGGGTCGGTTTGCAACTGCTGGAAAAGGGGCTCTGGCTGGGGGCTACACTGGTTTTCCTGGTGCTTGAGCGCTTGACTTCTCAAACATGACTATTTTAATATAGTTTAATATAAGAGCTGGAGCACTTTCTCATTAAAACCCACTGAAATTGCCCCTCTTCAATGATGAGTTTAATCCTCAAATTATTAATACCTACCAATAAAATGCAGGAGATGATTGATATTACTGCCCTGAGTTTCCAATGTTTCTGGAAGAAGAAAGCACTACAGTAACAGACAACAGACAGACCAGGGGCTGCAGAATTCACTTGTGTGATTGGTTTTTTGGTTCAGTAACAGCTGATTTCAATCACTTCTAAACAAATTTCTGAAATATTTTGTACACCCAGCTAATGTCTCTATAAATATCTTCTATTTAACTATGGACAAATTATCTCCCAGCTTGAAAAGCTAACCAGGGTTTGTCAGGGGGAGGGTGTTCCCTTCATCTGTCTATGGCAAGTAATTATCAATAAGAGACAAAATGTTGCTCTGGAGCTCACCCAGCTGAATCCCAGCATGTGTCCTGGGTAGCTATACAGTACAGAACCACAGGGTCCTGTATAGCTTTGTAACTCTGGAAAACTCTAGCAGCTTGACAATCAAACCGCCTGTCTCGCCAGGGTTTACTTTCTGAGTCAAACCTTGAAACACAAAAGTGCCCCAAACCTCAAGTTAAAAAGAGGGGAGTCTTTTGACCCTGCTTCACTTTAGAGTGGAGTCCAAGATCTCATGCAGTGCATGGTCTCCTTGTGCCAGAGCACGTCCTTGGCTGGCAGGCTGTCCCAGCAGAAGGAGCTGCTCCTCGTCTGCATCCCGTCGAAGCCCGTTGGAAATTGTGCAGGATAATGCACTTCCCTGAGTTAATCTCAGCTCTGTGGAGTAGCCCTGGGAGTCTCCGGGCTGAAGCGTGGGCTCCTGGGAGCACTGGACACGCTTGTTCCTTAGCTGTCCTCTGCCCACCCGTGTGCCCATCCCACGTGGCACGCCAGCACCAGGCAAGCTGTGTGCAGGAATTTCCCCTCAAAGCACATGGTGGGCAAACCAAGGAAGACAGGGAGCCAGGCCTTCACTGGCTCATGCCGGGCAAGGCTCATAGCCCAGCTCGGTGGCAAACAGCCATGGTCGGGGGCCTGTCCCCTTTCACAGCCTGAAACTTGTTGCGTGTACCATCTCCGTAGGAAGATTCCCACTGGGAAAAGGAAGATGATGTAATGCAGACAACATCCTCCTGCAACCCCTTTACATTTAGCCTTGTCCCCTCTTTCACCTCCTGTGGCATCACACAAAACAACGTAAGTTGGACTTTCCGATTCAAACACACATTTCCTGACACGTTTTGCTGTAGGCAGGACTTTTAAAACTATTTTCATAGAAGCTGATTTGGCTGTGAGTGTCATTACATGTTTTATTTGAGTGAAAGCCACGTCTTCCTCCTAAGAACTTCTGGTAAACAAAAACCTCCTTATAAATCCTGACGGGAACTACTGTAAGGATGCTGCTTCATTGCACATACCAGCCGAGGCAGAGAGAGCCTGCACAACCGCAGCTCTGAGCAAATGACCCAAATCACAGCTTTCATTTCCACTGGGAATTGTGGCTGCACCATAGAACATGGCTCCTGACAAAGGATTTCATAATTAAAGAAACCCACTATTGGGGCTAAAGTCTGAGATAAAATTAAAGAAGTTACATTTCTGTCTTTCCTAAATTCAAAGTACATGGTGTTTTGAAAGCGCCATATCCAAATGTAAAGGAACTGTCAAAATCTCGATTTATGCTATAGTTATACCCAGCTTTGAAACATCTGCCTGTCAATGGCCATTATCATTACAAGCAGATGCTCCCTTTGAAGAATTAGACAACACAGAGGGAGGAGATATTTATTTTTCTTTCTCTCCTGTGTGTATGCGTATGCACACACATGTACAGCAACCAAGAGCTGCATTTGAAGAAAAATATGGAGCTATGCCACAGCACCCTGGCATAACAAATATATATATGTCTACAGACATCCATTACACACAGGCACTATGGCATAGATTCATAACTTTATCACTGTGCAACTCCCCTTGATTATACTGACAGTCCTAAGAAGTTCCAAAGAGTTTGGCCTTCACCGTATACTGCAGCTGAAAAAGCTTGGCAAGAAATAACTCAGCAGAAAACTTCAATTTTCCCCTATATATACCTCACTAAAAAAAAAAAAAAAGAAAACCACTTTGGAATATTATCCAGATTTAAAAAGGTAGCGTAGCAGTAGTGAAAACTACATCTTGCTGTCATCTGCTGGCAATCAGAGAGAGGCAGCAAAAATACAGTCTGTGTATGTATCACCTTCTGTTTTCCTCCTTCTAAAGATGTGTAAGTAAGCCAATCCTTCTGGTAAGACAATAAAGAAAAAATATATCTGAATCTCCTTCATTTCAAACAGGAGATTGTTGCATACTTGAAAGCTGCTGTGCACCAACAGTAATTAGAATTTTGCTAATATCATTATCAGAGAGTTATCTGAGGAATGCAGTGACTACCAAGCAGCAAGGAGTACATCTGCGGTATGTCTAGATAAAAAGTCTGAAAAACACATACCTTGATGTTCTGTGTCCAGAAGAAAACCTTCTTGCTGCCACTGTTCACTAACCAACCCTTTATGAAAGGTGCAGTCAGACAATTCGCCTGTTGGGTCATCGCCAGGCTGTGGTTTGCCGTGACATGTAGCACCCAAGCAGTATTTACATCACTACAAATAATCAGAGGCACTGATAAAGACTGCCAGCATCATCTGCAAGAAAACTGAGTTTGGATTTTCATATTCTGACTCTGGTTTGGTGTGATGGGAAAGGAGAAGACTATTTACACAAGAATGAAAAAAACCTACCCAGACAGGATCTCAAAACGACTTTCAAATGAGACAAAGAAAAGATTGCTATTGCTGGCAAGGGGCAAATTCACTCACACTTCATTCATGTGGCTGCACTCTCTTCTGCAAGATCAGGGTTTCCCATGAGGAGTAACTGGGTAAGGGAATGGCTAAATCCAGTCCATGAGGTTGCTGGGTTTATCAATTTGATCTTGTGGATTATTATGCCTTTCTCCTTTACTAATGAACCTGCTGTCCACGAATGATGCAGATCTGATTTTTTCAATGTAATCTGATTTAATATTATTACTGTATGTTCCACTTTGCCACCATTAGCCAAGGCATTTGATTTCTGAGTCACTTCCTCAAGTGTACAGAGAACTTGAATATCCATCATTAATACAAGTGCACAGGCAAAATAATTTCTTTTTCTTTGAAAGGCTATTTAAGATTGACTCAATTATTTTCTGTATGAAAAGACCTAATATGAGCCTTTTTCTTTCCTCTCAGAGAAAGGAAGGGCAAAAATCTGTGGGGTCCTCCGTGTAGCCCGGTGTACATGCAAGTGGAATATTCTCCTGTACACCCATTTTTATGGATATCCTACCCAGCCAACTTCTTGCAAATGAAACCCTTGATATATTGAGTGCCACTCTTTCAACATTCCTGGAAAATGGCTTTTCTTTTGTTAAACAAGGATTTTTGCACTCCATGAGCCTGCATGATACAAAGTTCAGTGTACAGCTGTAAAAATGTCTTCTGCGGTCTGTACTGCCCTGGCCTCTTGAGCGGCAAGAAGGCACCAGATGCCAGGCTGCAAATCAGTCCCTGGTGAGACCCTTCAAATGTTGACCAAATTAATGCATAACTGGGCAATACAATTTTCCTAAGTTTGCATTTTATTCCAATCCAGTGCAACAACCACCATTAAAACTCCTACAAGTTTATGCAATAAAAGAGTAACATGATTGCCTCTTTCTGAGTCTTTTTTCCTATCCAGAGTGAAAAGCAGTCTTGCTAAAAAGCCATCCAGAGGGTTCTAATTATTTCATCTTCTACACAGAGAGGTAAAAAAACCCTACCAAATCTGATTTTTTCAGGCAGCTATTACTGTCGCTTTGTCTGTTTATAACAGCAACGAAACCAAACAGAAATTCCTGTTTCCGAGAGTCACTGTGAAACCTATAAAACTGGACAGGCTGAAAGATTAAAATGAAAGCCTAAAAAATGATGCGGTATAAATGGTCCATCCAAAAAGACTTTAAAGGTGGTTTCAGAAAATGTCAACACATCCACATTTTAGAAAAATGATGAAAAGTCTAAGTATCTAAAAGCATTTGATTTATACTGCATGGGTGTTCTTATGCCAAAACTGGATATTACTCATAAAAACAAGAATAAAGGACACTTCCATACTTTTAAAGCAAGATAATGTGTTATCTATAGTCATCCACCCTTCTAAAAGCAAGTAATACTGTAATGCATTGCCCTGAGAGACACCAAACCTGGAAAACATATCAAATGGTTACAACGTATTAAAAAAAAACAGTGATAATGCTCTGCAGAGAGCAGTAAAAAATAGCTACTTCAGACAAAATACCTGGCCCATGCAGTTAATGACATTTGTCTGTGTGCTGGCTTTGTACAAAGTAAGAAGCACAAACAAAAAAAAAATAACATCCCCCAAAATTTCTCAAATAAACAGACCCTGGATCAAAATTGTAGATCTGAACACTCTAAAAGAGTGTCCAGGGAAAAAAAAAAATCCCAGTCTAAACTACACAGATGAAGTTGTTCTTCACCTTCCACTCAGTGCAAGTCACTAGAAAAACAGATCAACCAAAATGAATTTGTTATCAGTTGTACATCCACCCAAACCACCTTATGGCGACAGAATGTGACGACATAGACGATGCTGTAGCTCCATGTCTTGGTCCTGTTACTGCTGTCCGTGAGAGACATTCTCCTGCATCTTGTGCCAGGTGGACTTTAAATACCACCAAATCCCAACAGCCCAACTGGAGGTGTTCTGCACAATGGTAACGAACAGGCACTAGTTTTGAAAGAGTCAAACAAGACGACTTTTCTCTAGGATCAGACATTTCCTTCCAAATCACTGGGAGACAGCAGAAAGGGGATCTCAAAGCCCCATGTCAATAGTCACCCTTTGGACAAGTACAATATTTGAAGAAATCTCAACCCAAGAGCTGAAATCTCTCCTCTAGACAAATTGCAATAGGTAGTTGCAAATAATGTGGGGTTTTTAGGCAAAAGCAATCATCATCAACCCTGAAATCACTAAGGCAACATAGCAAGTGCTAAACTGTGGCTTCAGCATGGAATAGCTGATCCCTACTGAAAGGCAAAATGTTTAAGGAAAATAAGTGAGCCACACTATACAAGCTGTGGCCACTGCTGGCTGTCTTCTAACCGTTAAGAGTTTCAGTCACACAACACTCTAACAGAGAAATTGGAAACACTGAAAGCTAACTCAGAGAGAAAAACTCACAATCCAAAGCTGCTTGAAGTCTCTCCAGCTTCAGACAAACTTAACGTCTTTGTTAGAAGGTGAAGGAAGGCTAAACACCCCGATGCCTCCCAGATGGGCACAGGATTTTATCATTCCTCCAGCTTGGCCCAGTTCTGCAGATTTTCTTTCTCTTCCTCCTTGTTTTGGGCAGAATGCCTTCTCCTTTGCAGCACCTCACCATCTGGTTCAGCCCAAAGGTACATCCCTGCTTTATCAGTTCAGCACCTCTTTTCAGATTTCACTTGAAAATGCATACACTAGATAAGGAGAAATTTCTTCCAGATGTCAGGAACTGAACACGAACACATCCTTGTACAGAGAGAGGTGATATCATGTGATGGGAACACTGTGGGATAATTAGAAATAGAAAAAGTCTTCTTTTAGAGGTCAGTGTTTAACTCTCCATCAAGACATTTTAAGTATTTAATGTCTCCACAGTATTCCCTACCCTAACTATGCCATCCAGAATTTGTCTAAATAAAGGAAGTCTTGGGAACATTCCAGAAATATGGTCTATGTATTGAAGAATGACAAGCTGCAGAGATGATAAAGACAACTCTCCCTTAAATCCAGCTTGGTCCTGGAGTTTCTCCTGTCCAGCTCAAAGGGAGTGCCTTCCCCCCAGCAGCTTCCCCTAAGGCACCGGGGTGCACCTCACCTTGAGAGGCATCAACTCAGCGTTCCCGCCTGTGGGCAGAGGACCGAAGAAGCGTCTTCCGTGTCGTAGCTACAAACTCCAAGTTACACATGTGGGGCATTTTCTAGACGCAAGGCATGTTTACTCGGCTCCTCGCCACTACAACTTTCCTCGTACAATGGGAACAAAACAAACGCACCCCTTGTTCCAAAATCCAAGCGCGGTAAATACACATGATGGAATGATTGCTGCCATAGTAGTGGTTTATGACTTACTACATTTAGCCTGGTTCTTTGTAGCTGCGTGAATATATATTATTCTGCTTCGTATGAGAGTAAGTCTGGTTTTGATTAGGCTTGTAGAGAGCTGTCAGAAAGTCAGACTCGAGCAAATAAGCCCCTGTAGGTTCACTTGGAAAAGCCTATAAAATGTCTGCTGTTCATTTAAATTAGGCTCAGAAAGAAACACAAACCTGAAAGCTGCCAGTGTTTATATATTTGATTAAGAATATTTTTTCTTTGGAGGGCAGAGGAGGCTGGGAGAGGAGTTATTCTGGGAATGAGCCTAGTCAGAGAGCAGCCTTGGGCCCAGACCCTCATTCCTGCACATAAAACAAAGGAAAAACAGGCTTATGCAGGCACCCTGAGCTGTAGTATAGCCAGAATAAATCCCTCCCTTGAACCAAAGCCCAGCAGTGGAGGAGCAGCACAGCTACTCTGCAGTCGTTTCTGAAACCATTAGGTTGTGGCAGTGGCTAAAGCAAGGTCTGGGAATACTCTCCTATACACGGCTTGCTTAATCGCAGTTTTTCTACACATCTCTGAGCCTCGGCTGAGGAAATCTGCCTGGGTGGCAACTCAGATGGCAAGTCAAGGTGGCTCGTGGCACCTGAGCTCCTCCAGGACTAGCTCAGGTCTTCCCATGGGGCTACTGTCCCCACAGCGGGGTCCCTGTCCTACACACAGACGCCCCGATGTGCGGTAGTGTTTCGCCCTGCTTGGCCTGGGTATGCTGACCAGCCCCTTTATCTTGTTCTGTGCTTTTATTTTCTTAAGTACTCACTGCTTTATATATCCATGCTTTAGCTGTCAGGGGGTGAGGTCTGCACCCCCAGCCTGGATGCTGACATTGATCTGTCATCTTCAACTCTCACTCTGTGCTGTCTGAAACGCTACTTACAGTTGGTTTTACTTAGGAGGCATCGCCTGAAGCCCCTGCCTCTGCTGTTTCTGAGACGAGCAGGCTGGCTGCTCCCTGCCCCGCTCCCTTTCATGCACGCACATGTGCAGCCTCAGCTCTCCCACACCCCTGGCTCACGCATTCTCCACATGAAGATAATGGGCTCAGAACTTCCCGTCTTCGCCTGCCTCTGCCTCATCTGGGTCCCACAGGCTCCAGCGTGTCCCCTCCCCATGTGCGGATCCACGGCTGTCCTCCAGAGCCTTCCTCGAGGCGCCTCCCCCTGCAGCCCCGTCTCTCCGGTTTTGGGGGCACATCCCTACTGCTGGGCTGCCGAAAATCCAACAGCGCCTTCTGAAGCCTCCGGCTGTGTGTTTTTTCCTAGGGGATTCACCTGCCCCCTGTACTCGTGTGCACACGTGGGTCTTGTTTGCTGCTCCTGCTCGGCGCTTTCTCAGCGTGCTTTTGGCCTCCCAGGCTGGCACAGAGGACAGGCACAGCCGCTGAGGTCCCTGGGCCAAACCCCAGGGTGCGCAGCCTCCCCCAGGACCTCCGCCAGCTGCCTGCCCCAGCACTCCGGGGGTCAAGCAGCACACCCCGTCCCGTGCGCTGCCAGCACACCAGTGTCCTGGGCTTGAGGTTACCACTTCAGGGGGCAGAGAGGACAGACTTCCTCGGGATTTTGGCATCACGACTGCTAATTATTGAACAGGTTGAGAAACAAGCAGGTCTAAACACAACCTGGAGGTCCTGCACACCTGTGTCTTTGGCCGCTCCGGATCAGCATTTAAGCCCCCAGCGAGGAAATTGGTACCTTGGACCCCAGAGGGAGAGCATTTCTCTTTCCTTTCCCTTTATTTCTGTCTGGCCATCCACCCAAATGCTTACAGAGATGTTGCGGCTGCTGCATCTAAGCAGCCGGAACAAAACCCCTTGATGCCCACCGCAGGGTCCTGGGGACAGTTTGGGAGTCTCTCGGTATTGAAATTTTCTATTAATTATTCTTACCGTTGCTAGCCGGAAGGTGGGAAAGCACTGGCCTGCCCAGCAGGGCAAGCGAGAGGCGCTGCCCTCATTTTTAATCAGAATCTCTCCTTCCTACCATACCAGGGTCAGGCTGCATTTGGCTGAAGACACACGCACTAATTGTAGGAAACAGTTAATAGGGACAAAGAATTATCTGTGTCTTATCTAGTGCTGGCATTTTATTAATTGTTCCCAAAGACTGAGGCTTTTCAGACTTTCTTTTTAATTAGAAGGAACAGTTGCCAAAAGCAATTTCTCTCAGGCAACTTTCACCATTCATTGAAGTCTTCATTTGTCTGATATTATTACAAGGCCGGGTTAGGAAAAAAAAAATAATTATGAGCATAGCCTGTCTATTCAGGTTCTGAGAAGTCTCCTGGGCAGCAGCTGGGGGGGAGTTTGCCTTGTGAAAAACCTCCTGTCCTTGGCTCAGCCGAATCTCCTGAGTAGCTTTGTTCCCTACGTGCACCCTGTGCTTCGGGGAGATAAGAGGAAACTACCTTTAAGCCTGTTCAAAAAGACGGGAAAAGTGTACGATCACCTGCAGGAACGCATAAAGGCCCACTTACGTTTCGGAGATGACTTAGGGGGGCTCTCTGTGTAGAGACACTCTGCCTTTTGATCATATTCCCTCTAATCCTCCCTCTCTGCCTTTATTGCCCATAGGAATTTGTGCATGTGAACACTCACCCAGCTGCGTGGGTTTGTTTTTAGTTACACTCGATGATGGAGCTGTTCAAACTGCACCATACCCGGGCACAGACAGTGACTGATGCCGTGAAACGGGAAGGTGGATGGCTGCACAGACACCTCAGGGGACTTGGGGGGCACGTTGCACCCAGCAGCGATAACGGTAAGGCTGCATCTGCTGTGCAGACACATCGCCCCCGAAATCCAGCCTGGCTGCACAAGCAGAGGTAAGAAACTGTCCCTGCCCCGAAGATTTTAGTCCGCAAGAGGCAAGGAGCTGTACAGTAGACAAAACGTGGGGGGAAGAACCATGGGAAAACAACTGCATCCTGTGGGTGCGCAGAGACTTGGATACACTAAGGGGGTGTTCCAGCGACAGAGGCAGCCCCGGACGTGTTGCCTGCTTGGCTATTACTGGTTGCGTAGTTCAGACATGAAGTGATGGCACCAGATCATCCCTAGCCTGGGGAAAGCCCCATCCAACCAAGGGAACAGCCTTCAGAGCGCTGGATGGCCCAGGACTTACAGAGAAACAGCACACATCCAGAAACATCGCAGAAAATACTTTCACAGGGGGATTTTGTCTGTGACAAGTGACATACATGTACTGTGGAGATGGCTATGAGGGCCTTCAGCAAATTTAAGAGAAGGACAAATATGACCGAGAAAAAAAGCCTTTCTCAAGAAATGAGAGCCATGACATTGATCAATCAAAAGGTAAGGAGTTATACGACATAAAATATTTCAATCTTATTTTAAACTCTTGCTGCAAAGCATCAGGTACAAAAATTACATTCTTTTCATGCGGAATTTCTAGTATTTCATCCTGCTAATACTGACAGAGAGCTTCTGTCCATTGAATGGTACCCGATATTTCAACAACTTTATACTGACACTCAGCATTTATTCTTCTCTTGGCAAAGTGGATATTAATAGAGCTTAAAAAGGTATTTTCCTTTGTAACATCAAGCTCCAGGCAGTTTCTTTTATTGCTACTAAAACACTGTAAGTTTGGTTGTCAAACTCTGCTATGGCAACTTAACACAAGGCAGTGCCCTGTGGTAATTTTTGGTAACAGAGGAACACGCCGCGATGCGTTACAGCACCCACAGACACCACTGTCACCGTATGCGTGCAAATAGATGTCCAAAGTTCAGAATTTCTAACATAACTGTGCCACCCATATGAAAGGCATTTAGAGATGGAAAAACAAGAGCCCACAAAAAAGTGTGTGGATGAATTGACGTTCTAGGGGAAAAAGATTCATCAGTTTGAAACAACTGAGGATAATAAAGCTTATTAATTGATCGCAGACATTGAGCCACTTACCACAGAGATGCTACAATGGTACGATGGAATTGATAAATGTATGATACAAAGCTCTCATCAGGCCTTATCCTGAATGCTGCACACTATTTCTAGTCATCTGTGCTCAACGAAAGATGGATTGAAAGAGAAATATACCCAGGGCCACCCAAACAGGATAATCAAGGGAACGAAGAGCCTCTCTCTTCAGAGGAGATGGAAAGATTTGGCGTTTTTAGCCTAGAGAAACAAAAACTAAGAGATGCTTGCTCTCATCAGTAGGGCAAATACCAAAGGAGGGAACAAGGACTTCTGAAGTTAAAGAATGACACTGGCAGAAGAACAAAGAGATACAGCCTGGAAGTAAATAAATTCGGGCTGGGAATCAGAAGAAAATTTCCAAGCATCGGAGAAGTGAAATTCTGGAACAACACTGCAATAAGAGAGAAAGGGTGGTGCAAAACAAACTTGTTTTTAAAATACAATTAGGGCCATGATTATCCAAAGCAGTTGCTGTGACAGCAGGGCTCCTTCCAGCTCTACCCTGATGGTTCAGGAGATGCGATTTGATCCTGTCTTTGATTAGAAAATCCACAGAAGGTGCAGCTAAAGGCAGGGAGTATGTTTCTGATTCAGAGACTTTGCAGAATTTATTAGGAAAACACCTCTTTCAGTCACAGACAAAGGGAATAGTGGAGCAACTTGCCAGTCAGCCGTTGCAAATGAACAATCACTCAAAATACAAAAATTTTGCAAGATGACTTCTTTTTTGAACTAGATAAGAACTAGAAATAACAAAAAATGGACAAATACTAAAAGTAGTAAATTTTCAATGTGATTTTCAGTTTGGGGTTTTTTTTAAAAGTAAAAGTTCTTTGAGAAGATCAGTCAGAATATGACCAGGTAAATACTTTAGAAAAAAGCTTTAGAGCGCCACATTAATTTCAAAAAATAGACCCCAAAAAAAACTAAATCCAAACCAGTTTCACCAATAATGGATGTTCATCTCATCATCCATATGTGAGGATTTTTCACATCCTTATCAAGCAGCAACCTTTAACAGATCAGTCGGCAAGCTAATCTCTGTTTGACGTCTGTTGATAACTGCTCGGATCTGTAACATTCATGCATTTATTTGCAAACCTTACTTTGGCAATCAGCTTTTAAAACTGTAGCTGAAGAGAAAACCTGCTTTTTCTGTGCATAAGGCAATAGTGCCATCTGGTGGGAAATACTCTGCTTCCGGCCTTATGGTGGTGTCCTGCTCTGAGGTAAAACAGAATCAGTTTTGTTCAATAACTTTGCTTTTTAGCTAGGCCTCTTCTAACTGCTGAAATTCCCAGCATGTTGTGCAGAAACTGTTGGCTCTCAGAGTGATGAGACCCATGGTTATAGTTGATGTAGTTTAGTTCTTTCTAAAGCCATAAGTCTCTCTTTTTTTTCTCTCTCTCTCTCTCCCTCTCCCTCCTCCCTTCAGAAGCAGAGCAGGAGAGAGAGAGCATCTGTCATTCCATCTGATCAGGCCAATCCGGCCCAAACCACGACAGGTGGGCAAAAGATCTTGGAACCTTTCTTCAAACAAACATCTCCTCAAGAAAAACAGATGTAAATTTTTTTTTTTTTTTAAGTCGGCTCCCTCAGGTTAGCATGTAAACTTTCATCTAAAACGCCCACTAGCCTTTTCTGGGCACTGTGGTAAGGTTTTGTAAGGTTTTTGCTCTGCTCCAAGATGCTTCTCCTACAAACCATGGCCCCAGGGCCCTGTTTAGGCACAGCCCAGGAGAGCCAGGAGAGCCCCGCGGGCAGGAGGGAGAGCACCCAGCCCAGACAGAGTGATGCTGCTCGGGGTCATCCAGCAAGACCAGCCTCGCTGGGCAAGCACACGCCACGAGTCCTGGGGTCTGGTGCACGTGCACTACACACACACACACTAGTGCCAGTCACATCTCAACCCTGCTTCTCCTATCAACATTTTCGATCCATTTTATCTGGTTTTGTGCCTTTTTTGGCAGAGCCAAAACACAAACAGCACTTCACACACCGGAGAGCACTGGAAAACTTTTTACGTTTAAAATGTCACCCATCCTACAGAGGGAAAACAACGAGGATTCATCTGTTTCTTCCATGAGCAGTGGAAGAAGTGTGCCAGGAGCGAGGCCCTTTCTTCCAACGAGCTCCATGTGCATGGATCCTTGGTGAAGAAGGGAACTGATTAACCCAAATCAGCTTCCTTTTACACAAAGCAGGTATTAAACAGAAGCTGTCTGCCTGCTTCAGACTCCAGCTTTTCCTGCAAGGCTTCTCCTCCTACCGCCCCGCTGGTCTGCCGTGACTCCTCAAGGGCTTTAAGGGCTCTCCCGCCAAAATTACAGCAGGCCCATCTGGGCTCTGGTCAACCTACTTCTTTGTAAATAAAATAGTATTTGCAAATAAAGGTAAATCCCAGCACAGGTTTTTTTTTCTAGGTCCCTGATAAAGGTGGTGAGTTCTGGAGCCATCAGATAGATATTAACCAGAAAGAGGAATTAAGTAGGATGCTGTATTCACAGGAAGTTTCCTTTGGCAGCCTGCTCTCAGGGGTTCAAGACATGCTCAAGAATGAATCTCAGGCTGGTACTTCCACGATGCTGTTGGTTCAGCACTACCAATGAAGCCAAGCATCAGGAAAAATGCTAAACTATTACCTTCATTTATCATTTGTATGCTCTTGCCAGTATTATAAAATTGGTATTTATATTTTATAATACCAGTACAATAAAATGAGAAGAAACTGACACATCCTACCTATTTTGTCTTCCTGTATGAGGCTCTAGACCTTTTCCTGGACTGTTATACATGTAGTGTAAGACAAACACGCACTCCTAAGCTTAAAATTCCTGTGATGGACCATCTATCACAACTCTTGATAAATTGTGCTGGTACAGTTACAGCAGTATCAACAAAAAAGACCACAAGCTTACAGAGAACAGATGTCACCTTGAGGTTTGGCATCAGAGGTCCATTTGCAATAACAGCAATTAAGATCTCGTTTAATTCAGTCTAAGCTAAATTCAGAGCAGGTCAGGTGCTGTTAGTGTAAGATACAAAGAGCTTAGGTTTGGTATTTTATTAATTCTCGAACAAAATAACCAATTTACAATGCAGTTTTGAGGTACTAGTTTAAAACACACTGTTTATTCAGACTAATTGAAATGGACATGTTATTTAGATTCCAGCTAGTCATTCCTGAAATTCCAGTCTGGGTGAGAAAAACATATGGTACTAACCGGTATTAATCAACTGAAAATGGTTAAATTCAAAATTTCATTTATTTAATATTGAAGACTTTGAAGACAGCACTTCATTTAAACCACAAGCTCTTCAGGTTGAGCAATACACCATACACCGGCTGGAAACGAAAACACTGATTGTATTTCTGTAGTAAAGGACTGGCACAGCTCTAGCTGCGCCTGGTTTTAGTTGGGTAGATTCCTGCCCAAATTAAAGCAACATGTAGAAATAACGGAGTTTCCTTTTCTGAGCGAAGGTGTGATGTTCAGGATAAAGTTGAAGGCAGCGACAGTGTGCCTTGGGGAGGACTTTGGACGGAACCAGCTAATACTTCACATGCCCTCATGTAAGCAACTCACCTCAGCCTGAGTAGTAATCATTCACTTACTTGCCATGTGTAAAGTGCTTTTAACGAATAAAACATTCAATTTCTGATCGACATAGAAAACCATAAAGCATGCATAAAGGTTTGGGAAAAGGAAGTCTGTCTGCACAACATGCACTAAATGCAGTATTGTAATATGAACAAGTTACCCTGAAAGCAGTCATAAAGCTTAGTCTTAAGAAACAGAAAAAGATCGATAAAATAGCACTTTAGATTTTCTGAATTTTGCATTTGCATCACAAGAGAGTCTGATAAATCTTTGTTGTAAGCTATTTAACATGATAACTGCATATCCTAATATTTCAAAAACAATTACTGGAGTAATTTTATACAATAAACTCGGTGTAATTTTTCTAAACTGCAACATTTTGCCTTATTTTTTCATTAATAAAGTCCTGAGAATCACACTTTACCAGAAAACAGACAAAACTTGAAAAATACTTCTCACTTTTTTTAAACTCTGTTTATTTTTTATTAACTAAAATGAGTCAGCCATAAAAAGTGCAAAATGTATGAAAGTGTATAGGGCAAAATGGTTTCTGTGAATAGAGGATGATGCTTCCAAATAACAAATGTTTGTTTTGTCCATGCTGGTTTGGGGGTGCACGTATCCCAACACAGAAACAGGTTTTCACTGAACGTCCTGAAGGTAGTTCACAAAGGTAAGTGTCATATTTGCTTGTGATAGATTATATTCCTCTAATCTAAAAGGCTAAACACCAGCTACTGTAGTCAGTCACCGAGGTGAGCTGCTCCAGAGCCGGCGCGACCTGCAGCAGAGTGGCAGATCCCGGTGCATAGAGGGTTTTCCCGAGGCAGGGAAACACCGGGGCAGCAGAGAGACCCGCCAGGAGCTGGCAGCTCTTGTGGGAGACGCTGATGAGATGTGGGCATTGACAGAGCCACGGTGCCCACCCCACACCTATAAAAAGCAGCC
>VYXH01003326.1:3949-14603 GCA_013397275.1 Burhinus bistriatus
TTTTTGGGCCCCTCACTGCAAGAAAGTCATTGAGATTCCAGAGCGTGTCCAGAGACGGGCAACAAAGCTGGTGAGGGGCTTAGAGCACAAAGTCATATGAGGAGCGCCTGGGGGAACTGGGATTGTTTAACCTGGAGAAAAGGAGGCTCAAGGGAGACTTTATTGCTCTCTACAAGTACCTGAGAGAGGTTGTAGAGAGGTGGGGGTTGATCTCTTCTCCCAGGTGACATGTGATAGGACAAAAGGAAATGGCCTGAAGTTGCACCAGGGGAGGTTTAGAATGGATATTAGGAGAAATTTCTTTACCAAAAGCATTGTTAAGCATTGGAACAGGCTGCCCAGGGAAGTGGTGGAATCGCCATCCCTGGAGGTATTTCAAAGATGGATAGGCGTGGTGCTTAGGGACATGGTTTAGTGCTGTTTTTGGCAGTGTTAGGTTTATGGTTAGACTTGATGATCTTAAAGGTTCCTTCCAACATAGACAATTCTATGATTCTCTCTCCACTTCTCAGTGAACAAGTGAGTGAGGGGACAGCCTTGTGCACCAGTTTTCCCTGTGTCCTGCTGCTAGTCTCTGCAATACTTAAAGATGCTTGTTTCAATGAGCAAGAAACAGAAGCAGTGCTGTTGCGAAGAAGGAAATTCTTCAGAGCTGTACAGGTACAAGCTTAAAACTTTTCTTTGACTAGCTGGGGTATGTCAGGTAACAAATCGGTTCTGTGTAGGCTGGTGGGATAACAGATCAGTCTAATTTTCCATTCTGTTACACCTGTTACTGCTGCTTTGTCCATGTCATATCATAACAACTCAGAGCAGCACCCGGTGACAGCACATTTAAGCCATGGCTCAGAATTCTTGAAAACCAGACATGGGACATCCCAAGGGAAGATGTTCATGTCCATGTCAGTGATTGAGGCCCTTCAGGCTGCAAACGGCTAATAGGAGCGAGTGGGCCAGCTCTAGCATATGCTATATGCATAATCTCAAGGAGAAAGCTCACTAGACTTTCTTTTGTGCTACTTCTGACTTGTTACTGTGTTTTTCTCCTCAAGTCTTCAAGAATAAAACAGTTCTCAGACTTACCACTGACACTGTTAGGCACACTTAATTTACAAATATTGTCCTGAGAACTTGCTTATTTGCAGTCAACACTGCAGTAAACTCAGAAACAAATTTATTTAATGCTTAACTTTGACAGTAGCAGTTTAAACTATTTTTCTTTATATGGGTAAGTAACACTGTTCAGGCAGGATGCAGGACAATTTAGACATGCCAATTGCTGTAAATGTTCTGACTTGGCTAATTTAGATAATTTTTGCCTGTTGCACTGCTTTAAGCGTGTCTATTTGATTATGGTAAGTATCTCTTCTTTTGGCTCATATTGCTTGCCAATCTGGAGTGTGATTTACACCAGCAGTGCTGAAACAGACTAGGGTTATTAAGTTTTGCCTGGTACATAAACTTTTTGAAACTTGACCCAATTTAACTATGGATTTGCCATTGAAACATATAGTTCATTCAAAGTCCTGCAAGCACAGGGAAGTGGTGTTATGAATCACATAGCTGATTAACGTGTTAGTCTTTTCTTAACCATTTCTCAACTGGAGAACAAAGATGAACTTGGTATTTTGTGGCTAGAATTGCAGTAAATATCCATGGATGGGGTAAAATAATCCCAATATTTTCCTTTTCTTCCCCTTCATTTGAACGTGCTTCCCCAATTTCCTAGCTCATTGGGGTTTCTACTGGACTGCCTGCTATTTCCCAGATTCCTAGAGAACAAGAGTGGCCAAGGACAGATATACTGAGTCTCTATGTTGTGAGGATGTTTCTCATTTTCTTTTGAGAGCAGTTGTGCATGGATTTTTTTAGGCTAGTAGAGTTATTCAGAAAATCCAGCAAGTGTAAAAGTATCTGCTGGTCTATGCCACCTCATGTGCTTCAGATATTCTAGCCATACCTCCTGGGACATGAATACAGGGGAGAGGTCTGATCTCTTCACCATGCTCTTGCAGGTTTGGGTTTACAGATATCTAATGAGAGATGCTAGCTCAAAGTGTCTCTCTTGGGAAATTGAGATTATAAAGGATGTTTGACCTGGGTGTTCCCAGATGTATTAATTTGTGGGATGTTCAGGGTGAACTTTCTGAGACATGTGGTACTGAAAAGAATCAGCAGGGAAGACGGAAGAACTTATACTGTGTTTCTTAGTGCACTGGAGGAAAACAAATGGCACAATGTTAATTAAATGGCCACAAGGGATGATTGAATGTGTAAGCTGTAATTTTAGATGGAACCCTCTGTACCTAGAACATTGGGACAGGATGCTAAATTGATCATAGGATTGTCACAGATGGAAACTCGGTTATGATTTAGTAGCAACTTAAAATTTATTAATGATTCGAGTTAGATCAAGAGTTAGGTTTTAGCAGCACCTAATCATTAACCGATTTAACGATTTACAAGATGATTTAACAAAATAATTGAACAGTGATTTAATTATAGATTCGAAGATGGCAAGATTCACACTAAATTACTATAAGGTATCCTAAATCAATACATATACATATAAGCACGAACATGCAAACACACAACACTTAAGGGGTCATATACACACCTACACCTGAGTTTTAACTGTTAGGACAAAAGGTCCCTTCACAATGGGCGACTCCAATGAGTTGACAGGTCCCCCTTTACATGTGCACAGACAAATATTTGGATGCCATAAAATACAAGAACATCCACATTTGTAAGAGCGAATGTGTATATACAGAGGTGGATGAAAGAGAGGCTAGCCTATAGTAAAAATTTCCCTCTTTGAGTTTAGAGCAAATACTCACAATGCATCAGCATTCCTCAGTGGGCGATAACTGGGACTTGATGGGGAGTTGACTTGCCCTGGCCTCTCAATCCTCAAGGTGTTTGCCTGAATGGTGTCCTGACTCAGAGGAGTTGCTGATCACAGCCCACTGCAATCCAGAAGAGCTCAAAGGGTCTCGCTAGAATCGCCACTTAAAAGTTCTGCGATAATTGACTTTCGTCAGGTATTTTTCCATTCCAGCCCAACTCAGATGATGGAATATTCCAGTACTTTTCACCAGTTATGCAAGTCCAGAACTTGCTAGATCTGCAAGTTCTGGTATCGTCTCCCTCTGGGCCATGATCCAGGTACAGACGTACTAGGCTGTCAGGGAGTGATAGTCCCAAGCGATAGGGGAAGGAAGAGCCAGGTGCGTTTTGCAATTCATGCCTGACATCTCCTAGGTTGGTATGCGGCCCAGGGATGGGGGATCACACCAAGGGCCAAGTGGCCAAAGGCTGGGGGGGAGGGGGTGTTGCACCACCACAAGGATGAATACTGCCAGTCCCCCTTCTCTCATCTTTGTTCCCCTATATTCTGTTCAGATACACCATCTGGTTTGCTTTTCTGAATTTTTTGTTGTGAATTTACTTCAGGTCTCCTGTAGATTCACACATCAAAAGTATTAAAAATTATTGAGTAGAAAAATCTACAAAGTAAACTTGAAGTCCATTAATAGGAAATGTACATACCTGGAAATGCAAATGGAAGTCAAGCAACTTTCTTCTTGTTTGTTCTGTCATTTTAGAGGATCTCACCACGGTAGAGGTTAGTGCATATTTGGGATATGTCCATGTGTCATGGAAATGCAGAGTTGGACCTGCGCAGTTAGCAATTTCACCAGTGTGGTGGGTTAACCTTGGGTGGCTGCTAGATGACCACCAAGCTGCTCTCTCACTCCCCCATCCTCAGCAAGACAGGGGAGAAAATATGATGGAAAATTTGTGGGCTGAGATAAGGACAGGAAGATCACTCACCAATTAACATCATGAGCGAAACAGACTCTATTTGGGGAAATGAATTTAATTTACTGCCAATCAATAACAGAGTAAAATAGCAGGAAATAGAAACAAAACTAAAATTGCATTCCCCTCACTCCCTCTTCTTGCTGGGTGCAACTTCAGTCCTGACTCTTCTACATCCTCTCACCAGGTAGCACAAAGGGATGAGGAATGGGGGTTGCAGTCTGCCCATACCAGTTCATCTCTGCTGCTCCTTTCTCCTCACACTGTTCTCTATTCCAGTACGGGGTCCCTCACATGGGAAACAGTCCTTCATGAACTGCTTCAGTCTGGGTCCTTCCCACAGGTTACAATCCATCAGGAGCAGACTGCTCCAGCATAGGTACCCCACAGGCCACAGGTCCTGCCGGAAAACCTGCTACTCTGTGGGCTCCTCTCCATGGGCTGCAGCTCCTGCCAGAAGCCTGCTCCAGCACAGGCTCTCCATAGGCTGCAGCTTCCTTCAGGGCATATCCACCTACCCTGGCATGGGATCATCCAGGGGATGCAGTGTGGATATCTTTTCCACCATGATCCTTCACTGGCTGCAGGGGGACAACATGCATCACCATGGGCTGTATGGGAATCTCTGCTCTGGCACCTGGAGCACCTCTTCTCCCTGTGCCTCTCATGTTTTTTCTCATTCCTCTCTCCCACAGCTGCTGTGCTGGTTTTTTTATCCTTTTCTTAAATATTGTCATAGTTTAACCCCAGCCAGCAACAAAGCCCACACAGCCAATCACTCACTCACCCCTGGTGGTATGAGGGAGAGAATCAGAAGAGTAAAAGTGAGGAAAAACTCATGGGTTGAGATAAAGACAGTTTAACAGGGAAAGCAAAAGCTGTGCATGCAAACAAAGCAAAACAAGGGATTCATTCACTACTTCCCATTGGCAGGCAGGTGTTCAGCCATCTCCAGGAAAGCAGGGCTCTTGGGAAAACAAACACCATAACTCCGAAGGTGCCCCCCTTCCTTCTTTTTCCCCCACTTTATATACTGAGCATGATGTCATATGATACGGAGTATCTGTTTGGTCAGTTGTGGTCTGCTGTCCCAGCTGTGTCCTCTCCCAGCTTGTTGTGCACCCCCAGCCTACTCGCTGGTGGGGTGGTGTGAGAAGCAGAAAAGACCTTGACTCTGTGTAAGCACTGCTCAGCAATATATAATGAAAACATCTCTGTATTATCAATGCTGTTTTCAGCACAAATCCAAAATGTAGCCCCATAATAGCTGCTATGAAGAAAATTAACCTATCCCAGCCAAAACCAGCACAAATATGTTAGTACAGGGGCACCACCAGAGTCACTGATGGGCTCAGCTTTACGCAGTGATGGGTCTGTTTTGGAGCCATCTAGAACTGGCTCTGTCCAAGATGGGGGCAGCTCCTGGTGTCTTGTCACAGAGGCTAACCCTGCAGCCCCCTCCTGCTACCAAAACCTTGCCATGTAAACTCAACTGCTTGTTGTTGTGCAACTTATTATTTGTTTTCTGTTTAAAAAAACCCAAATATGTGGTTGATAAAATAGTCACATGTAGCAGGATAAAAGTCAAGTTAGAGAGCAAAAGGTAGATATAAAGGCTTAGAGCATAAAATATCAGGCAACTGCAAGAGCCGGTGATACCTGCTATGCCTACGGTCAATTGCCGAGGGGAGCTGCTCCGGAGCAAGTCCAACCCGCAGCAAAGCAGCAGATCTCAGCACACAAGGGGTTTTCCTGAAGTAGGGAAACGCCAGGGCAGCAGACAGACCTGCCAGGTGCTGTCAGCTCTTGCGGGAGATGCTGAGGAGGCTGAGGCTTTGCCAGAGCAACCGTGACCCATCCCCCTCCCTATAAAAATCAGCCCAGGGAGCGCGAGCAACCAGGAATGCTGTGAATAGAGCAGACAAACACAGCGTGGCACGGCAGCCAGGGCCTGGTGCAGCAGTTTGCACAGCAGTTCATGTGGAAGGGCGTGCAGGAAGGGTATAGTCACCCTACCACCTCAAGAGGTGAGTTCAAATGGTGGTTGTCACTCTCTCAGAAGGAGCACAGCTATGGTATCCACCCAGCAGAAAGCCATGTCCTCTGCCCTTGGCAGAATGACTATGGCAACCCAGACAGAGCTCCCACGAACACATGCAGCCATCCAGGTCTCGGGCTGCAGGGAGTGCCAGAGCCTTTGGCTGGTAACAGATGGCAGTAGTGAGGACAGCTGTGTGAGGTGTGACCAGGTGGACAATCTGCTCAGCCTGGTGGCGGAGCTATGAGAGGAAGTAGAAAGGTTAAGGAGCATCAGAGAGTCCAAGAAAGAGATAGACTGGTGGAACCATACTCTGCCCTCCCTGAAACAGAAATGG
This sequence comes from Burhinus bistriatus, assembly GCA_013397275.1. Taxonomy (NCBI): domain Eukaryota; kingdom Metazoa; phylum Chordata; class Aves; order Charadriiformes; family Burhinidae; genus Burhinus; species Burhinus bistriatus. The sequence continues at coordinate 10,150 of VYXH01003326.1, forward strand.
GAACCACCAGGAAAAACCCAAGATCAAGGGGATCCTGTATCCTCCCCCTGACAGGCTGAAGACAGTAGCCTAAAGGAGATGAGTGAATGGAGGCGAGTCCATGCTCAGGGTGGCAGGTGAACCTTGCCCACCCTACCTTCCCAGGTGCCTCTGTACAACAGGTATGAGGTTCTGGATGTGGAAGGCCAGTCAATGGATGATGATGTGGATGACAGCCCATCTTCACCACAGGTGCTGCCAAGGTCAGAAAGGTCTACCCCCTGTATCACGACCACCTCCACAAGGGATAAAAGATGGGTTATAGTTGTAGGTAACTCCCTTCTGAGGGGAACAGTCCAATATGCCAACCAGACCCTCTGCTCAGGGGAGTATGCTGCATCCCTGGGGGCTGGGTTAAGGACATGTCGTGGTTTGTCCTCAGCTGGCAACAAAGAACCACGCGGCCACTCGCTCAACCCCTCACGGCAGTGGGGAAAAACGGAAGAAAAAGGCAAAACTCATGGGTTGAGATAAAGGCAGTTTAACAGAACAGCAAAGGAAAGAGGAAAACAACAACAATAACACTGATGGAGGAATGTACAAACATGGTTACTGTACCAGCAGTAACCAGCCGGACTCCGGGAAGCCCCAGCCTGCTCCCCAGTCATAACTTCCTCTCCCTTCCCAGGCCAGCTCCTCCCTGTAGACTGGGCATGGAATCGAATGGTATGGAATACCTCTGTCCTGTGCCAGAAAATTAACCCTATCCCTGCTGGAACCAGGACAGAACATCATCACTAGGAAACTTCCTAGTCTGGTACCACCCTTGGACTATTACCCATTGCTGTTCTTCCATGTAGGTGGTGATGAAACTGCAATGAAGTCATCTAAGGGGGATCACGAGACTGCAGGACTTTGGGATGGTTAGTAAGGGAATCTGGAGCACAGGTTATTTTTTCCTCTCTCCTCCCAGTTGTGGGCAGCAACATTGAAAGAAACAGACGAGCCCAGTCTATTAATATGTTAATAGGTGGCTCTGTGGCTGCTGTCATGGCCACAATTTTTGTTTTTTTTGATAATAGGATGGTCTACATGGCCCCAGGCTTGCTGGTGTCAGATAGGGTTCGCCTTCTGAAAGCAGAAGAGGGTCTTTGCTCACTAGCTGGTGGGGCTCATTGACAGAGCTTTAAACTAGGCTTGAGGGGGGCAATATCAGGCTTGCCTGTGACAAGCTGTGGGATGACAGGCAACAGTTAGAGGAACGAGGTGCTAGTGAGGGGCTGCAGCCTGTTGCTCTCAGACATGCTGGCTACACTGCAGCACACTTGAAGTCTTATGGAGATGAGGCAGAGGCTCCTGAGGTGATAGGAGCCAAGAAGGATACACCGGTGAAATACTGCGAAAGAGTTAAGGGATGTTCCTCTAAGAAAGTGACACAGCCAACGCCACTTCAATGCACTCAGCATGGGCAACAAACAGGAGGAGCTGGAAGCCACCATCCTGCTAGAAAGCTATGACCTAGTTGCCATTACTGAAACCTTGTGGGGCAAACCCCATGACCCAAGTGTGGCTATCGATGGCTACAGGCTGTTCAGAAAGGATAGGAGAGGAAGGAGGGGCAGAGGTGTTGCCCTCTACATTAAGAAATGGATAGAGTGTGAAGAGCTGTAGCCATGAGCAGGTTGAAAGCCTATGGGTAAGAATAAGAGACTGAGGCAACAAAGGGAGCCTTGTGGTTGGTGACTGCTACAGGCCGCCCAGTCAAGGGGAGCCTATTGACGAAGCCTTCTTACTCTAGCTACAGGAAGCATCACGCTTACAGGATGTTGTCCTGGTAGGGGACTTCAACCAGCCCAACATCTACTGGAAAAGTAGCACAATGATCTGTAGGCAATCCAGGAGACTCCTGGAGTACATCGAGGATAACTTCTTAAGACAGGTAATAGACAGCCCCACCAGAGGAGATGCAATACTGGACCTCATGGTCACCAACTCAAGTGAGCTAATTGGTGATGTCAAGATTGGAGGCAGCCTGGGCCACAGTGATCATGCACTGATGGAGTTCACAGTCCTGAGGGACGTGGGTGAGGGGAAGAGTAAAGTCAGGACCCTGAGTTTTAGGAAAGCAAAATTCCAGTTCTTCAAGGAGTTGGTCAATAGGGCCCTGGGAAACTGCCCTCAGGGACAAGGGAGCAGAACAGAGCAGGCAGATCTTTAAGGATGCTTTCCTTTGAGTGCAAGAGCTCTCAATCCCCAGGTGTAAGAAATCAGGAAAGAAGGGCAAGAGACTGGCATGGCTGAGTCAAGACCTGCTGGTCAAACTAAAGGGCAGGAAGGAAATGCCCAGGGAGTGGAAGCAGGGACAGGTATCCTGGGAAGAGTATAAAGACACTGCCTGGTTGTGTAGGGATGAGGTCAGGAAAGCCAAGGCACAACTGGAGCTGAACTAGGCAAGGGACACAAAGAATAATAAGGGCTTCTACAGGCATGTCAGCCGGAAAAGGAAGGTCAAAGAAAGTATAACCCCACCGTCAGCAAGACTGGCAAACTGGTAACAACAGACGAGGAGAAGGTGGAGGTACTCAACAACTTTTTTGCCTTGGTCTTCACTGGCAACCTCTTTTCCCACACCTCTCAAGTGGATGGACTGCAAGGCAGGGACTGGGGGAGCAAAGTCCCTCCCACTGTAGCAGAAGATCAGGTTTGTGACCACCTGAGGAACCTGAACATACAGAACTCTATGAGACCTGATGAGATGCATCCCAGAGTCCTCAGGGAATTGGCTGATGTAGTTACCAAGCCACTCTCCATGATATTTGAAAAGTNAGCAAGTCTACCTATGACACCAAGCTGAGTGGTATGGTTGATATGCGTGAGGGATGGGATGCCATCCAGAGGGACCTGGATGGGCTTGAGAAGTGGGCCCGTGTGAATCTCATGAAGTTCAACAAGGCCAAGTGCAGGGTCCTGCACCTGGGTTGGGGCAATCCCATGCACAAATATAGGCTGGGTGGAGAATGGATTGAGAGCAGCCCTGAGGAGAGGGACTTCCAGGTGTTGGTAGATGAGAAGCATCGGCAACATGCACTTGCAGCCCAGAAGGCCAACCGTATCCTGGGCTGCATCAAAATAAGTGTGGCCAGCAGGTTGAGGGAGGTGATTGTGCCCCTCTACTCTGCTCTTGTGAGACCCCACCTGGAGTACTGCGTCCAGCTCCGGAGTCCTCAGCACAGGAAATACATGGACCTGTTGGAGCAGGTGCAGAGGAGGGCCACAAAAATGATCAGAGGGCTGGAACACTTGTGCTATGAGGACAGGCTGAGAGAGTTGGGATTGTTCAGCCTGGAGAAGAGAAGGCTCTGGGAAGACCTTACTGCAGGCTTTCAGTACTTAAAAGGGACCTACAGGAAAGATGGGGATAAACTTTTTAGCAGGGCCTGTTGTGATAGGACAAGGGGTAATGGCTAAAACTAAAAGAAAGTAGATTTAGACTAGATATAAGGAAGAAATTTTTTATAATGAAGGTGGTGAAACACTGGAAGAGGTTGCCCAGAGAGGTGGTAGATGCCCCATCCCTGGAAACATTCGTGGTCAGGTTGGACAGGGTTCTGAGCAACCTGGTCCAGTTGAAGATGTCCCTGCTCATTGCAGGGGAGGTTGGACCAGATGACCTTTAAAGTTCCCTTCCAACCCAAACTATTCTATGATTCTGTGCCTAAGGTAGGCTTAGCCAAGGCTAGGGGAAAATTTTCCAGAGGAAGTATGGAAGGCAAAGAGAGATGTGAGACTAGCCTGAAAAGTAGACTGTGATCTTCAGTGTTGATGTGCCTTCTCAGTTGGCTGCATGAAGTTGTCTGGCTGGTTGCTCTGCATCATCCATGACACTTTCAACTGTAACCCAGGCTCTTGCACTTGAGTTTTTTTAAACACCACAATATTGCAAGTCTTCCAACTGAAAGCTGTGAGCCAGCACCCTCCCATCGCTGGAACAGACCTGTCAGGCAGATAGGACATGATACAGAGGATTCCCTATCTTCTCTCCACCTGGCAGAACACAGTGACTTAAGGGATAGGGGGGAATGGTGACAAGTTTCTGCCCAGCTGTTGTGGTTTAACCCCATTGGGCAACTAGAATCACACAGCTGCTTGCTCACCCATCCCCCCTTCTCCCTCCCCCAGGAAGAGGGGGGGAGGGGAGGAAGAGGGGAAGAAAAAAGGAGGCAAAAGGGAGAAAAAAACCTCATGGGCTGAGATAAATACAATTCAGTAGAAGAAAGTAACAGAAAAGGAAAAATAGCAGTAGTAGTAGTAGTAGTAGTAGTAGTAGTAGTAGTAATAATAATAATAATAATAATAATAATAATAATAATAATATTGTTGACACAAGTCACTCTCACTGTCCAGTGAATTGGCACTGTCCCAAGCAATGANGACACAAGTCACTCTCACTGTCCAGTGAATTGGCACTGTCCCAA
>VYXH01003327.1:6744-44037 GCA_013397275.1 Burhinus bistriatus
CCCAGCAATGACTTCTGCCAGCTCCCTCAGCACTCACGAGTGCATCCCATCATGGACTTGTGGACATGCAGTTTACTTAATTGATCTCTAACTTGATCCTCCTCAACCAAGGGAAAGTCCTCCTTCCTCCAGACTGTCTCTGTTACCTGTAAAGTCCAGGACTCCTGAGGGCTGGCCTGAGCAGCAAAGACTGAAGCGAAGAAGGCATTCAGTAATTCCACCTTCTCTGCATCATCTGTGACCACGGCCCCTGCCTCATTCAACAGCGGGCCCACATTTTCTCTAGTTTTCCTTTCACCTCTGATGTACTCGAAGAAACCCTTCCTGTTGACCTTGACATCCCTTGCCAGATTTAATTCCAAGGAGGCCTTGGCAAGGCCTTGGCTATCCTCATTTCATCCCTGCACGCTCTGACAGTTTTCTTGTAATCTTCCCAAGTGGTCAGTCCCTTTTTCCACTTACTGTAAACTTCCTTCTTCCACTTGAGCTTTTTCAGAAGCTCCCTGCTTAACCATGCAGGGCTCCTGCTTCCCTTGCCTGATTTCTTACTCTTAGGGATACACCGATCCTGAGCTTGGAGGAAGTGATACTTGAATATCAACCAGCTCTCTTGAGCTCCCCTACCCTCTAGAGCCCTAATCCGTGGGATTTCTCCACGCAGTTTCTTGAAGAGATCAAAGTTAGCCCTCCTGAAGTCCAATGTTGCAACCTTACTTGTTGTTTTATGCCTACTACACGTTATTTAGTCCAAACCTAAATAATCCTCCCCCCTCAGACCAAAAACAAGTTCATCAGGCATCAATCGTGCTGCCATTAAGATGTTTTCACTGAATTCAACAGACACAGCATAGAGCCTTCCGTAAGCTCAGGGTCCACACAGAGTATACAGAAAATATAAAAAGCATTAATCATCTCCCTTCATTACAGAGCCACTATAATGTGCTACATGGTTCAAGACAAGGTGTAGGAGGGAAGCTATCTTGCCCCCTTACCTGCAGAGAACAGAAGGTCTGGGTAAATGGCTCCATTCGGACCAGGTAAGATGCCACTATAATTGCTGATGAATAGTGAGTACAGTAATGGCACTGGACTGATAGGTCTCCTGGAAATTGGACACAAATCAGATTTCAGTGCAAAATATCACCATTTCAAGCCCATAGCATCCAGTTACCACAGCACAACTAAATAGGGAGCAGGTCTTTAAAGCAGATGTGTTCAAGGATCTGTAACCAAAAGCACAGGTTGCATATTTGCATTGAATGTGCACAGTCACTACCATCTCTGTATGTTTTTTTGCCTTCCACACTTCATTTTCTGAAGAATAACGCCTTTAACTTTCCAGACCATCCCCATCTCCATTAGTACCAAAAAAGGTCTTGATTAGTATAAAAGGTCTTCATTAGTACCAAAAGAGGTCAACAGCCTCAACGTCCTGTTTCTTTTTCTTACAGTAGCTGTCAGCTAAGCTGCGTGCAGCAGTCTTCTACATGCAGCTTAGCTTACAGACAAGACTAAAGTGTGCAGCTTAGCTAACAGAGCAGTCTTTTCTAGGGAACATTGTTTTATTCTGTAGCATCTCTTCCTGCCCAAGGGAAGAGGACAGAATGCAGCAGTACAAGGCACGTAAGGCAGTGCTTGCAGGAGTAATTTCTCTTTGAATCCTTCACTAGTTTGTATCCAGAAGCAAAAGGATCTCCTTGGCATGGTGGTTCCCTTAGCCACAGCTCTGGAAAGTTTTTGGGTGACCTTTTCCAAGGGATTCACCAGCATCCCCAAAGGCCTGAGGGGACTCAAGCCTCTGCTGTCTGTTACTCTCCTAAACACTCACCCTCACTCTTCTCCACCTCATTGTAGCGCTGAATGAACTTGCGTTTCCTCTCCACAGTCTGTGCTCCCATGGGCTTTGATAGGTCCCGAAATGTATGAGGATTAGTAAGGTTTAGAGTCTGAAAAACAAAACCAGCAAAGAGGTGGATTTTTAGATCCCTAAATCTCGGACATCATGACTAGCTCAGTGACACTGAATAGCAGCAAGGCTATGTTGGAAGTTTCACCTATACAAGAAGGCCACAGACTCAGTGCTATCAAGAACTGGGATGGGACTTGGAAAGAGAGTGGCAGCACGTGCCACTGAAAGGATAGCATGTGCAAGGAACTTCCCAAATAAAGGACCTGGCAGGTTGCAAATTGCTTTCAAGGCTTTTCTGTCCGAAAGAGGTCATAGGAGCCTGTCCCTATCTATCCACTGAGCCAATGCAGCCTGCCCCTTAACTAGGTATGTATTTAAAAGATGTTCCTCTACCTTTCTGAGGCAGAATGTGAACCTCAGCATGCTGATTTGAAGATAAGGCTAATCTATAATGAATCAGTACAGTTCAAATTAACTATCTCAAATTTTGAACCCTTGGTCTAGACCCTTGTACTTCAATGGCATCATACAAAAAACCTTTGTATGGTTGTTATCATAGAAAGTATGGAATGCTGCAGCAAGCACCAACCTCGGAGTGATAGTCAGCGAGGACCCATGGAAACACAGGATACTGCATGTAATCATTGTAGCTGCGGCCAGCCAATGTGTTCAGGTACATGAGGTAATCAAAGTTGCTGATCTCCCTCTTCTGTCAGGGAAAGGAAAGAAGCATTAAAATTTCCTAACTCCACCCCTGAAAACCACATCTCAAAGGCACTCTCAGAGCCCTGTGGTTCCTAGGTCCACCAGGACAAGAATTGTAGATAATGGAACCAATCACTCATTGCCATTCAGATCAGCACAATATCTCTTATACAACAGTCCATTCAACAGAATCTGAGTCTTCATCCAGGCTCTTCTTCAGACTGGTCATTTGCATTTGTCTATAATCACGCAGTGCTTTTATGCTGTATTTGCATAACAGGGCACTTTTTCCCAATTTAAAGGTGAGACAAATGCATGCAATGTGTATATTGGGAAATCCTGGACAACTACCTGTACAGAAAAGGCTGCACGAAGTGCTACATACAAACAAGAAGGTATAGATTTCTTCAGTGTGTCTTGGTTCACTATGATCAGGGGTATAGGAAAGTAAATGCATCTCTTAGCTCAGCAAAACATCTGGCAAAACGAGAGGTGCACTGATTTGGATGTACAGATGATCTGTGAACAGTCATTCAACTAAGTGGCTCTCTTTGGTCTCAGTTTAAAAATGTGCATAAAATCACACTTAATCTGCTAGACAGTAGCACCATATGTTTCACAGCAGGAGAAGCAAAACCTCTGCAATAACCAGATGTGAATACTCTGCTCCTCTTGCCAATAAACTCACCTCCAGCAGTGAGAGAACTGCTTAAGCCTTGAAATACATACGTACACATGCTCATATCTGTGCGCGGACATATGGAGGGTGCTGAAATTCTTTGCTTAACCATGTGCAGCCAAGATTTAGCTTACCTGCCACTTCTGGAGCATTGTCTTTTCCCCTCCTGAGTGTTTCCTGTAGGGAACAAACACTCGATTGAAACAGCCTGCTTTAGAACAATAAGAGAAAGTCACTACATTAACATCTGTGCTCCCAGCGCCCCCTGCTCTCATCCCACAGAAATGAGAGAACACCAAGAGTACAAGAATGTTGAGGTTTCATCATTGACAAAATAATTCCAAAAACAGTGTCATCGGTTAGGTTAGTGCTGTACAATATAAATTTCATTACTGCTTTCATTAGGAAGGAAGGGTCTGCCTGATGAACAGGGACGGCCTAGCTTCAGATGGCTGATGAATTTATCACTGTCAGTCACTCTCCCTATGACATGCCGACTCTCCCTAAGCTACTTGCCAGTTTGATCCTGAATGAAGTGCCATTTAAAGTATGATCTTTAATAAAGAAAACAGAAGGAAGTAGGGTGGTGGTGCTAAGGATGGATTCTGTTTGCCTTAAGATACCGCTGCAAACTGCAGTGGTGATGCCACATGGCAAACTGCAAGAATTCAGAAGCTGACTCACAGGCAAAGATGTCCCTCAAGCAGAGGCAGATGGACAACTGGGGAAAGCAACCTCAGCTGTTCCGAGCTAAGCCACCCTGCCAATCAGTCTGTGCTCCTCGTCTCATCTCACTGTAAAGCAAGAGTGCTAGTGACAGGTACCATTAAGGTTGTCTGTTTCTATTCTGAAGCCTTATTCTCAAAGGCTCATGCTTTTCTGAAGCATTCTGAAAATATTAGCTTGAAAACAGAGATGTCTCAGTTTCCGTATCACAGATATTCTTTTTGCATAAAGCACTTTGAAACTAATGTAGTCCTCAAAAAAATGGATTGCCATTTTTATAACTTTTTTTAAAGTAATAAACATGTTTTTTCCGCTTTCTTTCTTCTCAAAATGCAACTTTTTACTGAAACTTTAAACAAAAAACAAACCAGCTGAAGGTAGATTCTAAACAGGAGAATTCACCCGAAAACGTGAAAGGGTGAAAGGTTCTGAGCAAATAAAATTAACATTTCAACTACACTGAGCTAGAAGGTGGATCTGAAGGCCACGGACTTGCTCTTGTCAATTCCTAGAGACCAAACTGAGACAAGTGACAGCTTCTGGATTAAAGAAACTTTTGATCTGACAAAGTAAACAGAGTTACTGACATGATACGATACAACTAGTGGTAGGAGATGTTTTTCCCTTTGAGTCTACAACTTTAAACTAATCCTAAGGTGCCAGCTCAGAGACAGGACTACTGAATTCCTGAAGTATAAGGAAATCTGTTCAGCCATAGATTATAAACTGCTAGAGGAATAACTAGCTGCTATTTTGCACTCTTGTGCTGTGTACTGACTGGATCACACTAGAAAGCCACAAAGCTAGGGTTAAAGCAGCCTCAAAGATCTAAATAAAATACCAGAACGGTCTATGACCATTACAGTTTTATTGAATTTGCAGCAGTAAATTCTTGTAAACTACCTCTCATGATTACAAATCATTAGATATAAGGAAGAAACTCCTTACTGTCAGGTTGGATAGACACTGGCCCAGGTTGTCCAGAGAAGCTGTGGCTGCCTCATCCCTGGAAGTGTTCAAGGCCAGGTTGGACGGGGCTTTGAGCAACCTGGTCTAGTGGAACGTGTTCCTGTTTATGGCAGGGAGGTTGGAACTAGATGACCTTTAAAGTACCTTCCAACCCAAACCCATTCTATAATGCTATGATTATTTTACTGCCTATTGACTCCTGGACCAGTTAGTAATGTACATAAAGGAAAAACACTACAGTTTACACAACACAGTAAGTTACTCCTTGCTTACGCACTCTGCTTAGAGAAAAGTGTGTATCTGAGGGAAGGATTTTGCATAGCCTAAATAATAACTTATTCCATGAACAAACATGAAACCCAGGACTAATTCTAGCTCATGGTCTACAACTCCTACGCTTGGTTTAGTTCTCCTGCTAAGTATATGAAGCCTAACTATGATAGTCTGTATTTACAGAAACCAGGCAAAATAAAAAGGTGTAGTTTGTATCCGACATGGGAAAATAGGATCTTCACTCTTTGCCCAAAAAAATGAACAGATTATATGATGGTCTAATTTGTAATTCAGAAGAAAGTCCATTGACTAGAGTAGAGTTATGGTGGTTTTGCACCCCTAGGCTGAGCCACAGGTAGCTCAAGAATGTAGGAATTTTAAAGTAGAAAACATATATCATGAGCACTTACTCATTACAATTCAGCCCACTCGCACTATATGTAGATTTCACAGAGCTGTGCCCCTCTGATCTTTGTAAGGTCTTCAACAGACATTTGGAACTCAGAGAGTGTCTCAAAGGGATGGAATAGGATCAGGATTCCTGGCATTATTTGAAGTGTGGTTGGATTAGGGTATTTGTCTCAGAGGGATCAGGTTAGGTTCTTCCCTTTCCATAGGGGCAGTCTCACTAAAACTGCTCAGGTTTATTTCGGATTTATGGCTGAGTTAGAAGACAGGGGGTTATGTAATGTACAAACCTGCTCAATCCATCAGTCCTCCAACATTTTAAAATGCGAGCATTATCAAATACTATACACAGGACTAAACTGGGTCAGTCTGTCTGTATGTTATGCAAATATACATAATATATGTTGACTTGTGGGATGCCATGACGCTCTAGTAGAACCCTTGCCCTGCTTGTCACAAGCCCTAAACAGCTAATAAAGACTTTACAAGGGTCAAAACAATCCTCTCTCTGCTGACTTTGGAAGCTGCTATATAATTCAAAGAGGTTGATGAGTTCACAACATCACGAAAATATGCAAGGCTAAATATAGTCATTCCCCTGTAAGAGCCATCCTTCTGGGTCTCAGAGGACCATGCAGGATGCTCCCTCCAAGACCCCAGAGATCTGCAATTCTGCATTCTGCCTTCTTGACTCACAGGGGCTTAGAACACAAATCTCATTACAGGCAGCTCAAGTCTATTCCTCCCTTCTCCTTGGTAATCAATCAGCATTCCTCCAGACAACATCTCTCTAGCCAGCACAGCAAAAGCTCAAAGTAGATCAACTGTAGCTATCCAACTGCAGTAAGTGCGTTTAAAAACAAGTAAGTAATCAAAGCCTGGTTTGAAAAAGAAACAAAGGAGTGTTTTATAAATGTAAATAACTGAACCTCAAGGAGGGGTGAAGTTATGTGAAGTCAAGAGAAGGATCTACATATTCATCTATATCTAAATCTGTAAGGTATTTGTAGGGTGCTAGCCATGGCAGAATCTAAGCATGATGTGTACTAATGATGATCCACTTTTGGCTATGCTATACATAAGTGATTTATTAATCCCTCTCCCATTAACATCAGACTATGATCTCACTCTTGTGATAGCCAGTGCTCTCCATTTGCTAGAGACAGGTGGACCTCAACCCATTTGGAGATTAATTGCAGATGAGATAATCTCAAAGGATAAGATTTTGCCTCCTCTGAAATTAATACTAAAATTCCAATAAAGTTAATTGGGTTCTTAGACTGCACAAAGCTGCTTTCATTTTCTTTTTGTTTTCCACCCTCCAGACTTCTTAAGTCTGCAAAACAGTGTTAAGGCTCTGCTAAACCCACTTTTCTTAAAAAATCTTTGCAATTACCAAAAATATTCTAAGGAAAATCCCCTTCCTGGTAAGCCACAACCTAGGTCCAAGTCCTACAATTAAAAGAGGAAAGAAGAGGTCAAAAGGAATGTCAGCTTTCTCTGTGAAACAGTCAAGTCTCTCTCAAACCTCAAAAAAGTGTTAGGTTAGATTACTTTAGAATAAAGGTATTGGGTCCTCCTTGTTTGATTGTTTCAGTCCACCTTCTGGGTATTCTTACTCTGTGCTCAAAGAATAGAGGTATAATACAAAATTTATAAATAAGTATAATATAAAGTAGGGTTCCTTGAAATAGGATGTCTTGAAGGGGCTTGAGAGGGAGAAAGGAATCTCCCCCGTTTATGGAATGTTTTTGCACTTTGTGTATTCACAGGTTTAAACCAGACAAAGGGGTAACATTTCCACTGCAGAAATGCTGCACCCAGGCACACTTTAGGTCATAGAAAAAAAAATCAAGTAAATTCAATTAATTTGTTGAGGTGAGCAGAATGCAAATCTCCAACCCTGGAATAACGTAAGCACATCAACATTATCAGCTTCTTTATGCCAATAATATCCCAGACCCATTATCAGCAAGACAGGGACCTCAGTGTTGCACCTCCTGTGAACAATATCTACCACAAAACACACAGCTGTTTCTCTTCCATAGTCCTCTTTTCTGAGATACTATTTTGAAATTATTGCAACCAGTCACTAAAAGCTTGAGCTTGGTAGCCCCAGTCATAGAGAAAAATTCCAGTAAATTCCAGTTAAAAAGGGAAACTGTTGTCCAACTGCAGTTTCGACAGGTTACAGATAGATGAATATAAACTGCAGCTCATATCCTCTCTGCTGCACTGCTGAATGAACGTTCCCTCCTGCATCCATATCTATCTGATTTGGCATGTGCTAAGGATGGTACCACAAATGTGAGTTTTAACACACACATACAAGTATCTCACACTCTGTTACAGCCAAGTAAAATTAAATAGCCAGATGACTTAAATGGACAGTTAAGGCAATGTAAGAAGCTGACAAACAGCTTCTATCCAGGTCCAGATGCTTTTTCTTTCTGCACAATTTGAAATCTAACATTTCAGGCGCTGCATGCCATTCAGTTCTTTTCCCTCCAGCTTGAACTTGCACGCTGGAACCAAACATTATGCTAATGATCTCCAAGGACCTAGCATTGTGGTTGCTTAGGAACAAAAGTTTCACAGGCTGTGGAAGGAGAATTGAATAGAGAGACCCTGGAGCTGAGGAAGTACTTTTTGCCACTCCTCCTCCTCCCCACACCCTTACATACACAAGTTACTTGAAGGGCTGCCATTTTCCATCAAGGAAGTATGATTCAGCACTTGCAGGACTGTGCAAAGGAAATTGGCCTGTGCTCCCCACTCACAGGTTTATTTACAGACTGAAAGACTAATTCATTACTCAAAGAAGAGTAGACAGAGGACGACTACACAGTAACAGACCATGAAGTTTCATCCCACACTACCGAAAAAAACAAGCAGCTTGTGACATCTGCACCTCGCCTTCTAAGTGTTCCTATCTGCTAGCCGGTAAGATCTTATGCAGGGGGGCAATTTGGCAGAACTGTTAAGACGAAACAATATTTTTGCTTATTCTTGGTGGGCCGTGGCTTTATAAGTAACCTTCCCCTGAAGTGATCTAGAAAAGCAAGAAAATCAAGGAAGGAAACCTCTCTCTCTTTGCTCATGGCAGGATTTAGTCTAAACCTGCCTGTTAGCAAGAGACTGCATGTAAGATAGTGAATTAATCTCTCTTCCACAACAGGTCGTATCCAACAACAAAGAAATGGTAACAGGGTTGTAAGCAGGGAAATAAAAACATACCCTAGGTGGAACTGCTTGGCTTCATGCAAAATCATTCACTGTATGAATTCTGGTTTCAAGCTTTATATGAAAGTATTTCCATAGAGCTATTCCATGGGTGAATTAGAACGCATCACCTCACTGGCTTCCTGCCCCCAGAGAGCTGCAGTGCATGCATAGTTCTGCTGGGCTTGGCAAGCCTGCTCTGCAATACGCAGAATTCCAGGAGGAAAGACAGAGGAAACTTTTCTCACAGACTAGATCAAGATGGGATCAAGATGGTTCCATGCAGCTTTGGGTGCAGTGAAGTAGGAAGCAGCAACATACGGGAGAAAAAGAACAGGCAGAACCACAGAGGAAGAGGTCCTGAAACATCCAGACAGTGTCACAGGCAGAAGGCCTGTTCTGCTTCTGTAAGCCCTATGCTGAGAAAGGAGGAAGAAAGGTTCAGGTACAAGAAACTGCATGATCAGGGTCCAAATCTGTATTCTTCTCGGATCAGATCTCTGTCTTAGGACAGGCTTAAGCTACAACGGGTCACGACTGGGCCCTGTGCAAGTGCTTAAGCACAGATAAGGAGCAATCTCCAATCCTCCCTTGCCTCAGAGAGACGCTGACAGTCCTGGCCCTGATGCTCAAGGTCTGTTCCCTCCCTGCAGCTCCCAGCAACACAGAGCACCACAGACAGCACGATGCCCTTGATACACATTTTCTATTCATTTCTGTATCAGGTCATCCTCAAAGCTCTGGGCTTGTGAAACACCGCTAAAGCTCTGAGGTTAGCCCTGGGCTTTCAAAAGCCCAACCCAGCCCAAAGATTTTACCAAGTGTGGATAAAAAGGGAAAGAGTTTTCTAGTCAAAGTGCTCTTTAGCAAGACCTTATGACGTAGAAATGCGGCACCCCACCCTTGGGCAAAGGTTTGCCAGCAACTCAGAGGGTGAACCCAGCAGTGGGGTGAGGGTTTAGAGAAAATGAGTAAAGAGAGTTCCCTCTTGTCATCATAATTTCTTAGGTAGCAGGGCAACACATGTATCTCTCCCTCTGCTATCCCAGGAGATGCACTGTGAGCATGCGATCGAACAGGCATAATTAACATTTACAGCAAGGAGGGCTCCTGTGATTCCTGAATTTTTAATGTCAGTGGCTACAGAACTGGAGCTCTCATGCACAGCTAAAGAAAATGAGACGTGGCTAAGTAAGCTCCATTATCTCCAGCTACAGCCCTGTGAAATGCTGATAATTAGTTTACAAGCATGCAGAGACAAGAGAGCTATTCATCCCCTTCAAGCTGTCTAGTGCACTGCATTAGAGTTCTGCAGAACTCTAATGTTAATCCCTATCTTTGGGATTGAAAATCACCTTTTTGTAAATTTGAAACGTGGCTCCCACGTGGCTTTTAATCCAAAGGAAATAGAACTTGGAAAGTGTGAGCACTCCCTAGGGACTCATGTTTTCCTGATCAGTGCATCTTAGAGGTCCGCAGCAGGATTTTAAAAAATCTGACTAATGGAGGTGGTTAAATCTCCTTGAAGTCTGGGCATTAACCAGTGCATCACACAAAGAGACCTGTCTTCAGGAAAATTACACTGATCTGTTTGTTTGGACTTCTTCAAAATCTGAAAGGTCCAGGTTCAAACTTTGTAACAAGCTGGCAAGGTTTATTGACAGAGAAGTACCCAAAGCCAAAAGGTTAAACTACTGTTGCTCCTGACAAGCCTCCAGCACTCAACCTCCTACACCAGGCTCCCTCTAGTGCTCCCAGGAACGCACAGCACCGAGGGACACCAGCGCTGGGAACCAGCATTAACAGAGCTGCAGAATAGGCTGAATTTTTGGCTAGCTGGTATTTTTAAGAAAGGAAACTGGTTTGGATCACTGTTTCCCCCTTGGAATTGAAATGAAAAGTAAAAGAAATAATTACTAGAAACTGAATAAAATTTTTCTTTCTGAGAGTTTTAAAGATGTTTAAAAAAAAACATTTTAAAAGAAATTATTGGTTTGAATTTAGAAAAAAAAATATATTTTTCCTTGAGGCTCCCTTTCATTTTTTTTTGAAGACATACTTGGCTGAAAAACTTTACTCATCAAAAGGCACTGAATGTTTTGGTGAACTCATCCAACACAAAATTCAAACAAAGAGAAAGTTGGGCCCAAAAGTCACCAGGTTCGCATCAATTGCAGGAAGTAGAAAGTCTCTTTCCATCCTGCCAAAGTGTAAGGAAGCTGCCCTGCAGGTCTTTTTCTGAAGCATGGTAGTCACCCTTTGTGCACTAGTAAGAGACTTAAGGTGTTCTGAATCAGCAGTAGGGCTCTGGCATTTCCCATGCAGCTGAACTTTATCTTCAGAGAATTGCCAACAAGAATATTGCATCAAATCCTTAAAATGAGTGACCTGTGATTAAAAAAACCTATTGTTTTGATCTCCAGAACTTCTTACCCACTCCTGGGCAAATTATTTAAGCTAACATCAACAAGGGTGGAAAAAGTGCTTAATTTTCCACTGTAGAGTACTTTGCTTCAGTTATCAGTCTACACTATGGAAAGAACAGTATTGATATTGGCCCTGGAACACTGTAAGGTTAAATACAGCAAAGATTGAGAAGCCTTCAGATATAATGATAATATGGCCCTGTAAGTACTGGTGAGAGACAGAAACATGGGAGTGACAGACACAGAAAGATTTAACTGTGTTTAAATATTTTTACATAAAGTAACAAAGATTCAATTTTGGAACATAACCCGTGGGCAAGACTGACCCCACTGTGCTGCTTCCAGGATTTTCTGAAGCACCTGCCTCCTTACAGAGCTCCCAGGAGGGTGAGCAGTAAGTGAGGGTAAGAGATCCCCCTTGCTTTTGCATTATTTTTGGCTATGGCATGTAATTGAGAAGGAGCTGAAATGCCGTAGTTGTAGCCTGAGCTTCCCCTTCATGTATTTGCACATGATTAATGAGTAGCCAAAAAGCCTGAAGGGTTTGTAATGAAGCCTTTATAATAGGGAAATGTATTGTAGACAAATCCATATTTTGTCCCAAACAACCATTCATCAGAGCTGCAATTTGACTCTTCACAATTAAATGCCACAGCACCCAGACCATCCTGAGATTAGCCAGCTGTAACCCAAGCTCCTCTCTGTGCTCTGGCTGAGAAGGACATTGTCATCCATTTCCAGAGAATCAGCCTATTTCCTTTGTTACTAGCTATAATTAGCACCTGTACTTGATGGCCTTCGATTAGAGAGATAGATTACCAAAACTGAGACTGCAGCGGACTACTACTCGTATGGGCCTCAATTCATCAAAGCATGTAGCACATGCTGAGTGTCAGTATGAGTCAAACAAAAGTCTGACCAGAACACCTACATGCATTTTTTGAGGGCAGGTGACCTTTGTAGTGGGAGTCCATCTATCCCACAGCACGGATGGAAAGATAAGGTTAGAGTATCCAGAGACTGTCCTTGAAAGCACAGGAGACACTGACCTAAGCCTGGTTTAACATGTCTTTAAGCAGCATTGACACAGACTCCCTGTTGCAGTCTGCCCTACAGGTGATGTGTGAACTGCAAGCAGTCCTGGGAAATCTGGGAGCCCACTATGTTCCTGAGGTCCTGGTTAAAACAGACTCTTACTCATTTGCTTTAAATATTTAATCTTTCAATAGCTTCCAGAGCCCAAATCTCAGGTCCATTAAACAGGATGTTCAACCAACCTGTCAACAGATGCCAGGCCTGTAAAGAAGGCAACCTGTTGGTCCGGTAGAATAAGCACAATTTTGGATATCTTCTTTTAGTACAGTCCCTAAGGACTGGGTTTAACCCACAATACCTTTTGCTTAGGTCCTCAAATGGCTGATGGATAATAACACATTTCATTCAGTTTCATTACATGCTGAGCTCAAATCAGTATCTAGGGATGAAAGACAGCAAATTTCTCCCACTTGTAATTTCACCCTGTAATGTAATATAGGTGTTAAAATACAATAAAATAATACTGTAAATTATTAGAATTTCACATACTCAAAATAGTTTCAGAAAGAACTTTCAGAGTTGCAGCTTCAGGATTGAAAATTCCTGACCTTAGAAAAAGACTTCTGAAGAGTTCAGCGGTCACATATTAATTTATAACTAAAAGATTATTTTGTTTTTTAATTAGGGAGTAACAGCCACTGCTTTCAAAGGCTTTACTGGAGTTCCCACATTTCATCAAGAGGCTGGTGTGTCTGTCTGTCTGTGTCTCAGTGGAGAGATGGCCAAGGGGAAAGCAAAAGGTCAAAAAGGGAAGAAGATCACCTTGAAAATTGCCAAAAATTCCATCCGGATATCTTTTGATGGAGGGCGCCGTCTTGACTTAAGCAGGATGGGTATCACCACCTTCCCTAAATGCATTCTGAAACTGGCTGATGTGGATGAACTTGATTTGAGCAGAAACATGTTAAAAAAGATTCCAAGCAGCATTCAGAAGTTCCAGAAACTGCGCTGGCTGGACCTGCACAGTAATCAACTTGAGGAGCTGCCTGAGGCAATAGGTACACTTCAGAACCTTTTCTACCTGAATATAAGCAACAACAAGCTGACCACCAAAAATCTGCCAGAAGAGTTGAACCTTCTCAAGAACCTGCATATTCTCAACCTTGGCTTGAACTGTCTCGACAGTATTCCTACCAGTCTTGGGGCCCTGAAGCAACTTACGGAGATAGGTCTCTTTGACAATGCCTTGACCACCATCCCAAACAGTGTGAAAAAGCTTCCCAAGCTTAAGAAACTGAATGCAAAAGGAAATCTTTTCCCAGATTCAACAGAGCAAGAAAAGCATGCCAACTCCATCAAACGCATAGAAACGCTTCACTTAGTACAGGAGAAAGACCTGTGCAGTTCCTGCCTGAAGATGTGTCAAGATGAAAGGGACAAGCTGAACAATTTAAAGAACGTGACACCCAGCCCCTCAAAGAAGCCAAATTTCTCTTCACTCATTACACCCAATTCCACTGCAAAGGATAACCAAGAAGAATGGAGATTAAGAGGCAAACATCCCTGAAATCTACCAAGGGACTCCACAGACCACGTCCCATAAAGTCCAGCCCAAACTATTAAAAAGCTGACGTCCTTCCTCCTCTGTTTTCCTGCAGTTCTCTTCCTTTAAAGATCTACGCAGTTTTAGAAGCAGCAGATCTGTGTGGTGTCTACAACGAAATCCAAAACAACTAAAACAGATGTATATTTGGGAAAGGGTGCTTTTGGGAAAGGAAGGATTATTCCCTAGCATCTGGGCATGTTCCTACAACATGTCCTCCATGTTTGGGTTTTGGGGTTTTTTTTTGGTCTTTTGTGTGTGCGTGTGTCCGGTGAAGGCATCTTCAAAAAGATAGGTTTTTCAAGGAACTCCACTCCCACCACTGAGCCCCAAACATTAGTCCCGTTCATTTTTATAGAGTGAGACACAATTAAACTAGTCTCAGTAAACACCATTTGGAGGAACAGGAACAGACCTGGGAACCTTCTGCTGCTGGTGGCTGCCACCAACCCCTCAGAGAATCTCAGATAAGCACTGTCATAGTAGGAACCATGAGCCCGTTCCAATTCAGCAGAGGCAGCAGACACAAATGTTATGCTCAGGAGTAACTAAGCAGTGGAAACACAATGCTTAGAGCTAAACAACCAGTGATCCTGTTTGCCATCAAGGGGCCAGACTCTGCATAAGCAAGTTCTCTAGGATTTTGGGTGCTATACCCGGATGCAGTGATCTCTAACTTGCATGACACAATCAGCATCACTACTTATCATACTCATTGTATTTTGTCCACCTCTGAGTTTCCCTCCAAGAAAGGTACAGAATGGCGAAGGGGTAGGGAAAAGATTCCCCTTTTTAAGGGTCCTGGGCATATCACTTAAGCAGTGACTAAGAGAAGAAGAGTCGTGCTCTTCCATGATCAAAGAGTCAGCTGGTGAATTGATAAAATCAGGTCTGGTGTCCCCACAGTACTTTTAGCTTTCTGTTCACAAGTGCGCAGGCATGTGTGCACCTGAGCACACGCATTCACTTGCTCAAATCACATCCCTAGGGCAGAGAGTGCTGTCAGCCTGCAAACAGCAATATACAGGTACAAGCAATGAGCAGATTATAAAAGCAGTCAAGCATGACACGAGAAGAGGTGGTGACAGCAAACGTTTAAGAATATTTGAATGAAGAATAAAGTGCCAGGGGCAAAGTACTCAGTTGTCCAGTAACAGCTCATTATCATTTTTTAAATGGCTACAGTAGAACCTGGGAGTCAGAACTCCTATGTATTATTCCTACAGACCAGGTGCAAAAACTGATAAGGGGTTTCCCAGAAATACTACTACCTCAACGTCATATGATACCTCAAACTAGTAATTTCTTCTTTCCATGCTTCAGTTGTGCAATTATTAATCGTGTGTCTGGGCAAAGATCTTAGTCTGGCCTGCCTTCCTGTCTCAGGTAGGGCAGGAAGACCTGAGATGCTATGAAAGATGGTCATTGCTCCCTAGATGGGGAAGGGGCCCCTTGTGCTGCTCTTGAATTCTTCTGACTCAGAAGTGGCTCCAGCATTCAAATGAGGGACAAGTAAACTCAGCAAGTCCTCAGTCCTTCAGTTTCCAGACTGGAGCCTTGTAAAAGGAAGCATGCCCACTGGGGTTATTTTCTCTAACTTTCTGCTTAAGCACAACTTTTCTGGGATCATTCCTTAGGCAGTGGCACTATCTTATGCCTATTTTATTTCAGCTCATGCTGAAACAGGCCACTCTGCATAAGCCAGTTATCTGGGATTTTGGGTGCTACATCTGGGTGCAGTGATCTCTAACTTGCACGACACAATCGGCACCACTATAACATGCCAAAACATCCATGTGTACATCTATCACTGTCTGCCCTAACCACGCAATAAAGAGGCCATTAGGCAGAGCCATTATGGATTAGCTCTAACCCCACCTCACTCACTGTCTCTTTCCCACACTAACCATCTGTGTAGAGTTTACCAATAAAGTCATATTAAGGAGGTAATAATTATTATTAATCAACTATGCACAGTCAGCTACTCAATACGTTCTTCATGTCTTCGCACTGTGGATGCTGTACTCTAGAATGCTTTTCACAGTTTTGGGGACACCTCTGAATCTTTAAAACAGGGGGCACAAATAGGTAAGTTTCTAGATGTTTTTTTTTAAGGTGAAATTCATTCACAGAATTGCACCTGTTATCTACAGCTATCCAATGTCTCCTATGTTTTGTTTTACCTTATATTCAGGGACTCTTCTGTTATCCCCTTTGACTTCAAAGCAGGTTGAAAAGAGCAAAATCTATAGGAGATATGAAAGGTCACATTACAATTATTTAAATAGTTATCTGTATACATTACATATGTATATAATCTATGTCACGTCCTGACAGCAACTTTCTTCGTGAAGGACACCGGTAGCATTTCACTGAGACTCTAACCCAGGACAAAGCTGCAAGACAACACAGCAAAAGCATACATTTAATATTAAGGAGTTGCCTATGGGCTGGATAAAAGCAGTTTCTTTCCCAAATAGGGCCTTGAATTGATATATAGGGCTATGGACTTATGATTAGGTGGTTTAAGGTTCTATTAATTAAAGCCAGAGAATGAGAACGCGCTGTCCTGGTTTCAGCTGGGATAGAGTTAATTTTCTTTCTAGTAGCTGCTGTGTTTTGAATTTAGTATGAGAAGAATGTTGATAACACATTGTTTTAGTTGTTGCTAAGTGACGTTTATATTGGTCAAGTACTTTTTCAGTTTCCCATAGAAGCTGAGAGGGAGTGACATAGACCTTTCCTATGCAAAGGACAGCGACAGTAAACCTGATATAATTGTCAGAACTGCAGCAGAAAAAAAAATGCAAGAAAGTAAAGTGCAAATTAATCACTTCATAGTCTTATCTTCAAGTTTCATCAAACAAGACAGGCACATAAGGAGAAATCTTTTTTAAACAAAAATCCCATTGTTAAAAGTTAACTCCACACCAAAGATACAAAGTCAGAGTCAGAGACACAAAAACATTTTATTCCTAAAGAATCTAATGACAGACACTTTGTGTGTTGGAAGAAAGCAGAAAGAAACCTTCTTTCACCCAGTACTGTGAGGTGAGATGGAGGTGGCTCTTATTTCAGTGAGGGGAAGCAGCACAGCTACAATTGCAGTTTCCTAGGATGCAGGGACATACAACACACCACTGGGTGCTAGAAGAGTCCTACACATGCATTAGCTCCCTTGATAAATCAATGGCTATATAATGCTCTGAAAAATTCCCAGGTCAGCAAAAGGAAAATTTCATAGCATAGTGTAACCCATTAAAGACCAATGAGCTGCAATTGAAGAAAAAGCCCCTTGAGCAGCACAAGACGGACATCTGAAGCCAGGATAAATAGGGGCGATAGACGAGGAGCATCACCTGGATGTTCACATGTTATTATGAATTAGTGATTACCTCTTAAATATCTTATTTCGGTCGCTGTCATGGAACACAAGAAATCTGGAGTAACCATTTTTGAAGAATATTTCCAAGGCGATCTCCTGGAAAAGTAAATCATTTACAGTGTGAAGTGCTGCAAAGAGCCCACTGTGGCCTGTTCAATTCTTCAGGGCTTTAAAAAGAAAGGCCTTGACTTCCTACCAAGTGTGAAGAAGCGTGGTAAAATATGCCTAATATTCCCAATTTCTCCATCTGTAGGAATGGTCCTACTGGGTTGACTAGGAGTTCAAATACTTCTCAGAAGCAAAACCAAACTCCAGATATTGGTTCCATCACCCCCGTCCTCCCACTACTTCTGAACCATTTTTATCTTGAAATCTTAGTGTGATTAACGAGACATTAGTAGCATTAACTTCTAATTAGGTGAGAAAGATAACATGAAGAAAGGATGCTTAATGAGCATTTCTTTTAGAAAGCGACCATAGTGGTTCCCAAATGAATAGTGAACTCAACAGAAATGCCAAAATAATTTCTCCTGACTAGAAGCAGCAGAGGAGGAAGGGGAGTTCATGACATTTCTCACTGAAGCTTTAAAATAATCGAAGTTGAAAACTTTGTCCCCTTTTTTCTGCAATGTCTCCACACATTGTTATGTTGGGCATTTGCACATAAACCTATTATTTACTCAGTGAGTGGTCCTTTTTTCCCCAAAGCCGGTCAAGTAAAACTATAACTTGTAGTGTCTGAGAACCCAGGCATGAGTTTCAATCTAAATGTGGCAGGTGAGATACCAACCTAGAAAAACACCACAATGGCAACTGCCCCATGCATGATTCACAAATGAAGTATAAAGCAGAAAGGTAATATAAGAGCTGCTATGACAATAAACAACTTGCAGCATTTGCTCTGAAGCTCAGCTTTCCAAACTAAGTCTGCTCAAGTGTCGCCATTACAGAATTGAGCCATGTGGTTTCACAGTGTTTGCTCTGAGCTGCGCTATGTGCATGAACAGGAGATCAGCTCTGTGAGGCACAGTAGCTGCCTAAACAGCTGGTCCACCTGTCCCACAGGGTAAGCACAAGGAATCAGTTTTCTTCTTTTTCTGCAATATTTTTTCAAAACAGTCTGTGGTATGGAGTCCCAGTGCAAGAATTGGAGAGCTTGATACAGATACCTAAGTTTTCAGTTCATTAATCAAAAGAAAGAAAAAAAACCCCAAAGACAAAAAAACACCAAAGAAACCCCACAACCAAAAATCCTCAAACCAACAAGCCCTGCCTTTGCCCCAGGCCCATTCAAAGACTGTTTTTACTCATCTCCATGTTATACTTTGGATCACACAAAACATTTCCATTTCACATGTTTAAAAAAATCCACGCATACACAAATATGTGAATATATGAGAAGTCGGCAAGACTCCACTGGCAACTTTGATGCTATTCACAAAACAGAAGAGGTGACAGTTCTGTTGCTCAGGTTGCTCACCAGTGATATAAGAAAATAAGCTTCATACAGTTACTCAGAACAAGACTTAACATTCCTATATATGTTTGTAGAGTGAACTAGCCACCGAGATATGCTATATCCTGAAGTAAGTCTCATCTACTAAAATTGCCCATTTTGCATACATAATTAAATATAAAATAAAACAGGGCTGAGTCATGGATAAGTGCCATACTACATGACATAAAACAATTATCAGCCCCATTTTCTCCAACTTTTGAATTTTCCAAATGATTTCTTAATTCTCGGTTGAATCTCAGCCTTCCAAAAATGGATTCAAAACAACAGTAACTAGTTATGGCTGCTTCAAACTAGTTATGGCTGCTTCAAAACTCCATATTTTTGTCAAATGAAATCTGTGAATTACTCTTTAGACTGTACCAAAACCCTCTGGAGCAAGTACAGGCTCTGGTGCTGCAAGGAGCTCCAGCTACAACTCTTCTGTGATTCTCATCACAGGCTCATCTAAACCAGACAAAACTAAAAGGGTACCAGGTCACTGGTGATGAGTGGCTTCTGGGTAGCGCAGCTAAAGACACAGAGGATTCAAATCCTCTGCTCCAACTTAGGATTCATTTATTGACTCACATGCACAACTTAAAAGTGATTCCAAGAGGCCCAGGGTAAGCGTGTTACACATACCCATAATCCACTGATGTCCAAAACTACTGAAATCTGTGGGAGCTGACTATTACTGAAAGTCAGATGCTTACTGGGAGCTTCCATCAAAACACAGGAACTTGACTTCAAGTCAAGACATTGAGATAAACTGTGAAGTTGTGAACAACTGTGATTAGTTGTTAGCCTTACAACTAATGAGCCAGCCACTCCAGTGAGGGTGCTTAAACACTGGTGAATATAGGAAGCAGTTTGTATTACCAAAGGCTAATGAAGCAATGATGGGACCAAAAACATTTTGGGACTCAAGCAAAGAAATCTCAGCAGTCTTAGTAAAAATTGTGCAAGTAGTTTTCAGTCCCATGTCGTTATTGCTGTTGCAGCTCGCTCTCAAATGACTGAGTACGTTAGTTCCTACCTGCAGAAGAAAGCGCATCAGATGAATCTCTTTTATATCATGATACGAATAACGGGAACATATCTGTTCTCCCACAGCATGGTCTTTATGACATAAGTTGAAAATAAATGGATCACTGATGCTGGAAGAGAAAAATATAAAGAAAGAAAAACTAATTTGAAACAAAGATCAGGAGAGCCTTTATGAACATCCAAGTCCTCCCTAAAGAAGAATGAAAATAGTAAGAGACAGCAAGATCAACTGGGGCATATGTGAATTGAAAACAAAGCTAAATACTGAAGGCAGATTTTGCACTAGTTCCCAAAATCAAATAAAGAGCTTGTGGAGACTAAGGGTAAGTTTGGAATTGTTTTAGTGCACGTAAATAGGCAGATAGCAATGTTTCGCACACACTGAAGTCTGAGAAGCAGCAAGGGAAGGAGCTGGGTGGGGGAAACTGAAAGCCTGGGTCAAGGACAAGCATCATATGGACATACAGCTATTATAAACAGCAGTTAATTGGAACTAATAATTAAGCAATTAATCCATTATTACATTAGTTGTGTACATGTGCTGCAGTTGCTATCTACAGCCTAGCCCATAGAAAATCCCTCAGAAAAACAACCTGAGCTTTTATTGGACCCAGTCTAATCAATCCTCAAGTCAGCTGATCAGATTGACTGATATTGGACTTAGTAAGAATCGGATGCAGAGCAGACAGTCAGGGAGTAAAAACACCGAGTTACTCAGCGTCCCACTGGGCTTTGCACATGAGCACGCAGTATGCGCAAAGAGCTAAGTCTAACAGACTCATTTTCAATATTGATTAGTTTCAATAAATCATGAGTCAAAGATGATAGCAGTGTGCCAAATATTAATTACGATTCTGTCTTGGAGAAACAAACAAAAAACTTATGAGACAATGAAGCTAAAGGCTCTTGTAATGACTGTTCCATATGAATAAAAGATGGGAGCCAGTCAGAAACATTAACAACACATTAAAAGAATTGAAAAACAGCAACCTATGTGTTAGACTGCCCACCATCTCCATCTGTTGGAGCTGGGAGTTCTTGTTGCACCTCCAAAGCCTGTGAACAAGCACCTGTGTTAGCTATGTAAAACAATTCTGTGAACAGATGGAAAGGATGGCAAACTTCTTGCTGTGCTAATATCCCTCTTGAAATTCTCTCTTCGTCTGTGCAAATTCTAGGTATTCACGTGCCAATACTGAAGTTAACCAAGCAGATCTCTAGGAGGAAAGAACGACTTACCTGGACAAGCAGTGACGTGTACAGTAGACTTCTTCTAGAGGGGATAACACAAAGCACTCGCAGATGTAAAAGTGCTCTTTGCCGAAGAGCAGCACTCCTTCCAATGCTGTATGCCCCTGCACAACTGCCACAGAGCACTTGAATGTGACCTAGTATGGAAGCAAGCACAATGAAGCCACGAGCGGGTAACACAGGAGACAGGGACAGAAGAGAGCAAGACCCAATGATGCAGAAGGACATATGTTTATACTGAAACAGCTGCCATCTTGATTGGGATATAGTCACAAAGTCACCATATGAATGACAGTGCATGCCTCTGTGCTACTAGTATTGGGAGGATCTGATGCCCTTTCCCCTGAGTAAATCTGTTCCTCCCCATCTCTCTGTGACTATCTTTAGCAATATCACTACAGAACATGAAGAGCTTGCAAATGTTGCAGGAGTTAGCACTGCAAACCTTTGTTAGACATCAATACTTACTACACAGGCAGGGGATTGAAGCACTGAGGAGAGAAGTGACTTACACAGCATCATACAGAAAAACAGTGGCATAGAATAAATATATGTATATTTAGAATACAGAGAAAAGGCAAATACTTTTATTTCGATCCTACTGAAATCTATACTTGAAAAAATCCTGCAAAGGGATCCCAGGGAGCAATGAGCAAGGAAAGGATTTAATACTCTAGATATCTATCTCACTACATCCAGCTGAATCAGCATACAATGGATTGAAATCTCAGTAACAAAAAACTCCTTGCATTAGCACTTTTCCTTCCTATATTATACAGAAGGCCAATCAAAATATATGATTCTATGATTCTAGTTGTCTTAAAGGTTTAGTTAAACATTCTGGAATAGTTTAAAAACCCGCCCTTGGCATCCTAAGACTCACTTTCTTTTTCTTTCTCCTGAGCAAATTAACTTGGCCATTAAAATAGAGGAATTTCTAACCCACAATTTAGAAGCATTGGGAATTTTTCAACAAAGTAGTTCTTCAGTCATGTATGCCAGTTGATAGAAACTTTTCTTGGGAATGGACCAGTTTTGATAAAGAAAAAGAAGCCTTTTATCTGGAACAGTTTCTATGGCTGAGAGATGGTGTAGAAAGGAAACAGACCAATACAGAGGCCAGAAAAGTCCAACTATCTGGACAATTGTGTGGGCTGCGTGAAGGAAACTTAAAGTTCTGATTTCAAATCAAGCAGTAATTCACTGCAAAGAATTTCCCTAACATTTAGAGGCATGAACTTCCTTATTTTTCTCATCTGTTCATTCAATCTTCTATACATGCTCTGCTCCAAAAGAGCAGCCGCCTGGTTAGTGCAGTCAACTGGGAGGATCAAGGTCAATTCACTGCTGTGCCCAGTTTGGACAAGAACTTACATTCCCATGGAAGGAGGCAGGAGACAATCATCAGCCTATTAGCCCAGTCCCAGATGAAGCACCCTCCATTTGCAAAAATCCCTTCAAACATTCATACTACAACAAAACACTAATGCTCCCAAAGTCTTAAAACACTAATACTACCTTACATACTCACTGCTGAGCTCCCCCTGTACATCAACACAATTCTGAGCTACATATAATCCAGAAATGAGTGTAAAATTTTGCAAGCTGAGTTCATCTGAAACTGCAAGGACCAGAGGGCTGCATACAAAGGGATCAGATCTGAGAGGTATTTACGTAACAGGAGAAGTTTGCTGGTTCAGAAATCTAGTGCAATGTTCTTGAGAGAACTGACTGATAAGTACGAGAGGTGCCACAAAGTCTGTTTTTTCTCTCAAGATCTCAATGATCTTACCTCTACCAAACTTCGTAAGAACACAGGCCCTGTATTATTTTTTGTGCATGTAAAAATGACCCTGAAATAGTATTGGTTCTACTAGATCATGTAAAGTCTACATGATGATATGTAGAGTAAGTATGGCTCTCCTTTGCTTTTTGCCTTTGTTCCTACCTCACTATTTCTGGAACCAAATCTACAACCTTCCTTGTCTCCATCCCAAAATACACATAGGCTAACTCAGGACAGCTGAAACAGACCTGCACTGCTACAGAAGCTTTCAGTCTTGGCTGCCAGCATAAATGAAATAATAAATTCATAAATAATTGAAATAAAATCTTGTTTTGGCATTTTATTTTTTTTACTGAAAAGCAATTATTTCACCAACAAAACGGGAGCGTTCATTTTGAAATCACTTGAGTGTGCACAGAAGGTTGTTTTCATTCTGGGTTTGAAAGAAAACAGCCCTTGAAGATTTCTGTGGGTAAGTTTTGATGAAAATCTTATGAATCTCTTTCTTTTTCCCCTCTAAATTATTTCTAAGGGGAAGCTAGCATTTTTCCATCACCTCTCCTGCAGATCCCACAGGAATGCCTGTCTCTGCAGGGATATGCCAACCACAGAACTCTCTGAACTGGAATGCCTCCATGTGTGCGTGCCACTACGTGGTTAGAGGCATGTATGCTTGCGTTGAGAATACTGGGGAATTCTGCTCACATTAGCGAACAACAGGGTTTCCTGAAATAATTAAATAGCAGAAAGATCACTTCTTCCCAAAAGGATGGTAACAACGTTGAAACATTAGGCAGTTGTGTAAAATGGCTAAACGGACACAAAGTTGAAATCCAGACTTCCAAGAAACCCACCTCAGTAAACCCAGCCCACATGCCAGAGGTCATGTGTGTGGTTTTGTGGGGCATATGGACTGTGAAGGGGGCCTATTCATGATCATTAATATGGTCTGGCACAAATAATCACCTTGTTACTCTGCCTAAGGCAGGACGAGGTGCCGTTAGCAGGCCTTGCAAGGGGAGAGAGCATGTACCTCTTTCTCAAACCTTAAACTCTAAGCCCCAGTACACTCTGTCTTCTGTACTATACAACCAGTAACAGTCACTGGTGCCAAATCCATTTCTTCAATTTTATGTTATCGCCCCCAACAGAATTAAATACATCTGCACTGTTAGAAATACTAGAGCCCTTGGGCTGAGTCAGTTGTTGTTATTTGGAGAACGGAGCTCATTTTATTCCAGGTGAGCAATAAAGACCTGACAAAGAAGTGTACTAGAGAACCCCCACCAGGACAGTCTTGTACCTACAAGTCTTGCATTAAAACAGCAAGCAGCCTGAAATTACCATAGATGAAATAAAAACTTTCCTTTTCCGTCAAAATAGATCAGAATCCAGTTCACCAGCCACTAGAATAATTAATCAATGAAGCAAACATGACAAAAAAATAATTGAATAATTACCTTCTAAGGTATTGCCCAAAGCCCTGCATCTCTTGATTGCTCTGTTCATTCAGATGTATGAGGGAATTAAAGCTAAAGGCGTGGGGTTTTTTTCTTGTTTTTTCAGATGAGGTGTTTGTAAATGTTCCAGTTGCATTTAAGCAAATAGTGATAAAAGCATATCTGCTCTGGAGTTCAAGAGCCAGATTTCCAAAGGAATCAAATGCCTGAAGATGAAAACAGTCTTTATAAAGTTTTCAAAAACACTGGAGGAGGTTATCCATCTATTCCTGCAGACTCTAGTAGTGTTAGCATGGCCACTCCAGGTAAAAATACAATGCAAGGAAATTAAAGTCACAAAACCATGTCACTGGAACACACTTACCTATACCACACAATCACCTGAGCATAGCATTTTTATAGAATAAGAACAAAAGAATGGCTACTCTAAGTCAGTTCAGAGGTCCATCTAAACAACTATCCTGCATCTTAATAACAGAAGCTTAAGGAAAGAGCATAAGAAACATGTGGAGTGATTCTTGATCTTCATATACCTTCTCAGCAACCAGTAGTTTAGGGACTTCCTGAAGGTCCTTCCTCCTCCTCATTGTCACATCTCATGTTTCCCTATAAACACTCACAGCTATCTCTAATCACTTGCTCAGCAAAAGATACAAAAACTTTGCATGATACACATAAAAGCAACACATCCAGGTAGCACTGTATCAGGAATCACAGAGATGAACCTGTGGTTGTATACTCTTTCTGCCCTTTCTGTTGTGTTTTGAGGAATCCCGGGGTGTATCAACTACAAAGGACCTGTCAGTAAAGCAGGGTCAATGTTATTTAGGGCCACAGAGTTTAAAATAACTAGGAGTACATGAAATTAAATATGTTGTTTTCACAATTTTTGCTAGGGAAACAGATATGTGTTATCATGGTAAGTGACTGCAACACAGGTCCACCTCTCTGTGCCACTCACAAGACCTTTCCTGCAATGATTGTGTTTGCTTGTGATTGAAGTCTCATCTTACTTTGAAACGGTCACACACGCGTCTCATTAATCACAACTTAAGAATATATGACAGGTTGTTTCATTCCCTCTAGCTGCTCAATGACCAAAGGAAACTAAATCTACTTGACCTAGTCTTTAGTGGTAGGGGCTCTAGGCTCAAGTTTGGTCACATCTGAACTGTTACAAACATTGGATCAAATTTTTTCTGCTCAGACTTGAGTGAAACCATTGCACTTGCTAGAGAGAAAGCCTTGCAGTCATAACTTTGCTTTGAAAGTCCTAGGACACATTCCTTTTTTTCAGGTAGCCTCCACTCACCCTCCCTCCCTTACTCCACTGGAGCAAAAACCCCGTGTGGGAGGTGTTTCTTCTGCGTGCACTTCTCAGGTTTTAACAACTTCCCAAATACTGCAAGGAAAGAATATCAGATATTTAGGAGAAAGGGGGGGGTGGCAGAAGAACATGCTTGTCTTGTACATGGTCATGGGCACTGGGACTGCTCTTTATCCTTGCTTTCTGTGATGAAAGCTGCCATCTGTCCCGGCCCATTGCCAGCCCGAGAAGCTGGCATCCTTTAGCTGATGATAGCATCTGGAAGCCAGTTCTAATAGGATTGTAGTCATACCTCTCGCACACCCAGACGTCTCTGTCTCACTCCCGGCTCCTCTCAAACAGAAAATGCTGCCAAAAACTAACATGAGTCCTTAAATTTCCCCTCAGGTCAGTTCACTCAAGTTCATGACCTTACCACTGCTCCCACAACTCTCTCAGGAATAACCACAGCACAGTCTGCCTGCTCCTTTCCCTGCTGCATCGTTCTACAGAAAGCAACTAACTGTTAGGGGTGCTTGCTTCAGGTGGTAGTCAGGACCCTGGGGTTTTTCACGAGCCCTGCAGAGATCCAGGGAGCAGCTACAGCCTTACAGCTGAAAGATCTTTTTCATCAAGGCAAACACCAAAAAACCCCACCCAGAAGCAGATATGAAGGCGTAATACTAGGAGGTATGCATGGAACACAAGTAGCATGGTGAAGGAGCATGTCCAGAAGAGCAGAGATCTGACTAAAGCGGCTCTGGGTTTTTTTTGTGACACTTTGAGCGTGAATCAGATCCTGTCCTTTGTACCTAGTAGCACAGCTGTTCACTGAGATGGGGTAGGGGTGGAGTGGCATGGACTGGGGAAGGGGCCTCTCTACTGCAGCAGAAACCCAGATAAGGCAAGTCAGAGGAGTAATCATCTGCAACACCTTGTCCTTCTTTAGGTGCTCCCATCTGAACACAGGAAGAGTTTCAGCACTCTGCTGCAGTGATGTAGCCATTACAATCTCTGCTCCTGCAGCAGGGAGGGAAAAGGAGAAACTGAGGTACAGAAAAGGGAAATGGCTTGTGCCTAGTACTTGGCTTCCTTATCCTCTGGTTTGACCACAATAGCTAGTCCCTGTTCCCACTGCACATCAGCACATGTGAAGTTCTTTACTTCTGCATCCTCACACTGGGATGAAATGTAAAAGTGCTCCCATGAAAACAGGTTGCCTTGGTGTCTTGCATAGCTGTGAGGTATGTGCAATGCCCCTAAAAACACCGGCTCCACCAAGAGAATGTAGATCTGCTGTACCATTCTGCCAGTCCTAGATGCTGAACCTTACATCTGCTTCCTCTTTCAACTAAGCCTGTTCTTTAATCAGCTCCTTTCTCTCAACCGTGGACCCCACTCCCTCTAACTGATTTATGCTAGTCCCTTCTATTATTGTCTTTGGCACCTCCCGTGCTCTCTCCAGCCCCTCCTTCAAGGAAAGACATTGTGCCCAGATTTCTGCTAGGCCATGCTCTCCTGTTAACTTCAGATTCATTACCCTAGCTGCTTGGATTTCTTACCGTCTCAAATGACTTTCTGGCAAACAGAGGTTTACTTTTCTCCAAAATTCAGAATTTCTACACCAAGATAATTCCCCAAGCCTTCCTACACTTTCTTTATCTATTACATGCTAACCACACATTAACAACCTGGCAGGACTACTTTAGGTTTGTAAAGATCAGGGATGCAATCTCACAGTTGGGAGATCAGTTTGCAGACGTAGGAATCCAATCTCCCTGTCTCTGCTGGTAAGCCATGGTTATTTAAAGGGTTGGCTCTGCCTTTTGGTAGGCAAATTGATAGATTAGGTCAGGATAGGTTCCTATTTGCATTTCTCTTGCACAATTCTGCAGCAGCACATGTTGTGTAACATCATGCACATCACATATAACCTCTCCTTCTGTGCCTATAGTGTGTACAGTCTCAGTACACTGAAGATACATGAAAAATAGAATCTTCACCTGTACACACTGTCACCTCAACAGAACCTCAGAAAATGTATAACCAAGGAGCCAGAGTGTGACAGTTCAGTAACTTCTGAGAGGACAGCCCTGACAGCAACACCTGTAAATCCGCACCTGCACACTGATATATTCATGTAGTGAATTACACACACTGACTTCCGTGTGCAGGAAAAAACCCCATCTTGTGCTTTGGGCATATACACATAGATACTACTTTACACTACTGGAATTACACACCAGTTCCAAACATTCAGCAATGAGGTGACTCAATTCCCAGCTTTGAGTTCAAAGTCATGTTTTCCCCAAGCACACCAAGAGCAGTCCTTTTGCCCAGCTTTCACAAATGGTCCCTGCTGGGGCCATCTGTAAGGGAGGAGGTGAACCAACAAAACCTCAGCTACCAGCTCACCATTTTCCTTTAGTCTGCAAACACCAAACACCATTTCCTTTAGTCTGCAAACAACTGCCCTGACCCTCCATCCCTTGTGCCTCAGTCCATGGGCGAGCCACAAACATCTACAACTCCTCTGAATGCCCGCTTGCTTCTTTATGTACCTGCATAGAGGCAAAACACAATAATGGCCCTTTGTATCTTGCATTTCACCAGCACTGCATACCAGGTTTTTGGCTTTTAGATCTGGCTCTAGTGGATCAGTGAAAGCTGATGGGGACTAGGGGAAACTGGTGCAGCGTAAAGGAAGAAACAGGGAAAGAACAGCAGGGAGCCTCATATAACTGGAAATGACACTACATGTGGGATAGGGTAACTGCAGAGGAGAGACTAGGACTCTGAGCAAGGGAAATAGGATGAGATCAAGAATCCTGAGAACTGGAGACTGCACTATGTAGGTGAGAAGAACGGGACAGATAGCTTAAACACAATAGGAATGCAGGGACAGCTGAGAGGGGCAAAACAGCTGAAGCTAAACTTCAAATAATCAGGAAAGAAATTATGCTCACCACAACACACTCTCCCTTCCAAAGGCAGGGTTGGGACATACGGTGGAGGACATTTGTGATTCTTTCGCAATCTCCTTCGTCTACAGTACAGGCCCATATCCAGGATCATAATATGCTCCTACTACCCCCTTCAGTTGCCAGTTCTGCAGAGGCCATTATAAAGGCCTGAAAGGCACTAAAGGTGTTTTCTCCAGCACATGTCAATGTGATACCCACAACTTCCAGCAATTCTGCCACTGGCCTGCTATTTTTGGGAAGTCTGATAGAGGCTTCCATTTTCAACTACAGGATCAAACACTATTTTTTTCATAGAGCCTGCTCAGGGTGGGCATATTCTAGTGATAAACTAACACTGCATAAGGAAGTTGACTGGAATCTATTAGCATTCCTGCTAGCTGCAGAACACAGAAGGTGTGGTTATATGTATTACAAGGATCCTGGCTGGAAGAGACAGACTTATGGTCAGTACAACTAAATACTACTTCGAAGGTATGGATTTGGATATACGTATCTTCCACTCTATGTAGTAGTAAAGCAGAAGGGATAGTCTTATGGCAAAATCAGCAAGTGAGGATTATGTCATTAAATGCTATAATTGCACAGATCTGCTGTTAATTTCTTGATTTCTGGCATTTCCTAAATTCAGAGTGTTTGACTCTGAAATCTGGGACATGTGTTCCTCTGTGGGTAGTTTAGTGTGTAAAAAAAGCAACAAAAAAGGACATATCTAAAGGCTGAACTTTGCATGGCTTGAGTGTTGTTCAAACACAGAGTATGATGGCTCCCTCATACAATCAGTGTCCACTCTGTCAGAAACTAACCTTCACTATTTGGCAGCTTCCTTCCTTAGTTTATACTAAAACTGCATCCATTTGCTTTCTCCTTTATAGTCTCTTTCTCTCACAGTCCATGTGATAAACACATCTTGTTTAATACTTAAAATTAATTTCACAGAAATGCCTAGAAATGTTTTCTAGTCTATTTTGCAAGCAAGATGAAACAAAAGACTAGATGATATTAGCATGACAATACCCCACCTGCACCCATATTCTCCTGACTGAACTTGCTGAGAACAGACTCTGAACCAACAGACAATGTCAATAGCATTTGAACTGCTGCTTCTGCAAAAAGGCATCTCACATATCTGAATATGTACAAAGGTGTGTTTAATGGTAATACAAAAAAATAGCACTGAGTGACATAAAACAATGATTGCTTTCCAGAAAAGGGCTATCCCTGTGTTCCAGAAATCAATCTAATATCTGCCAAAGCATTGCAATGACTTTTGTGTGCCGTGCAGTAGGTAAGAGGGTTCCAGTTGCCTGCTTAAAGTGCAAACAGCTCACAAGGCAGCCATTTACAAGGCAGGACCGCAGAGCACTAAGTGAGCGCAGGACAGCTAATGTCACCCCCTACTGCTTTTTTTAATACTTCTGTCAGCACGGCAACACGGTGACTGCTGCTGGAAAAA
Source organism: Burhinus bistriatus (assembly GCA_013397275.1). NCBI lineage: Eukaryota > Metazoa > Chordata > Aves > Charadriiformes > Burhinidae > Burhinus > Burhinus bistriatus. The sequence goes on from VYXH01003327.1 coordinate 36,870, forward strand.
AACATGCCTGGCGTTTCTGACAGCTTCCTGCAGAGTTACATGGAGAAGAGACAGACAGCCTGAAGGCTCAAAATGAGATCAGCACATGGAAAACATGCCTCACATTTTCATGCTTGTCTCCTTCTGCTGGGGCAGGGGGGGAAGTGGAAAGGAGGAGGGGCAGGGAAATGGGTTATGTTGTATAGACGGACAGTGTACCAACAGCTCTAATAGCATCAGGAAGCCATCATGTTAGAGAGTACGAATGTGACCTCTGGCCACTTGCAAAGCATCAAGAAAATTTGGTGATGGTATTAGGACATAAAAATAAAAGAACTATTTCTGTATCTATGTACAACTATCACAGCACTGTGATGGCTGAGTTTAAATACTCCATGTCTGACCCTTGGCTTCCACTATAGGATGCTAACTTTGGGACCAACAGGGGAAATAATGCCATTGGAAGAAACAGGTACACTGCAAAATATCAGAGAATGAGGCTGGGTCTACTCCTCATGATAAAATCTCTCACAGTCCTGCAGAAAATGGTTATGTGCAGTGCACAGCCAACATCAAGGATTTGATTTGGAGTCATCATTGTGGGGACTATGCTGAAAGTGAAGGGCAGGTTGCTGGCTTTCAAGCAAAGGGATTAAATTGAGAACACCAGATCAAAGTTACTGTCCCCTCAACAGAGTCACCCCTATTTACTTCTCAGCTTATGTCCTCCCCCAGTGTTCCTGAACCTGCCTCTTCCTCATGCTGGGAGAAGGGCATCCAGTCCAGTAAAAGAACCAAGCAGGAACAGCACTCTTTTGACTAAATGACACACGAGGGACGCATCAAACAAGACGCAGGGAAAGTCTCTATTGCCTTAAAGGGAAGAATTTGTCCAGTACTCATGGGGAGGCAGAGAAGAAAAAGGCATGTGCAGGGAGGAAGAAAACATATTCAGCAGGAAGAGATTTTAACATCACTGAACTACCAACCAATACAAAATTGGCACACTCTTCAAGAGGTGATAAGTAAATTTGATCCAGGCACTGCTCTGAGCATGAGTAAAGGTGGGGAAGCAGGACAGGAATTCTCAGAGTCTCATAATTTGCCATGTCTTAGGCAAATTCAGACAATACTGTCTCACAGGTATGAGAATACATTAGTTGCATGTCCAGATTTTTTTCTGTTACTTCAAAGAGTTAATGTTAAATGCTCTTCAAGAATAAGTCTATATAGGAGATCATACAGAGGCTGGAAAACTGTGATTGCTCTAAGGAGACAGGTAGCGATGATGTTTACTGTAGCCTGAATCCACGTGAATCCCAAACTGAAAGGAACAGATAGGTCTCCACATCCAATTCACCCTCTAAAATGACATCTCCCCAGATAAAATTTTCTAGTTCATCTTTCCTACCTTTTCACTCTCTGCAAACTCCTGCAATATAATTTGTCTCTCCACACACAGTTCGAAGAAGTCTTCTGAATGGAAACTTTCATGTAAAGCAGGGAAGAACGTTAGCTGGTTACAATCTGATCCTTTCTTATCCATCTCCCTTTCTGCTCCATTTAACGTCAGCTCTCCTGTATCAGTATAAAAGAGATTGCAGTAAGAGATTGCAGTTTTAGTGGCAATTGGATGACACCAAAAGCATTTGCAATTTAGACTTTCACCCAATCTGTTCTACCTTGGGAAACAGCAATATTTACCTGGAAAAAACAGGCAGGACAGAAGTAAAATCTGTCACTGCTAAAGAAGGATGTTTAGTTCAGGGAACTAAAAACTAATTCAAACCAAATTCCTATAATTACTGAAGATTTAAAAATATTGAACAAATGTATTCTCATTTCTGCACTTTGTTGGGCTGGTCATCTGATGATCAAATAATTCAAAAAAGAAGAATCTGTTCACATACATGAAATGAGGAAAAACCAAAAATGGTAGCCTTTTGGGGACATGCACTGAGCAGGATCTTAAGAGAACCCAGGGAGACACAATCCACTCATATCTTGCCCAAACTGTGTCCCAGGTTTTGCAAATTCATGCAGTGCACACAGTTAGGGTAGGAGTGATCAGCCTTCTTTTTGAGGTAGACCGTAACCACTTTCATGCAGAAACTATGTAGCACTTCAATCTTGTTTGGAGTCTAGAACAATGAGTTTCACTGTCACTTGATTTCTAGGCCCTACCAGACTACAAAATATAAAAGAATACTGCCTATTTCCAGCAGTGTGCACTAGAAGCTTGACTTGGAGCAGCCATACAGGAGGCTGAAATCCACAGCCTTAGACTTGGCTGACATTTCCAACCTACAGTTCTTTCTCAATGGTTTTCTTTTTTTTCCCCTCTCTGAAAAATTATTGACTTCTGTACCATATTGCAACACCCCCCATCCCATTCTTCTAATGTCTCACATAACAGAAAACCTGGCCTTGGAAAATGAAAAATGTTGACATAATGATTATATTTTGAAAAATCTCATTGTATTTTGAACAGTGAAAAACAATTTGACATGTTAATTTTCTTGATGATTTCCTTCCACTCTCTAGAATTTTTTCCACATTCCTGGAAAGTTACAATTCCTATTACCACTTCTCTGAGCCATATATCACCTGGTTTTAAATACTATTTCAGAGCTAGAACTGGAGTGTCTACTAAAAGCAGACTCCCTTCTGAGTTTAAGCAGTTGGAAGCTCTCCAGGTGCCCAAGAATGCCCAAAGCTTTCACTTCAAGATAGCTTTTTTGTTTTCATATCTTTCTGGTGGCAACAAGAAAGCAACAATTTCTGAAGACAGTTTATATACCACCTATAGCAATTGCATCAGTATTTTCCCAGATGTTCAAGTGACTTTTTAGCCCAGATCACCGACAATAAGTTTTCTTCACTAGATGAAATTCTGACCTGGAACTCCATACACTAACTCTAATTCTCTTTGGCTGTTTGTGTCCGCCCTCTTGGTTATTTAATTTATCCCTCAAAGGTTACCTGGATTCACTTCAGCAGTGGGGGTTGTTTCATTTCTGTTTGCTTGGAGAACCTGAAAAGACACTAGGTATGACTAGAGTGGAATATGCAGACAGGTAAACAGAACCTTCTTGCAGAAAAAACCCACAGATTTAGAACTACGCTGCAAATAAATGCCCTGGAAATTCAAATAAACTCATTTGAAAGGACACAAAGGAACAATTAAATGTAGGAACAAATGTCAACAATTAAGCAAAAGGACTACTGTCGACTACTGTCTTTTCAAAGAAGACCCTGCATGAGGCCAGTTATAGGATTAAAATCATACCACCCAGTCTACAGAAAACTGCCAGAATCCAAGCTTCACATAAAAGCTAAAAATGTCCTAGAGATGGGAATCTCCTGATGTACTAAACTGCTTCGGCTTCTGGTTGATAGGATTTGGCACTTAGACAGTAGAGAGAGTAGTAAATACCCCACATAGACAGTTCAATGCTTAGTTCAAACCACTCTAATTCCCCTTTTGATCATCCACCAGTTCTAGCAGACCTAGTAAGTGTAAGACTAAAAGACAGTGCAGCCTTCTAACTGGACTCTGTTGCATACATTGGGAAGTGCTATACCAATGAGATACTACAAGCAGAAAACTATGGTCAGGTTATGCTTTCATCTGTCTTGGGAGTCTTTATACCAGAAAAGAGGGAAAATAATTTTGTTGTTGCTAAACACATCGCAGCTCCTCTTACTCTCTCAAAACCAGACCCATTCAGTGCATTCTCTATGCATGGAACAGCATATCGATGAGTCAGGTGACAAGAACCAAAGGAAAGAGGTGAGTACAAAATCTCCAGCAACTGCTACAGAAATTGTGCACCTCCTGCACAAGCTTTCTACCTCACTCTTCATTCGCATCGTTGTCGCTCGGGTGTTCACATGCTGAATCCTCCTCCTCATTCTTGAAGGCCCTTCATAACAATCAAGAATCCACCGTGGCTCTAAGGATTGTGATGCATATCCCCACGGGCCCCTTCTGTAGAAAAGCTGCTCCTCAAGTATCATCCAGTCCTTGGCTGCTTTGCTGTAATCACACTGCAGCATCTGTGGGACAGAACCACTTTGTGCCACCTTTTGTACACCTCCCTCCTCTCATCCAGCAGTGGCACCACTCCAGCGATTCAGACGGATCTACCCAACCTACTGGATGGGACCACTGCAGAGGGAGCGCTGCAGACCCAGCAAACACAGGTCTGACTGTCTACTGAAAGTGTGCTGTGGGAGATGCTCCTACTCAAACTAAGATACAGTGACAAATATAAGCATGTCACAAATTTCAGTCTCCTTGAAAATGGCTACTTGCATTAGTTTTCCAACTCAAAAGTGAGCCAGGAGAACAGCATTCACTCCAGTTTTTCCTGGTGAATGTCAAATGGCAACAACCATGCTCACTGAAAACACAGTCTGAAAGTCTCAGGCAGAAGTGTACTGTGCTCCCTCCAAGCATGGCATAAATTAAATTATTTCTATTTAGGGGGTCAGTGCAGGGGTTTGGGGAGGCACTAAAATATCAATTTAAAGGAGAGAAAAAGTTAGAATTTCAAAGAATGAAAAGCCTGTTGGTCTCTGATGGCCAATTCTGAAACAGAAACATACCTGTGAGATTTTACTGGCTATGAGCTTGAGACCTCTTGAAAAGTTTTATTGGCTGCTAAGAAAAAAAGGTCTAAGTCCTCACTTTCATTTCTGCCACTGTGAGAGCAGAATAATTCATTTAAACAAAAGAAAAAAGGCTGCTGAAGGCAAAGTGAGGATCTGCAATCTGATTGGTGAATGATGCTATATCACATTTCAGTGGTGATGTCAGGAATGGAGTATTGACTCATCAACTCTCAGCATTTCTTTGGGCATACTACTAATCTCACTGATGAAATTCCTGATTTCTCAGGGTAGTCCAAGAGCATTCTTTCAGCAACAGAAAGCTGTTGCACAATATTCCTGTTCTTTACCTGTACGTGGTTCTTGTACAAAGAGGCATACAGCTCCTGCCCAATTCTTCGGTACCGTTCCATACATGACACAAATCCCTAGATGAAACATCAGAACACATTATACCAAGGTGCTGCAGGTGTAAACTCTGTGACGAGCAGAAGCAGGCATTAGTTGCTGTGTCTTTTACAAGAATAATTAGGGAATATGGCCTGTGTCTGCAGGTTTGGTGTGTCTCCAGACAGTAGAGTGATGAGGCAACCATCTGAGAGCAAGTTGCACACTCGCACCAGGAAGATAAACATATTTGTGATCTTAACAGAGATTTTTAGTGGAACTACTCAGAAGGAGAAAGAAAACAGCAAATGAAATTTAAGGCTCATCCTTTTGGAGCCGAATTAGTTAACAGTGCAAGTAGCATAAAAGACATGTATCTGTTGTACAGAGCTCGACTGAGGCAAGGATCTGTAATGACACACCTGCTCCTTGCTGCATAAACAGAAAGTACAAACAAAGGAATATTCCCTGTCCCCTTTTGCAGACAGGAAACCAACTGTTTCCAAAAAAATTTTTGAGATTCAGGAGCCTAAATCCTCTGGCAACAAGTGACTTGGGGTATAAATACACTATTCAACGGGATTGTGATGCAGAGATGTCTGAGCTAGCTCTAGAACTGGAAAATAGTAGAGCTGTTCTAGTGAAAGATGACACCCATAATAACTGCATCTGCTCAACTACACAGCACAGACATGCCCTAAATCCCGGTGCTATTCAAGTGTTTCTGGAAACAGGTGTTTTCCAAAGCATCCTGACAGAACTTCCTGGCCACCTTTCCTTTCTTTCCAGAATGCACTGGACTCAGAGAACAGTGAACCTGCATTAACAGTCATACATTTCATCTGCTGTTTTATTGGAATGAACTTCTTAAGCTAAGGGTCTCTGTGCAAGTACAAGACTGATGAACTGCTGTCAAGAGATTACAAGTTGCTTTCCCCACTCTGCAAACAGATTGTTATGTGATCTTCAGCAAGACATGCAATTGCCCTAAACCTCTACCTCTGCAACCACAAAACAGAGACTGTAATACTAACCTTAAAGTTACACAGGCTAAGATCATGAACAATGGTCCAGTGTGGTGGGATCCTTAAACTTAGGGAGTAGGGAAATGAAATGGGTTTCATTCTTTTACTAACTCCACCAAACCCCACAGGTTTGGGGGTCACAAGGTTCATATAGCAAAGACCTATACAGAACACAAACCAGAGAATTTCAAACAGCGCTTCCTATCTGAGCCTCCCTTTTGAAAAGATCAGCAGAAACATTATTAAACTCAATGAAATCCCTCAGGTGTCAAACTAGCATCATGGAAATAACAATAAAATACAATCTAGGATATTCACTATCATACTAGTTCCTCAAATTCACCTGTTAAACTTTGATTAAAGACAAGCTTCCAGCTTTGAAAATGTTAGGTTTGTTCCCCACTTTCTCCTAGCCATCTATGAAATTCTGGGTCCCAAAGAGACTTGAAGTATTTGTTCTCATGACATTCTTTTTGCCTGATCAGGGAGACAAAGCATACGGAAAGGCTGTGTGTATAGCTGAAGCACTGAACAACTGCTGAGTAAGCTACTGGCTTGTTCTGTCTTCTTGCATGAAGGCAACTGAAGAACCAGCACAGGACTCTGCTTTAACAGGTTGTCCAACACTCATGAGACTGTTCTACAGTCTTGTAACTCAGACTTTTCTATGCAAACACAAAGATAGCTGCTCCATCTATTTCTCTCCTTGCTCAATATCTCCTCGTGTAACTTCTGACAAGTAGCTACCAGGAGGAGTTGACTATCACAGCTTTCTTACAAAGAGTCACAGGTAAAAATTCTCCTGTTTGACAGTGAATTTCCTGGAAAAACATTCTAGCTATCCTATTATAGCTACATGATGCCACGTCTGATCTTCTGGGCATACTCGCTTTAAAATTTTCCAAACTAAAAGCTCTCTGAAAGAGCAACTTTTTCCTGAAGTCAATGGTACAGCACATTGGGACCTGACTCAGGATGATACTCCTAATCACTACTGAAAGAAACAGAATCCCAAAAGTCACAGTATCCAAATAAACCACAAATATCTATTCCATGTGTCAGCCAAATGTGTAGGAAGTATTCAGGCTTACTTGAACATGATTTGCAAGTCCCGGGAACTTACAAAAGGTACACCAAAGCCACGAAATTAAAAAAAAAAAAAA
>VYXH01003327.1:44063-187235 GCA_013397275.1 Burhinus bistriatus
AAAAAAAAAAAGGAATCAGAGTGGCTGGCCATTAACTGTATTACAGAGAGCAGAGAGTAGCAGAAGTATCTGTTCCTTTGATAAATTCCTGAGGATTAGAGGTGGCATAGAAGGCAGAAGCTGTTCGGAGATTGTACCACAGAGGTTAGAGTCCTCTCAGTACCATTTGAAGGCTCTCATGCCCACCTGAGCTTCCCTGACAAAGATGAGATTGTTGTGAGCTGCAGCACAAGGCTAAACTAGCTGTGAAAGTGCCAGCCTCTCACTACCTAAAGCCATGGATCAGATGGGTAACTTTTAAATGGATGGACTCTGTGCCATGCTGGCAGTGATTCCTCACAGCAAACCATCTAGCTGCTGGTTGCACTGTGCTATAATTAAGTTAACACACAAGGTCTACATGGTGTGCTGATTACTGCTGGCTGCCAGCCAGGTCTGTATCCCTGCCGCGAAGTCACATTTATTGGTGTTTCCCTGCAGGAAGCTCCTGTTTTACACTGATGAAAGTCATTACATTTTTGTTTGTTTAAAGCATCATTAAACCTGTAATCACAGTTGCGGCCTCACAAAACTATTCCATAATTCATATAAAACTCCCATAAAGGCTGACCTAGAAAGCAACAGCATCTCTGAGCTGTTGAGTTGGGCTCAGTACAGGAGAAGAGCTGAGATCCCAGCTCTATGTGGACATAGGGTAAATGCCATTCAGAACAGACAACCAATTCCTCCAAGTAGTAACAACCATTTCAGATACCCACAGGCTGCTCAAGCCAACTCAGTACTCTACTGGCAGCTGTGTCAAAGTTGCTCGTAGTCTGTATTTCACTCATGATCACTGATCAGACCCCTAAGGTCAAAGCCCACACTGCAAAGACTCTCACTAACTTCACTGACCCAGCTCCTAGCCTTTGGAACATATGAAGAGTCCTAAGAAGGAAAAATTCTTCTAGCTGCATCTGGTGGACTGAAGACAAACCACTTTGGCTTCCAAATGAGCTATAGCTAGCCATCTTCATCTTCAGATGGACATGTCCCTGATGATCATCCCCACAGGAAAACCATCTGGTTGTAAAATGAAATGAACAGTTAAAAAAATTCGAGATCACTGTGATTGGAAAAAACCCTAACAAAACAAACCAACAAACAAAACCAAAACCTGAAAAAGATATCTAACAAATATGGAGAATATAGACCAGGCTATTCTTTATTAAATGTTCAGTCAGAACAATTACACTGTAATGCTTAATGAACAACTACTCCAAACTAGCTTCTAACAAATAAACAGTTTCCATTACAATTTGTAGGTGATTATCTTTTAAAATGGCAGCTCTTTATGCAGTAGATTAAATACGACAGTGCCACAGTGTAGCATCTATCTTGAAGAAAAACAATATGCCAGCTTCGGTAATTCTTAATATTGTGTAACATAATAAAAGGTTTGAGTTTCATATGCAGAAAAGCAGGTGTAAATGCAAGAAATATGACCTGCATTCTGAGGAAGAGCAGACTAGAAGGCCATATTGATCCATCCTGGCCTAAAAATCTGAGTATGATACTATGTTTTAAGTCTTTTTTTATACAGACTTCTCTACTTTGCAGCCTTAGACAACCACAGTCTAAGCAGAATCAGGTCGTTTTGCTGTCTCTGATTCCCCAGCCAATATTTAGAGCTTGAAAAGGTGATGGAATTTACAAGCTCTTTCCCTATTAAAAAAAAACAAAACAAAACAAAAAAAACCCAACAAACCACAGAATCAAAACCCATTTCTCCTCTTGTTGCATGGAGACCTCATGAAAACAGAAAAGAAAATGATTAGCATTGGGGAAAGGTAAAACCAGTACGGAGAAAAATCCTGGCAAACAGAGAAATTAGCATGCCAAAAACCACCAGAGAGGGGATTTTCTAGAATTTCTTTCAACTAAAGCAATTGAAAGGCTGCTTGTAATAAGAAACAGTTGAAAATTAAGAGAAAAAAAAAAGGTTGAGGTGTGACTTCTAAGTTAACAGTTCTCTATTGAGCTCCAAAATATTTTATGTCTGATTTTTAAAATTATGTTTATATACGTATATATATCACTTAGCACTCCTGCACCACATAAATATTCGGGGTTGCCATAATAAACTCATATTGCATGAAACAGACGCCACATATGCCACAGTTCTTCCATAAAGAAACATGTCGTTGGAGCTCTGCACTTCAAGGCTTTCTTTGGGCTATTAAAAGCTATGTGTTGTATTACAGAACATATATGCACACAAAAGTATGTGCCAAAACTCTAAATAAATAAAAATAAACTTTAAGACAAAATAATTTTGGACTTGGAAGAGCCAAAAGAAAAGCCCAGATGTCCAGATACCTCACTGTGCCAAGTGAATAGTCCCATAGATGATAGTGAGAATACCCACATACTTGTTCTCAAGCATGTTTTAGTCATCTCTTGGGGAGGATTAGAATTAGTGATATTAGTCTATTATTTTAGCTCTTCTGAGCAAAATAAATATTGTAAATATATAAGCACACACAGTAAAAGCGTTCATATAGCATCTTAGCTATAACAAAAATATCTACTCTTGTACGGTACTTTCCACGGGTATAACTTAGAGGTCTTTGTGAAAGAGGTGAAAATCTTCAGCTTACAGATGGGGAAACTAAGACAAGTGAGTTTCTGGAATATCCTGCCACTAAGACTTGGTTGTGGGGGAATGGGCGTTGCTAATGAGGCAAACTCAATCTGAATTAATTTGAAACAGCCTGATAAGCCCACAAAGAGGATGTATATGGTGACAGCATGCAGTAGTGGAAGGGGGAAACAATTTGACTGACTAATTTGGAAATCCCTTCTACCTTTATGTTCCCAGTGCCAGATTGTATTCTAATATAGCTGATTTATCAGATATTAGATCTTGTATCACAGGAAGAGTGCACATACCTTATTCCCCTAACCTGGGCTTTCACAATTCTACATGGAAGGTTTTTTGATCTAATTACAGCTATTCAAGCAATCACTAGGTTTTTAGAAAGTACTCCATGGGCATAGAAGAATAGAACAGCACATAAGAAGCTCTAAGGGACACAACAAACTGTGTAAATAGAATCATGGAATCATAGAAGCGTTTTGGTTGGAAGAGACCTTAAATATCATCAAGTCCAACTGCTAACCTAGCACTGCCAAGTTACCAGGTCCCTCAGCTCTACATCTACACATCTTTTAAATACCTCCAGGGCTGGCAATTCCATCACTTCCCTGGGCAGCCCATTGCAATGTTTGATAATCCTTTCAGTGAAGAAATTTTTCCTAACATCCAATTCAAACCTCCCCTGGTGCAACTTGAGGCCATTTGCTCTTGTCCTACCCCCTGTTACCTGGGAGAACAGGTCGACCCCCACCTCTCTACAACCTCCTTTCAGGTAGCTGTAGAGAGTGATAAGATCTCCCCTGAGCCTCCTTTTCTCCAGACTAAACGACTCCAATTCCCTCAGCTGCTCCTCATAAGACATGTTTTCCAGATCCCACAACAATTTTGTTACCCTTCTCTGAACATGCTCCAGTACCTCAATGTCCTTCCTGTAGTGAGGGGTCAAAAACCGAACACAGTATTCGAGGTGGGGCCTAACCAGTGCTGAGTACAGGGAGACGATCACTTCCCTAGTCCTGCTGGCCACATTATTTCTGATACAAGCCAGGACGCTGTTGGCCTTCTTGGCCACCTGAGCACACTGCTGGCTCATATTCAGCTGCTGTCCACCAGGACCCCCAGGTCTTTTTCTGCTGGGCAGCTTTCCAGCCACTCTTCCCCAAGCCTGTAATGCTGCATGGGGTTGTTGTGACCCAAGTGCAGGACCCAGCACTTGGTTTTGTTGAACCTCACACCAATGGCCTCGGCCCATTGATCCAGCCTGTCCAGGTCCCTCTGTAGGGCCATCCTACCCTCAAGCAGATCAACGCTCCTGCTCAGCTTGGTGTCATCTGCAAGCTTACTGAGGGTGCACTCAATCCCCTTGTCCAGATTGTTAATAAAGATATTAAAGAGAACTGGACCCAATACTGAGCCCTGGGGAACACCATTTGTGACCGGCTGCATATGCAAATAAGCAAATAGCATATGTGACTGTGGCAAAGAGTTTGTACATGGCAGAAACAGATTTGATGACCATGATCCAAGAAACCACTGTTTCAGGATGTGTTTAGGCATATACTTCGCAACTTTCATATACAGGTTGTCTGCTACTGAAGGAGGCCAGATTTGCCTTTAATCCAAACATTTAAGATACAAACATACAGATCATATATGCAGCACTTGGACCTTAAAAGTGGCAATTAAACATGCTTAAAACCTCTATGGGTCATCACTGCAAGAGGGAAACAGGAAATTAGCATTGTTAGAATGAGAAAAATGACATGATACTAATGTGATACACTCTTTCCATCTTGAATCAAACAGAAAAGCTACATTTTTGATGAAATGGAACACTAAGGAAGTGCCATTTTATAAAGATCAAATTATTCATTTTTACTTACGTATATATCTCCCAGCAGTTCAACATTAAATGGCATCCACCTGTGGTGCAGCACTGCTCCTCTTGGCAGCCCCATATCCCAGCTCTGTCCTCCGGACTGCATGCCCTAACCAGCGTGGATCTCCTATCACTGATGATGTGACTTAGTCAGGAAGGAGACACTCTCACAAAAGCAATTGATTTTTGCAGTCACCATCTAAAGCCAATAATCTTTTTAATGGAAAATTCCTGAACCCCTATGACTTACATTGCTACAGAGCCAGATTATCAGCAGCTAAGTTTTGAGCCTAAACTCATTTGAGGTGTGAAAACTATCTTCGTGTATCCACTTCAGTTCTTATGTTGTGCCTTTTTACACACATTTGACCAGAATTTCCACTCCTGACATGCACGATGAAAGCCCAGCACTTCTAGTCCTTTCCTGCTAAATCACAGAGAATAAATCAATCCCTTCTTCATCAGCCGCACAAGCGGAGGATAGGATTACAGCTAGCATGACAGTTTTACAGAGAAGAATCCGAGTGTTATAGTAAATTACTAGAGGTGGGTAACGTCTCCAATTCATCAGCCCTGCTGTATTCAGATGCAGGGACAAAGTGCATAACATCTCCAAGTCTACTACTGCTACTAAATCTAACACAGTGAATCAGAGACCAGGTACACTGCTACCCTGTGGAAACAATAAGACACCCATCTTGTGACAGACTACTTTTCAAGTAATTGACTATGCGCTAGGAAGTGAGTAGGTTCATTTCATAAGAGACTAATTCTTTCATTAGTCATCAGGTAACAAGCATTAAGCTAAGTCAGATAATGTTTTCCTTAGTAGATTAAAGAGCAGTTTGTCCTAGTCCTTCGCATACGCTCTCCACACTGAGGGTTGTTTGCAGGCTCGTTTGAATCACAAAATTGTTTATTGCCATGTGGATTTTATTGTTGCTTTGCCAAAATTCATTTAGCTTTTCAACAGACTGTAGTTCCAGCAGTTAAGTGTTGCATGGAAGCTTCGTGCCTCAACCCTCTAGGAGGCTAATGCAGAGCACCAACTGCTCCTAAGGATCATGGATGGATTCCTGGCATCGCCAGTTGGTTGGGGAATAGCAAAGTTAATGAGAAAAACCTCCATATTTCAGTGCATCATAAATGTACCCACACACAGGGGTGGGTTTCAAGAGGATAAACCCAAAGTATGGTGTACATGTGATGAGACTTCCACACTGTATTTAGCAGCTATACTCAGGCAGCACAGAAGCAGCTCTACTTCTATAGCAAATATATATGTGTATGTATGTATGTGTGCATACACACAAGCTCCTTCAACAGATGATACTACTGAAGTTATGAATTCCTGGGAGAACAGATAACTTGTCTCCTAATAGCAAAAAAGCATAATGGGAGGCGAGACATGTTTATTCTTTAATCCTATCTTTGAGAATTAATTCTGTGACTTTGGGATAATTCACTCAACCTCCTGAGGGCTCAGTTTCCATCCTGTTACAGCAGAAGTATTAGCTCTTACCCCTAGTGAAAGGTGAAGGTCAGACTTTGGCGTTACGGGGAATAGCAATGGGGTCTCTTCTAGCCTTCATTTGTTCTTACTCACCATTTTCCTATTTCTACTTAAAATGGTGATATTCTATGAAGTCCTACAGGTGTATATAACTTAGGGTTTTATATTTATCTGAAAGCCTCATGCACTGGTGCTTTCTGATTACATTTGAGTCATGGCTTTTATTTAAGAAAAATGTGCACTTCTAATGCTTCAGCTGACAAAAGAGTTCTGTAAACATCAGCGTATGCTTAAAGCTCAGAGCACAGAATACAAAGAAACATCTGTTCCCTGATGCCTAAAATTATCAGTTTTCCTAAAATGACACGCATGTAAAGGTGACAAGATTACTTCTGGAGTTTTTTTAGTGCCTGTAGAAGAAACCTGGACTCCTCAGGCTACTCTGCAGCAGAAAGCATAAGTGGAAACAGATAGGGACAACCAAGCCTTATCTTTAATTTGGCTAGCAAAGATGAGACCAAGAAATGAATGGTCACAGACTTCAGCACAGGTTAGCAACCTATACCCTCATTTAGGAGAAACATTTAAATTCATCTTGCAGAGATTTCTAGGACCTCCGCTGATCTCCTGTTCTCTACTTGCACATACCACTTTTCAGTTCATACTCTTAGCTATTTTCAGTCCCTGCAGTCTGATAGAAACTCATACGTGATTTTCAGGGCACCCAGACACCTACATGCATTTTATACTGCTCCCTGCATGAGATGAGACATCATATATAAACCCATAAATTGTTGATAAGCAATTTTGGTCATAATTCTTCTCCTTATAAAGATTTCTAATAATAAATAGCATAATTGAAAAAAATGCATCATTTGTCTTTAGAAAAAGAACAAATATAGAACTTAAAAAATAATGAATAATGGAAAATTATTTTCTTGTAGGAAACTGTGGATGAGAATCTACTCCACCTAAAGTTATAAAACAAAAATGTAAGTTTGATTCAGTTTAAATTGCTGCTTCAGGCTTTGAATCAAATAATCCATATAAAGCAACCCAATTCAAACAATTTATTTCTGAAATTATTATAAATAAAATGTTGCAGCAAAATTCTAGAAGAAAATGGACATATTTGAACGAAGAAATATGAAAAATTATTTGTCTTTCTGTATATTCAGCAGAGAAAAAAAAATCTGTTTCAGTAGCTAGCACTTGTTTCTAGGGTTTCTCTGCAACCAAATAAAACTCTGCTGTCATCCACATTAACACCATTCAACTCATTTGGCATCATCTCTGTTATGTGAAAATAAAACTCTGCAATCCACAGCTCTTGAAAGATGAGATTTCAATGCCAACAGTTTTAAACATCAAACCCCACTTGCTGAAATCCTATATCCAAGCTTAAACCTGAACCAGACACAATCTCCAGCTTGAAAGCCAAAAATATATTTTAAAAAAAATATTCAGGAAACATAAAAGAAAACATCTTTTCCTACAATGTGTAATTAAATGAAGGGACTTCACTGCCACAAGACACTACTGACTTTAAAAGCATAGAAAAACTCCCTCTGAATAGTTACCCACAAAAGTTTTGGACACAATATTATTCCTTGTATTTCAGGTTTTAAGGTGAAACTGATATAAATCAAGAAAGGTACAATTTTGCTAGAATAGATTTTCTACTGTGCATCGTGCTGTCACACACCATCTCCTGGAGCAACTGGTACTGGATTTTTAGGGGACAGACTGGGGTGAGTGGCCTGTGGATCTGAGTCACCCTAATAAATTGTATTCATCATCATACAAACTTTATATTCTAACTTCTCTGTTAAACATCTTCAATGAATGTGGAATTATTCCCATACATTTCAGAAAGTTCAGTGATTTGTATTACATAAAATGAGATGGCTCTGCATGTTTTTGTGCAGTTCTTATCTAACTTCTTGACCTGTTGAATTATTTCTTTATGATCTTGTAAACAATCTGAAAATGATAAATGAGCAGTGTGTCAGATATTCGCTTAAGAGGACATAAAAATGTATTTGTTCAAAGTTAAAGAAACTAGTTTCATCTTGCTGCAGCATACTGTAATTTAGCTTTGAGCCAGTTATTAAACAAGACAATAATATTATAATGGAAATTGTTTAATATACATCATTAATAGTAAAGTGCCTGCTTTCATTGAAGTAAAAAAAATGCTTTCTATGAGCAGTTTTGAAATGAATATTTGATTCCAAACTTCCCTTGTGCATTTAATGACATGCTAATTTACATTTTAATTACTTCCTAAGAAATCAAAGCATTTGTTGACAGAAGAACATAATGTCAACTTCACGGTGCACTGTTGGTGGATAGTTAATGAACTTCATTAGATAATTAGTGATGTTAATTATCTTTCTATTATGAAGATAAAGATGTTACACAAATGATGCACTTTTCAAAGAAATATCATTATATGTTTGCTTGTTTTAACTCAGTTAACTTGAAAAGCTGATAAAAGAACAACTGAGTGATTGGTAAGAAAAATATTTGTTTAAGTAATAATTGTGATTATGTTTCAAATATTTCTATCTTCTTCATTTCACCTACTGTGAACTGCTAAGTTGAGGTCATCCCTCCTTGATCCTGAATTAGCAAGCTCTTTTTGTTCAACCACGCTCTCCTTTTCACTACCTCACACACCTCTCACCTTAAACAACCACTCTGTGATGCAGTGGCTCTGCTAAAGTTTGAAAACACAGGCTGGTCAGCATCAGCCTTGATTTTACAATCAGTTATTGAAAGATGCTACAACAGTGCAGGAAAGAAGTAGGTAGTACTTGAAGGCACTGGTCCGCTATTTAGCTCTAGGTTCAGATGTTAGCGTTGCCACTGACATGTTGGGTAATAATGGCCAAGTCTCTGTAAATTCGTGTCTGTCAACTTGAGATAAAACTTCTTTCTTACACAAGTCAAAGCCCACTGACACACAGCATTCTAGGCTAACGCTGATTTTATGTCATAGAATCATAGAATAGTTCAGGTTGGAAGGTACCATAAAGATCCCCTAGTTCCAACCGCCCTGCCATGGGCAGGGACACCTCCCACTACACCAGGTTGCTCAAAGCTCCATCCAATCTGACCTTGAACATCTCCAGGGATAGGCCTCCTGGGGCTGAGTCTTCTCTTTCCTGACAAGAACCTAGGAAAAGATTATCAGCCTTCCAGTTCAACATCCAACACTTCTGCTTGAAAAGCCTTGTTTAAAACTACCCTCTAAAATGCAAACTTTTGCACATGGATATCTCACCCAAAAATTTGTCCAGGCAGGACATCTGTGATGCAGCTACTATTTGTACTAAGTAAGTAAGTCCTAGCATAGTACAAAACACATTAAAAAACACCTGTAAGTGTTGATATAAAGATTTATATTTCCTGCATGGAAGGAATTTAAGCCTGTAGCTCAAACTTCCACTGAATGGAAATTTTATGTTTAAATGCTTCTGAAAATATAATGCATTACGACCACAGGTGAATCATGAGAAATACTACCTGTTTATCTTAAGAATGAGTGTTACATGTGAAATAGTTTTTAAGGATTTTTTGCTGGCTGTGAAATTTGAAAAGATTGTTGGTTTTGGTGTAACAAACAAATAACTTTCTGTAGCAACAACACTTTTAGCTGCTGGCCTAAGAGAAGCCTGGTGAATAAAAACATGAGAAAACTAAAAAAATAAATTTCCTGTAAATCCAAAACTAAAGAAAGTCCCAAAGACTTTGAAATAACATATTTGAAATGTGTCTCAGTCTTTCTCAGACTTCAAAAGAAATGTTAACTCCTAGAAGAGATTTGAAAGGATGTCTTTCTTCCTGCCTATAGAAGCTTTCAGTGGAGCTTGTCCACGAGACATTTCCTATTACTTCAGCTGAGGGTATCTGTTGTGAGGAAACTATGCAGAATTCAAGTGGTCCTTAGTCATATCACTATCTTCTTGCTCAGTGATATGATGAGGACATACAACTCACTTTCCTAAATGACTTAATGAACTTGTAGTTAAATAAATAAAATATTACATTAAAAAAATTAAGAGGAAGAATTTTCAAAAGGAACAGAAGTAGATTGTATGGCAGTGATTTAAGTCTCAGTCAAGAGGTCTTTTCTTGGAGGTCCTGACTTCAGAAAGTTATCCACAAAGGCAGCTCTCATTGACACATTGATGAAGTTACCTTCTACAGATTTGCTGTGGGTTTAACAATCTGCCCGTTGCTTATAAAAGTAAGCATAAGAGATGGGCTCTTACTACAAAGCCAACTAAAGAAAAACTAATCACTGCCAGTCACGTCAAACTTAGTATCTAGTATTTTCTTGTTTGTATAGCTACACCATTAAATACTTTCTTTGCCATTAGCTCTGCAGTGACGTCGCATACACTAAAGGCAGCAGAGCAGAAACCAAGCTATCCAAACTGCTCAAAAGTCCTTAGAGTTTAAAGGCTGCATTCTCCCATCACTTAACTTGGAGGAATTCTCTTGCAATGGACAGAGTGACAAAATCAGCACAGAGGAGGTCAGATCCTGGCTCTTTATCTATAACTGACTTCACAAGTGTATGTTTGCTGACAAAAATCCTACCATAAAGTTTCTGGTTTTGCAACTACAAGTTAGGAGGTCTTTGTTAACCTCTTCATTCGGAAGACTGAGATTAAAAAGACCTTTTCTATTTCACTCTCTGAAGGTATATGGGCCTCTGGCATAGACGAATGTAATTAATGAACCCAAACAGAAGAGGACAGGCATGATCAGGCCAGCTGTAAAACTCAGGAGGCTCTGCATTTCTTGTAAAGAATAACAATTATATCTACAGCCCTGAGGCAGTGTGTCTTACAGTAGTTAGAAGTATGCTGTTTGTAACCTTGCTCGAGCAGTCATCCTCAGAAAGAACCTCAGGACACTGCATGGTAGAAGCTGTTGACTGATTTACAATTTACTGAAATATGATTGTTATAGTGGTCCCTTGCTGCTTTTGCAACTTGTTGAAGATGACAAAAACAATGTCATTGCTAACCTAAAAACTAAGTACATATCCTAGATTCTGACAGCAAAACTGGGGGGGAGGAGGACGGGGAGAGGAAGGGAGGAGAAAGTGCAAGAGATCAAAAGGCTCACTTTGAAACAGGAAAGTCAATGATTTGGAAACCTATAGCACTCTATTCATAGTTTTATAGACCCTCCTGCTAGTAAATTTACCCAACTCTGTCATCTGCAAGCATTAAAGAAATCTGACTTCATACAGTGCTCCTCTTGTTTCTGCATGGCTACTCAGATTTCGAAGAAAGCACAAAATAGCAATTACCAGAGAAGATCATCACCATTCTACTACGAGAAATGTGATCATTCTCTCCTTTCTGAATGATCATGCCTTTCAGACAAAGCCCAGAGCAAAGCATGAGATAGCAAAGTGGATTCAGAAATACGGGGAAAACACAGCTGCACTTGATTGCAAATTGTGACCTTTGCCACCAAATAGCAGGGAATTGGCTTCACTGATGCTGGAGATCCTGAGTGAAAGTACAGCAGAAACATGAGGCCTGATCCTTTGCTGGAGTTAATATTTTGAATTTTGCTGTTTTTTTCCAGATTGAGTATTGGGTGTCAAAAGCACTCTTGCTATCTTGTAAATGATAACAGGAAAAATATTGATAGTTTCGAGGCGGACGTTTTGTATTTTTGAGGTTTGGAGGTTTTTTTGTTGTAGTTGTTTGGTGGTGGTTGGGGGTTTTTTTGGTTGTGGGTTTTTTTTGTTTTGTTTTGTTTTTTTTTTAATCTGCAGCAAATGTTACTACTGCTTGAACTTCTTTGTTTATTTTCGGTCTATAAAGGAATCAAATTAACAACCCAGTAACGAACCCATTTCTTCTTTCTACTGAGCAAAGCTTTGAAATCCTGGCTGAATGACTAAGTTTTGCTCAGCTAGGAACACCTGTGCTTACCTCTCAGTAAATCCAAAGATTTTTATTTTACTATGGGATTTAAGGGCTTTGTCTCTCACTATGTAGCTCATGCTGCTACTTTTCCTTTTACCTCAATGTTTCAAGCAGGTGCCTATTTCTGTAGGACATAGGTCCGTGACTAGCAGTAGTGAAGATAGAGGCCAGTATCTGAAGATTTTTCCCAAGTGAATACAGAGGGTACCTGAGACACCACAAATGACACAAAGTCACATTACAGCACCTTTAAAATGACTACTAAAGTGAGGTCAAAAATACAAGTTAGAAGCATAAATACCATTTACTTTTAATGTAACTTGTTATCCCAGCTTCCTTTGATATTGAAAATCCCACCATATACCTTGCTTGTGAAGTGTACAAAGAAAGAGGGCTGTCAAGGAGCAAAGAAATTAATTTTCTTCCCTTAGATTTTGCCTCTCTGAAAAGTGCATCAAACTCTCTCAAAGACAGGCTGGAGGGAGAAAGGGGGCCAGGGAGAGTGGAGAAGAACATTTGGAACTGTAGCTTCACATCTCATTGAGAGGAACAATTTGTCAGAGCTGTGGAGCTGTCAGTCCTTGACATGATAAGGAATAACACCAAATGAGTAATGTTTCCTCCAAACCCAGCTCCTTTAATTACAAGCCGCTTCCTTGCAGAAGAGAGACAGAAGATGCAGAAACACCAATTTCATGCACTTGTGCCTGAATAATGTCTCCGTGCTGCCTTTTCCAGATGGCAACCTTTTCACTGGAGGAACTAATGATGTGGGCATATTTAGGGAAAAACCAATAACGGAGTCTTTAACCTTCAACAGCAAAAAGCATGTTGTACAAAATGTTCCTTGGGATACATTTACAAATATCAATTACATTGCTCACTGAGGTGTAATCAGCTGTAATAATCAAAATTAATTTTAAAAAATAATTAAACAGACCCCAGGGCAAATACTCGATGCTCTTGTAGTATGACATCACAGTCTAGATACGTACCTGGGAAGAACATGCTCACTCTGTAAGCAGCAAAGTGATTTTAAGGAATGAGAAGGATGCTGTGGCATGCTGAGAAAAAACCTGCAGCTCAGTAAGGTACTATCAGACACATTACTTGTATATCATAGCCTTCCTGATCAACACACCTGGAAGTGAACCAGTCATCATTGGGGATAAAGATGCAATCTGCTACAGCTTGAGCTAGAGGGTTAATACTCCCTAAATTGATGCTGTAACAGACTCACTGTCTTCTCAGCAGGAGAAAGAGACCTTAATATGTCCAGCACTGCAATAACACAAGCTCAGTCCAAAGCTGTGAATATTCTGTCAATGCACTGCTGCCTTAACCTATAGCTGGTTACTCTAGCCCTAACACACTTGAACAAGTAATATCTAACTGGTGTTTTTTATTTGTATTCTTGACAAATGCCCAGGAAAGACATGGAAATGGCCCTCTCTCAGCAAAGGAGGAGCTTTCACATGGAAAACATAGTCCAGCTGCATTGCTGGCAGTAGGAATGCTGCATACCCTCCAGACCCATCCCTGGTTTACGCAAGCACTTGTCTCCTTGTCTGTTAAGGCTAAACTAAAATTTGGACATTTAATACTTCATATTGAGTAGAAAATGACAGGACAGTAGTAAGGTAATACCTGATCTTTTCTGCTAATTCAGTGTCTGTAGGACAAGGTTTACACAGGCGGTGTGAGTCAAAAGCTGCAGCAAAGGCAGCATCTCCTCACCTTGCTCTGACCCAAGCAGAGCCCTGTAAGCATAAGCACACATGGGTTGCTTCAGTTTTTCCTTTCAAGTGCAATAACTAGGCCTCATGCAAAAAGTATGCATTAATACATTATATATTAAGGCTGCCAACTGAAGTTCTTCAGATCAATGACTATTTCTTAGTGATTATTTCTAGCAGTCTGGAAAAGGAACCTTAACTGCAATAGGTGTCTAATTTACAATGGAACATGTCAAGAGACATAATTAGAAGCCTCTCAAGTCCAGGCAAACTCTCCAGAGCCATATCAAAGGCAGAGCCGGTGACAGAGACAGAAAACACAAAAAGCAGAAGTTACCTCAGATTTGCATGTCATTTCCTTTGTGTTTCGGCCAGGCATCAACCTAATAGCTGAAGAGAGGCTTTCACTCCAGGAATTGTGCTTGCTCTGTAACAGGCCTGGTCCTGCTTTATTCTGGAGAATCTTCTTTTCAGATGCTGTGGGCCAGAACAGAACAAAAAGCTTGTAAGACTTGAAATAGAGCCTGTGGGAAAGTAGAGGGTTTGTATCAACATTACACAAGACACAACAACATGGCAGTGCCTCACTCCAGCTGACTTGTCCTTCTGTTTGTAAGAGGAGCACTGAATTAACATGTACTTCTCAAGTCTTTATTTAAAAGCCACACAGACCTCTGCCATAGACCAGTGTCATTATACAGATATGAACTTTGAATCCCTGCAGCACTACACACGCTAGGATACCATTCTTCACTCAAATATCCTTCATTTTAAATTCTTCGATGGGATACAATTGTCTAAGTAGATTTCTCTTTCTTGCAGTACAGCACGAGCCTTACAACATCACCAGATGATTAGAGAAGGGCTGGGGCATGACACAGAAAGCAATGACAATCCTGGGTGAGAGAAACTGATAATCTGCTTTATCTAGCGGGTGATGTGCAGAGGAAGGGTATAACCAAGGAATCAGCGGCTTTCCGTCAAGCACTACATTTACTGCAATGTCTTTGCTTACTACAGTGAGTGTTCCATAAAAGAACAGAGACCTATCAAGTGTTGCCAAGCTTTTGACATAATTTCTTCCCATAAAGGAGTGATCTCCGTTATCTTCATGTCCCTTTCTTTGTCATTTCCTTTCACAGAAAGATCCATCTTGTAAGTATCCTCTAGAGACTGCCGCCTCTGAGAAATGAGCCTCTTCCAGATGATTTCTACTGTTCTCAGAATCTCCTGACGTACTAGGAAACAAAAGAAACTACAAATGAAGAATCACTTTTTGTGTTAAAAGTCAAACAGTAGATAAAGCAAAAACATCTCATTTGGAACAGCACCGATCCAGAGTAACTGCTGGAGTCACTGGAGTTGCTTCATTGAGTCTACTGCCTCCATAGGTTCTAAGCCAAACTAGTTATTCTACTAGAGAAAACAGCAGGACATTTCTTTTGCTATATTTCAGCTCCCTGAAAGAAACAAGTAGGAGTGGCAGATGATTCTAGTGGGTTTCTGCCTTGGAAAACCATTTCATCAGAATTTTGGTGATCTTATTATCACACATAGAGTGCTAAAGCATCCTGTTGCCAAACATCATTAGAGACAGTGAGGAGAAGGTAACCAAGTTGTGAAACAATTTGACACAGCAACAGGATGCTGTACAAGGAAGTGCTGAGCTGTTTTGCTGTATTTCCTTGCAAATCACTTATTTGATTGCATCATATCTAGAAGAGAAGTGAAGAGAGAGAAGAGAGAGAAGTGAAGAGAGAGAAGTGAAGAGAGAGAAGTGAAGAGAGAGAACTGGAGAGAGAAGTGAAGAGAGAAGTGAAGAGAGAAGTGAAGAGAGAGAAGTGAAGAGAAGAGAGAAGAGAGAGAAGAGAGAGAGAGAAGAGAGAGAAGAAAGGAGCATGACTCTGCTGTAGGGTTCAGCTGACAGCCCCCACACTGAATCCTGCCCAAAATTTTTTCCCGTGTTTCTCTTAAAAGATCAAAATGTTTCTTCCTGTGTACAACAGACAGACACAAGCTCTGTACAGGCTGTGAAAAAAGAAATAGAGCTACAAGTATTATGTAGCTGGGCACTGATACTGGCCACAACATGGGGAAGGGATCTCCAAACTGATATCCATTACTCCTGAGGATGTGGGGCATGAACTTTGAATAAAAAGGTATGATGCAAACAGAAGTCATTTTTAGCACAACCTTCCTTTCTCTACCTTGTGCCTGCAACACCTGTATACCACAGAGGCAATTAAGTAGCACTTGCACAAGCTGCTCTGCTAACTGTTTAGGCCAGGCACTTCCCTACTCTGTAAGGCAAAGACAACACGTGCCATAAATTACCATCATCTGGAGTAGGCAGGCTGCCCTTTTCCTCTTCACTGGGTGCAAGGAAAATTTGGTGATATGAAGCCAACTTTGGTTTTGCATCCACCCCAAAACCTTCTGGATAGCTGTGACAAAAAAAGAAGGAGGGCATGTGAGGAAACCAGATTTAAAACAAATTGAGGATAGCGAAAAAGCTAAAGGTATTTCTACACATCTACTCCTAGTCAACTCATTTAGTAGACCAATATTCCCTGGCTCAAGGACTTAGACCAGTCACACAAGACTGAAGAATTTACAGGAAGTGGGAACTAAACCACTGCCAGTCTGGTTTTCAAAGTCAAGGAGCATTCATCAAGCTCCTATGGATGACTCTGTTGGACATGCCTTATCCGTGCACTTCTTCGTGCGCTTGTATCTACCATTCATCTCAACTAGGTGGAACACAGGGCTGTACTGGTGTAGCCAGATTGCATCCAGCTTTCTTGCACCTCTCCTGAACATCTTCTATGCTGTTTCTTTGCTCTGAATTTCTTCACTAGATGTGTCTTCCATTATGTGGGAAATACTGCCTTGCCGTACCCTACACCTGAACTGCTTACTTAGTCTAAGTTCTTTGCACCAACGATTGTTCATTCAGTTTATAAAGCACTCAGCACAAAAAAGCTGCAGACTTCAGCACTGTGATGTTAGTGTCACATAGATGTGGTTATAATTGAGAACATTACCACGGCCAAAAAGAGTTAGTGCTGCTTTGGGTGTGTGTGTGGGGCATGTGTCAGATAATTTACCAGTCAGTAGGTGAAAGACACCAGAAATTTCAGCACAGCAGTAACACTTACAATAAATGCAACAGGCTCAGTTAAGGCATCCAGACAATGTGGACTTCATCACAGAAGTGCTGTCAATAGTATATATATTATATATAACCACTAGTAACATACTACATTCTTTCAGTAGTAAACAGGCTCTACTACATGGAAGAGTCAAATCTCTTGGGCATGCAAAGCTGCCATTTTTATTTCTGATTTTCTTTTAAATACCACAATACTGATTCTCTGGATCTGCTATGTTTGGCTTTTGGATAACACGAACACTTCTGTAACTTACTTTGTTTCAAATGTTTATGCTCTTGCTACACACAAACAATCCTTACCCCATCTCAACAGTTTTGTCCTGGAAATTATTGTCTGACTGGAATAAGAACAACCAAGAAAAGACCTCAGCAAGTGCAGCCCATTTCTGATGTCATACTGTATTAATGGATTCAATTCAGACCATCTAAGCAGCACAGAAGGTTTTAATTGGAACAACAAACATCATTATATTGAATAAAGTGCTAGCCAATATTGGCTTCTTTTCACAAAACAGAGTTGTCCAAAATAACTCCCCAGCTTACATTAGCAAGAGTACCTCTGACACATCACCTGTAAGAACAGCAAAGAGTGGGTATGGATGTTCTAGCCCTATCCAAGTGAAAGGCAAAACTCCCAACTTCAGTACGACCAGGACTTTGTTGCTCAGATCCAAGTAACAATACCATAACAGAAAGATTCACAAGATCCATCCACAGTTTTATATAAGTTTTAAATGCACCCACACAATAATAGCTGCTGGATCAGAAAAAACACCTCCCTAAATTAGTTTATGCAGATGTCTCAGAGAATGGCCACCTGCATGCTTGTGGAGTGATTCTAGCCCACATCCCAGAAAGATTTTCAGATTCTCATTTTAATGATGGGCTTGTGAGCCAACTCCACTGAAATCAGTTCAAGCTTGTTAACTGCAGTTACTACTCCAAAGTGAGTAGGCTGCTGGAAGTGCCGGATGAGTAAACCAGATACACACAGATGTTTTGTTTAACAAAGAGTAGCAATTAAACCTATGTGCAAATTTAAGGGTTCTGATTAGACAAACATGCAAGCTTGTCTGGGTGTCTCTGAGAGGAAACACCTTTTTCAAAATTAAAAAAAAAGTAGTATTATGTTATTACCATCTACTGTGCCTTTCTTTTTACACCCACAAACATACATACCAGCCTTCCCCTGTGCAAGAGAGGTGGTAGGAAATTTTCTGCTCACTAGTATTTCAAAGAAAAAATAGTCTTGTGATTGAAGAACAGTTTATCCCTTCCACTTTCTTGGTGAAGATTGCCTCCAGAACACTGACCAAATTAGTGACCCTCCTCTCCCCCAAATTAAATGATAAAAAATTACGTCAAAATTTCTGTTGTTGTTTTTAATTTTTTAAAGTCTATGAGGAAAATAACCATCTTTCCCCAAGTGGCTTTAGTCTGCCACTTCAACAGACACCAAATCAGAGTGGAAGGTTTGCCCTATTTAAAGCAGAATGGTGCTTTAAAACCCCAGAGCGCAGAGCCCAATGGGTCAAATGCTTGGTAGGATACAGTACATATACTATAGCCGAAGTCCTTAGCCTAGCTGAATCCAGCTCAATCTCAGCTTCTAGTGATCCTCCAAAACGGATATTGCCTAAGTTTTCTGAAATCTCCCCCTCTGCACCCACTCCCATAGATAACAGCACAGAGATGTAGACAGATGTTATACTGAGATGAACATTCGTACCTGCCCGAATTCAGCTGGCAAAGGCAGTACATTAGACAGACGACAAAATTATTATTTGAGTTGTAAGTTGCAAAAATAATGTCCCACTGCTCCTGCAGGACATTGAGAGTGTTCAGCATATTAAACTGTTCAGGCAGCGATTGTTGTGGTCTGGATAAGCAGTATAGGATGGCTCTGTTTAGGCAGCTGTACAGGGCACTGAGGAAAACTTCCTTTTGAGAAACAGAGCTTTCTAAGACCTGTGAAAACACAAAACAGCAGAGTACTTGGCTTGCTCAAAGAATTCTCTCCCCAAGGGTCCAGTCCTCTCACTTAATTTAAGCTGTTGCAAACTTATTTCAGCAAAATTTCCCTGAACTACCTGTTAGATACAAATTCAATTTTTCTGTATTTCTGCTAAAGTCCCCAGAATTGTGGAAGAGATTAATTTATCCCCATTCAGCAACACGTACATAGCCAACAGACAGTGGCACAAAAGAGCTAACTATCCCTTCTTTATGCTGCACCATCTAGCTCTGATTGTCATTTAAAGCCATTATGTGCTCATGCAAGAAAACAGCAATAATCACAATCACCAAATGGAGTACTGCCATCTTCTTGACAATTGCGGTATCATGACCTCAGTGTGAAACAGCATATTATAACATGTTGATAACAGTTGGAAAAAAATTTCATGTGACTCACCCCCATAATCTGTTTGGCAGTAAAGATCAGGATTTGCTTGGGGTCAGCAGCAAACATTCTACTGTTCAGCTTCTCAACCAGCTTCTGAGCAAAATAAGCAATATTCATAATGGATACAGGTGCTGTTGATTCTGAAGCGCCATGAGGATCACTGCTCCCTGGAAAGGATACAAGAGAATTGATTATTCCAAAACAAGCTGAAATGCAAAAAAAACTAACGTGAGATGTGAGATTACCAGAACTGAGAAGGAACAGTCTCATGCCATAATGTCTCAGAGTTGGGACATGTCTAAGAAAACTCTAGGTCTAGCAGAAATATCTTACTCAGACTGGAAGTGATAGCTCCATGCTAATGACAGAACCAATCTCACTAAAATACTATCACCAAGGACTATCATGATCCAACTAATGACTCAAAAAGGAGAGCATCAACAACTAAGTTATCAGGGTGGTTTCCAGAAGCACTCAAGGATAAACATAGGTTTCTTTCTAAGTACTGCCTTTTTAATGTTCAGAATATGTTCTCAGAAAGAGAGAAAAAAGCGAAGAGGCTCTCTAGAAAAATGATAAAAGTATAGTAATTTACGCAAAATGGTCTACAGCAGGAGTGAATGGAAAGTCCAGCCTGTTGAGCTGGACTGTCCTTCTAGCTACCATTTCCAAACCTTTCTAGCAATTACAGCTACATGCTAAATACCAGCTAGTTAATGATCTGATTCTCACCACTCACCTCTTGGTCTTGTTTTCCCCTCGCCTTGGCTGGCAACATGGAAGACATCCATCGCAGACAGCAAAACTTTCGTCTGAAAATGTCTCTTCTGCTCACTGGTGGCATCCTCTGGAGAAGCCTATATAGTGACCATATACATATTAGTACAGCAAGAAAACAGCCAGGAAATCAGACTTGAATTCACTTTCAGCCTTTATTCAAAGGCCTTTGATTTCATTGGATCTTTGGCAGATTATGCCTGTCAAAGATTCAGATTCATTAGAAGTTTTGCTCAAAGAAGTGAGTAGAAATTCCGAGAGACACTCAATACTGAGATAATTCAAAATGCCCAACATTTCCCTTAAACCTAGGCACCATATTAGGAAGAGGAGGGGAAAAACAGCACAAAAACAGCAAGGACAACTACTCCACCTCACTTGCACATTTTAGCCTTTGGTGTGGGCATATAAAACTTCTCAGCTTGCAGCAGCTGTTATCTGTAACATATAAATCATATGCAGAAATCTGGTGTACTCCTCTGTGCAAAGGCAACATGGCACCTCTCATACAGAGTCCAGCAAGAGTGCATGTGTGGACAGTTACTGGGCAGCAGATGAGATGGCAGACCCTCATACCCTAGCTGGGAAAACAGGAAATCTTACATAGGTCTACACTCTCTAGCTGATAGCCAGCACAGTTGCTCTTGCACACTGAACACAAACAAGGTTTTGCACAGGGCTAGAACGTGGGTTCACAGCTGGTTCCCAAGAGAACTTGCCCTCAGGGAATTTCAGCTCCATTTAGCAGGCACAGGAGTCAACAGTCAGAAGAGCCATCCTCTATTTTAACCTGTACCAAGCCTTGGGATGTTATCGTATAAACCTTTAGGGAATTACGGCTCCGCAAGATGACAGTTGCAGTCAAGCTTATATTCATTACTATGTGTATTACTAAGCTAAGTCTGCATTAGAACTCACATCTAGGACACCTGGACTTTTGACAATTTGAAGCTGAAGCCTAAATTTTCCATTTTCCCTTTCTTCAGACTACCCTGACTCTTTCTAGTGCTTTGAGTAATTGAAATCCATAATCCAGACTCAGCTGCTACAGCTTATATTAATCTGTCCTAAAAGTGGTGACAGTTGTTTTTGGTTCATTTGAGCACCAAAAAGAAATTGTCTCAAAAATCAGTACACAGGAATGCTTCACGTGAAATCTGTTCTCAACAAATTCAACGGCTGCTCTAATGACAAGCAGGTATCACTAAGGAAAGGGGAAATTTTTTCATGCCTTACTTCAATGTTAAATGTTGCATTAAAACTGCCTTTTCTGTCTAGGGACAACATTTTCCTAGTTCACATGAATGCAGAGCAGGCAGAAAAGGCCTTTCTTCACTGTTGAAAAGGTAGGAATTCCCTTCAACTATGTAGGTTGTCCAGATCTGCCAGGATGTAGTGCATGCTTTCTGAAAGCTGTGATCTCAGCCCTATCCCAGACTGTTGGAAATGCTGACTGAATACACCTCTTCGTCACTGTTAGTAGTTTTTTCACTAGCCCACTAGCAGGATACCTCCTGTCCTTCCACCCACAGTGCAAGGTAGAGCAGCAAAGCCCGATGACTACAAGAGAGACCTCAAGAAGTAGCTCAAATGGATGCCCTTGTTTGTTTGCTGGAATATTGAGAAGACTGTCCATCAGGAGGACTCGCACAAAATCCCACACTTGTTTCTTGGCAGGGTGTGGTAGGAGCGGGAGAGAGGAGGGATCAACACAGCCTTTCCCTTCAGCAATGGCTGGATCATGAGGAGTCAAAAGGCCTTCAGAGCCTCCCTGTGGAAGCAGACAGCAATGCATTTTAACTCATAATCTCCTTCAAATTGATTTTTCCTCCTAGCAACCCATATCTGATCTGAAGGGCTTGTGCTCGCTCAGATGCACATACCTTGGGTTGTCCAGAATGGAAAGCAACCATAGCCAAAGTTTTCAGGAAGTCAGGACAGTGCCATACGGGGTCCTGAGTATAACTGTGATAGATCAAGCACAGGAACTGGATAACATTCCCTGGATAGGTAATCTCCCAGGAGGCTTCTGCATCTGCAATAGGCTGAACACAGACAAACGTGCACCTAGTCAAGGCAGCATTCCTCTCACTCATATAAGCTCATCTTTGCTCCTCTCTAGGTATTCCTAAGCAACTAAGCAAACATGACACGGCCACAGAGAAGTCAGGCAAGGCACAAGCAGCCAACTCCCAGATTGCAGACTGAAGATACACCCAATCAGAAAGGTGGCATATCCTCATCATCAAGAATAAACAAAATGAGTAATGCAGTGGGTAAGATCTATCTTGTGTTCAGAAGTTCTTAAACATGAGCCCGTCACATCATCTGCGATGTAATACAACCAGGCAAATAGCTGCTCTGATGCTTTGAATTCCTTGCTCATCGTTATGCTCAGTATTGCCCTGTGAGGGCAGGGGAAGACTAGGAGCTAGGGGGGGCCATTCACACTGCACTGTCCTTGCAACAAAACGCTTACCTTGTCCACAGTGACTCTAACCATTTCCAGCAGTAAAGCAGCTGCCTCTGCACACAACCCACTTCTGAGGACATTCTCTGTAAGGTGGTGCTGCAAGATCCACTGCAACATAGACTCAAGATCTTTCTACAACAGGAGAAGAGAGATTTCAAGAAGAGATGGGAATCATATATGACACATCAAGAACAATACCTGCTCTCTCCACATCAGAAAAAAACAAAACATCTTCACCTCTAGCAGCTCCTCCCTCTCCTATTAAATGTGTTTCCCCAGGATAGGACTAATGGATTGCCCTCTTCTGAAATGTATCTTTGGCACTGCTGGGGCAAAAATGCCTCATGGCTTCTCAGGGCACTGGGGGAAAGTACCCAAATCCACTAATTCTGAGATTTTAATGAGTCTTGACAATGTAAGAACAGACAGGGAAGCTAATCTGAATTACCTTCTAAAGTACAGTAGTTAAATAGCATTTAGCACCTGCATGAACAAGTTTCTTCCTAGCACAAATTTCCTTAAATCACAGTTAACTTACTTCATTTTTAAAGTATGAAAGATTAATTTTAAATATTACAAAAAAACAAGTAAGGTTAACTTGCCTGAGAATCCTCTCACAGAAACGGTCACAAATGCCAAAGCGGTTAAGCAATAGCAGCTTCATGCTTGTCCACTATTTTTTTCATACCTTGGCTGCTTCAGGTGGTTCAGACTGTGGAGTTCCCAGAAAGAGCCCTGCCACGAGCAAGTAGATCTCAGGGATGTGGACATGATCAGTCAGACATTTTTGCAACACAGAAAACCCAAAAATCAAGAAGGAGCCATTGTCAGGCACTGGAGGATGAGTTTTTAAATTATCTTTAAAGGAAAAGAAAAGGAAAACATTCTGAGGAAGTGTCTAAATATGAATGCCATATCAGAGGAAGGATTATGGACCCAACTTTATCCTCATTTGTTTGTGTCCCAGGCCATTCAGTACTCCGCTAGGCTGCAATATCAACAGTTTACAAAACTTCCTCAGACTAACAGATAACAATTTTTCCCACTGTCATTTTGTTACAGGAGATTCTCCCTGAATTATTCTTCTTCCTTTCTCTTCCCTTTCTCAGAACCACAGGTCTAGTTATCAAAAAGCAAGTTGAACAAATCTTAATAGAAGGTTTCAGGGTACAAGCTGACATTTGAACACCTCACAGGCTTACCAACTAGCCTGATTTTATGCAAGACAAAAAAGCCCATCTCCCTGTCAACTGCTAATCAGAAACGCCAACTATCATGCAAGGGAGAAGCAATGCTTTCCACCCTTCAGCACAGACAAGCTGAAGTACTAGGACAGGCTTGCCCTAGAAAGTAATATCAATTTTTGGTCTACTGAGATCAGTGAGAATTCTGCTATCACCTACATCAGTGATCTCCTGTCACTGAGCTGGATCAAGGGATCGTTTTGGGAGCATTAAACCAACACGTACCCATTAGAATACTCAACCCTGCAGCGCTATTTTCCAGCCAGCGCCCAGCCACTATCCCCTCCTTGAATTTGTTCAGCAGCAAACGATTATGGAGGAAGCACAGAAGGAGCTTGATTCCTAGCACAACCGTGCTAGAGTGCAGGTAGCTCTGTGTGAACAGCAGAAACCAGTCTGGCCCTAGTGCCAAAAATGTCTCTTCTTGTTCCCTAGGACAAACAGGAAAATGAAAAAACAGGAAAGGAGACATGATGGAAGACAGAAAGGAGATTTTATTTAAAATTATCTCTAAGTTATGTAGAAGCTTAAGTTTCTCTAGAAAAAATCTAATTAAAGGCATACCACAACACAGAATTACACAGATTGAACAACAGACTCATCCACACCATTCAAGCCACTTAATTCCCACTAAATCCAACCTTATATCACTGTCAGACAAAAAGCTCATTAACGTGAAGCTCCTTGTGAGAGTGTGTATCAATAACTGAGGTCAACTACATCACAGACTAGATCTTTCAACATATGAAATTCAAAATTCCGGTTTAAATTTTGAAGTCCAAGATATGTTAATTAATGAAAATGCACAGTTACAGTACCCAGCACTATGAAGTCTGCCTTTCAGTTATAAAAGGTAGAACTATAGTAACTGCATGTTCACGGTTACAATAGAGGGGTGCAAGTAATCCCACATTAGACTGAATCGATTTTCAAAGACAGCTGGCATTTCTTCAACCCTTGCAATGCAGAAGAAACAACAATATCCAAGTTCCTCTTTTGAGACATTTTCTGAAAACATTAAAATTTTTTCAAAATGGATATCAGATGTGTGATCTGATCACACATTTGTGTGAAAGCCAGATAAATCACTGAGAAAAAATAGTTCTGAATCCAGTCTGCTCTTACTTACCATTTTGTTGAGACTCAAATATCATTGGTGTGTTTAGACCTGCTCACGCACCAGCAAAGAGGAAATCTAGAAGAGAGAGACACTTACCTGTGCCTTCCTAAGTTGTTTCTACTTACTCAGAGGACAGGTGAAGTTTGTCCGAGTGCATTACATTTAACAGCATTTTCAGTAACTGGTTTCGATGCCAGATTGTCTTTCCAGATGTTTGGCTTAAGGCTACAAAAATCAGAAAGTAATAAAGAGTAATGAAGAGACAAAACACATGTTCCATTGCTTTGATGAACAACCTTGTTTGCACCAGATTAGCCCAGTGGAAGTACTTACATCAGTCTTTTGTAGAGTAAAAAGATGCAGACATCAGATAAGAATTCCTGCTAAAATCAGAAACGACCAGTGCTTACGTTGTCAAAGTCCTCTCTTTAGAGTTACTCAAAACTCATCCAGACCACATGTTGACTAATAATCCACAGGAAGCAATCTCAGGTTAAGTGGAGGGAAATGTAAACAGGCAATCTGACTTGTATTGCCTAGCTGTGATGTCTATATATAAATTACAGTTATTAGTGTCTCCTTAATATAATATATTGTTTAGAGGTGCAATAACCAATACAGTCTCAACTGAAAGATCACAATAAAAGAGCCAGCTGACTGGAATTTCACAGATATTTTATACACAGATACTTTAAAAGGTGCAGAGCTCCCCATTTGCCACAACTGTAAGTGTAGCAAAGTGTTCAAAGAAAATCCAGGATGCCAAGTGAAATTTTATTCCTCGTAACAGCCCAGTACGTTAGCTTAGGGGCAATTTCATTTTAATGGCCTTCATCTCTGTGTACATCTGTGAAATCCAACATTGTGTAGGCTCTGGAAAATGCAGCTGAAGTACTGCTGGCTTACTAGCAGAAAGAGGACAAGAGGAGAACTCCCTTAGCAGGAGGAGGATCTTACGTAGGTCAGGCCTTCCTGGGTATATACACAGTGACTGCCACTTCACTATTCTTCACCTCAGGCCTTTGTAGCAACGTAAGTTTTCCCCACAATTTCAGGTCACCTCAACGTAACCTATCCCTTTCCAGATTAAGTCATTTGAACTGTATCTCTTCCTGCCACTGAAGGCAGAAACACTATGTTGCATTTAAGGTTCATCATGCCCTGGCGAAGAGGGGAAGTACTTTAGCTAGCTATCACAACACATACACCAAAGGTAGCTCCTCACCTTCATTGGGCATCTCAGCCACATTGTCCAGGCAAATCTGATTTTCATCCACAGAAGAAGGTTTCAAAGTGTAAACAAGGAACAATCCAATCCTTGCACAGAAAGAGGGAACGAGTTTTGGTCAGCAGACAGACAGACAGACATTCATTTAATTACTTTAGATTACATGCAAATCTCAATACTCATTAACGATGACTTAAGGACAACCATTGGTATTCTAATTGCTGCAGAAATAGGGTTGAAATAGGAACAAAATAGTTCGCAAACTAGGAAGCAGATAAAAAGGATATCTATTTACAAATGCAAGTAGCATCTATTCTATTATGGAAACATTTTTCTTTTTATCTCTTGATTTTAAAGGTCTTTCAGCATGAAGAAAGCAATATTGAGTTAAGCGCTCTGTTCATACAAAAGATTCTGAACTGCCTGTGGCACTCAGTTATCACTGTTATCACCACTTGGTTTCCAAGCACATAGAGGACAGCAGAGAAACCTTAGCAGGTACTCAGGAAGAAGGACTACTGGCAATTTCTTTTCACCTGTAGTTTGCTTTAACACATTACCTGGTTCTAAGGATAGACAGATTACTGTAACATACACATTTAGTGAAAGTGCATAACCTCCTGCCCATAAGAAGGGCATTTCTTAAGGGACAGAACACCACTTGTTCGTCAGGAACAGTCCACACAGCAATTCCCATTAGATGTGTCAAAAGTGTGGGACCCGCAGAAACCCCAGCACCTTTCAGTGCTGCTGAGAGCCTGCTACAGTCTCTGCTGTCCTGGAGCTGGAAGGGTAGGGACTGTATCCACTGGCTCAGCACTCATGGGTGGTCATTGACAACCAATCAAATTACCATGGAATAACAAATCATGATATTTTAAGAAAAATGCTCATTCACACTTCTTACCACATGGCAATTTTCGTACACTAAATCCACTACTCAAACCTGTATGAAAAAAGAATAGACTAACTCATACAGGCCCACAGTAGGAACATACATACAGGTAATTCCACAAAACAGCTAGTAAGCAGTAAGTTTATATTAGCTTACTCCACAGTAACTACTTGAGGTGCTTGTACTCTTCAACAGAGCTAAAGGCTGACTGCGGAGACCATGGGTTTGACATGCAACTCTGTTTCTACGTTTTATTTGGACAAAGTGCTTTAAAAACAGAGCTGTCATCTGTGCAGTCCATTTCCCTGGTGTTAGGTGGCTGTAGACAGCACTGTGTGGACCTTCCTCAGTTCATAGGCTGATGCAACTAGGCTGGGAATATAAAACAGAGCAGTACTTACATTCTGTGGAAAGCAAACAAAGATTTAAATTCTTTGCTTTGTGAAATCCTGACTAACGTATCTTAACTGATTGAAATTCAAGAACAAAAAGGATAGTTACTGGGATATAAACCAAACCAACAGGATTAGGTATATAGTTGGCTGGGGCCGAGTTGCAATACTATAGTGATTGCAATACTTCAGGGGCAGGCTTTAATAAAACCAACTATTAAGCACAGACTTTGAGTAGTCCCAGTCATACCAGCAGAACTGTTTGTGTCATCATTGTAAGGGTCATCACCCAATCCGTCTTCACACAAATATAAGGTTGGACTGAATTCTGTTTTGAAGGCATGAAAGAGTTTTTCATCAGTGGGGATCCTGCAGTTGCCAAAGATCTGGGGGCTCCTACCAAAGATGATGTGAGGGAAGTTCTACTTTAGAGCTCTCTCCAACACTGGCAGGAGTACAGCTCATCTGAAAACTGAGAAAAAGCTATAGAGTTGAAGGTTACCTGAGAACATCCTTTGTGTTAAAGTATCCTTGCAACAGATGGAAGAGAATAGTGCAGGCCACAGTGATCCTGGAGTTACTGATTTCAGGATCATTGAAGAGGAAAATGAGCTTGGGCACCATTTGCACCTGGTAGGCAACTGCAGCATTCTGACATCCATCTCTGTAAAAAAGCACAGGGACTGTTAAAAGCTTTTACTGGAAAGAACCAAATTTGCTGGGTTTCAGCTAAAATGATTCTCAGGTTGCACTGATACTTTGCACCTTTGGCTTCTAATGTTGCCTTGGCAACATTCCAAACACTGTCAGACAAATTGAATATGTGTCAGCAATGGAGATCTGAAGACTTCTCTGTGTGTTCTCTACCCTTCCCATCTGCCCTCTCCTCCAGAAACTGCTGCATTTCAACAAGTTCAAAGAAAACAACACTATTGAATTTTCAAGCAGTAAGTTGGTGGTAATACATGCTGTTTCTGTAAAACTCAGCAAGGGACACCATACAGCTCTGCATAGATCTTTCTGGTACCAAAGAAGAAGGAAACTAGCATCCTGCTCTACTCAGCCCCTCTGCCATGCTATGTCTCTTCAGATACATTTAACGCTAGTTCAGTTGATTAAGAAAATATGCTGTTATAAAAAAGTCTTCCTGGGTTGTATTTTGGATTTAAACACAACTTCAATTATAATTTTTTATTATTATTATTTCATACTCAATTCAAACATTCAGATTTCCCCTCCCTAGCAGACATTTAAACTTTCATTGTACAGCAGTGGTTCCATGTGAACCAGGTCACCAGGTAGCTTTTCCCAGTCTGGCCCCACAGTCATCTCAGAGATTGATGAAATCACGAACTCCAGCCTTGAAAGACCAATATAGGAATGATTCGCTCCCAGCGTCCCCTGATTCCAACTAGGATTGGACCCTTCATATCCATCTCAGATCTCAAGTTTCAGGTTACAGATGAGCTTGTCCCATGTGTTTCTGATTCAAACACTAGCTTGTATACCTGGACTGCAAGATCTCCACAAGATGCGAAAAAAGAGTAAGGTCAAGATTTTCTGGTGCTTTCATCCAAAGCTGAAAGACAAAGGAAAGCAGAGGTTTTACTGCGCTGCTGAGCTGAGAGGACAGTAACCTGTGGCAGAGAAAATGTTACAAATAGTTCAGGGAGGATAACATCATAAACTCTCAGTCATTTCTGCAATGACAACCTGCGGACACTGAGAAATCCCTGCCAGGGTGAGGAGTTGCTGCTCTTGAGCTAGCCTTGAGGAGCAGACCCTAAGAGTCTGCAGGAGCACTGGGGTACAGTGGGGAGCCATGATGAAAGAGGACCTGTCATTCCAGGAGCTACCACATTCCCAGGCGAAGTGGATCCAAATATTGGATCCAGGAGGTGCTATGAGCAAACCAAACCTCATGCTATAAAGCCATCTTTAATACAGCCAAATCCACAAACTAAAATCAACAGTTTTACCTCAAAGTTGCAGAGAACATACTGGAATGCACTATGATTCTTGATAACTGAAGACCCAAAGCCAAGCTCAGCTGTGCCCACTAGGGAGAACATTAACTGTAAAATCCTGTTGTTTAACAGCTGGGTCTTCCTCTTCAACAGATAGGTCAGCAACTGAAAAAAAAGATTTAATAAATATCTGCTAAGTATAAATCTGTATATAAAAACTAACATATAACACTGGTTTTTAATTCAAGACAAATGCACAGTTTACTTGGCTGTAGTAGTCACGCATACATACATCTTACGTAAGCATCGTGAAGAAAATGAAGATTTCAGTTCAGGCATAAAATTTTATGCAGTAAGTGAAAGGGTAAGTTTTTGAAGGAGTTTGACAACTCTATGGCTTTGAACAGGGGAAAAATACATGCCATATTATGTCAAATGGAATTTACAAAAAGCAACATACAAATATAATTGTAAATAACCACAATAGGTTTTCTACACTATTCTTCATGGATGTATTCTTAGTTGCTTGCAAATGGTGATACCTTAAAAAAATTATTAACATTGACCTTTTCAAATGAAAGACATTTGTGTGAAACTTCCAGTTTCTCAACTGAGTCTATCTTTGATTATTCAATGAATTCCTGATACAATGAGAAAAATGTTTAGAAAGCCACTAGATTTTGAATAGGTTGTGAGAAATAAATATTATTTGAAAATACATATCAAGACACATTTTTATTAGTTGGCTCTTTAAAAAAAAAGGGTTCAGAATCCAAAGAAAGAGCAAAACCACTCCATTGCAACATTATGGTCAGTCACGTGAAAAGAACACTATTTAGCACAAAGTTGAAAAGAACAGCTCATACACAATCTAAAGGCTGGCATTCACCTACAAGAAAGGATTGGGCAAGTGATATCCAAGTATGATAAATATATTCATATGAATCAAGATCAATTTATAAACAATTCACAAATTGGGAAAATAGAGAGTTTACAATAACTCATTCATGAAGCCTTAATGTTAAGGGTCTCATTTGGAACCTTCTCTATTAAAGAGTCTTCCCTGTTCCATAACAGTCTGCTTAGCCTACACAGCATAATATAAATGATATTGAACTCAAGCTTCACACTTGAGCCTTAACCCATCCAGTATTACATATATAGCGCTTAAATACAACTGAACTCTTCAGTCTGCACAGATTTCAGGTTTGAAAGACAAATTTAGGACAGACCTAATCAATGAAATCC
Organism: Burhinus bistriatus; assembly: GCA_013397275.1. NCBI lineage: Eukaryota > Metazoa > Chordata > Aves > Charadriiformes > Burhinidae > Burhinus > Burhinus bistriatus. Next base: position 74,713 of record VYXH01003327.1, read on the forward strand.
AGACAGCACTTATTTATATCAGCACAATTCCTAATACACAGTGAAGGCTGAGCCATAGGAATTAATTGTCAGCCCTATGCTGGGCAGTCTGTAAAGAGAAATCTTAGGCTGGATGAGCCAAGGGGAGGAAGCAGACCTGCCTCAGAAGTGGTCTCTTGTGGGAGGGACCAAGTGCATTGGTAAAAGTTGAATGGTGGGTCACTCACAAATCTGGTGCACTGCTTATTTAGTTTACTAGATCACGCCTGACCAAGAGGCATCTGTCTTCACCTCCCCATCAGCAGATAAACTTACAGAAGTTTCCAGAGATTGTAAGCACAGGATTTAGAGCACTATCCTATATCCCCCTCTCAAAGATCTCATAACTTACAATGTTCCAACCATAAGTGCTAATAGCCAGCTTGGTTCATTGCCATTGATGAATTTTCGGATAAGGTTCTCCAACAGAGAGACTACAATTGGAATGAATGAACAAAAGAGTATCTACCTGGTAACCATGCATGTGCCTCATCAATTTTTCACTCATTGGGCTACTGTTCAGGATGGAGTTCAGGACTTTGACAGCTGCATACATTGTGTGGTCATCACGGGCCATAGCAATGAGACCCAGGAGAACGGCAGGGCCTCCAATGAAGTTCAGGCTAGTAGCTGCTGGAGAGGACTGGAACACTCTTACCCCTAGGAAATTGCAGGGTTACTCTACCAGGAAGTTACATAGACTAAATATGTTACTGGACAGAGAAAGGCCCAACCCTTAAAAAATATGAAACACCAAGGCATAGTGCATTTACCATATTGGCCCACAGCAACTGACCCAATAGTCCGCAAGGAACCTGAAAGGTGTCCAGCAATATTCTTAGCTAGGAATATTGGAGTTGAACTGTCCCGAGAGTTAATCCCAATCTAAAACAGATAAAAGAGACATTCTAAGAAAAACTGTGGTAGTATTGGGGAGACAAAAAGTAACAAGCAGATGCTCTAATACTTGAGATTATTTTATTACTTTTAGACTATGAAAATAATTTTTTTTTCCTTCAAAGTTGATTGTTAGGACAAACATTCACCCACCTAAAATATCCCACAACCCCATTACTTCAACATGTCAGTAGGCCTGGCGTGGGCAAGAATGCTACAATAGCATGTAAAAAGTCATTGTGAAGGTCATTAAGAAATCACAGACTGAAACAAATTATCATTAGACCTGAAAACTATGGCTCTGTTGCTGTTTAAAGAAAGGCTTTTAACATTGTGTTCACACTGTCCAATCTATTCCTCTCCACAGATGAAAACAAAACCATGAGTAGAATGGAGTTAAGGAATGGGAAGAGAAGCTGGAAAAAAAAATCGCTGAAGGTATGCAACTAACACAAAGTCACAAACTCTGCTCTAGGAAATAGAATCAGAAAAAAGAGAAAACGTGTTTAAAACAAATGATGGAAATTTGCAACCTCTTTGGCAATTAGCCGGCCATCCACTTCATTGTAGGAGCTCTTTATATCTTGGACCGTAGTGAAAGATGAGCACATGGCATTGATTCCAAAAGAAATCTTCTCTTCTGCCACCAGAGATGTAGGATTATGATCACTGTACTTGTCCTCACCTAAAACAAGAGACACTATAAACCTCTGAAGGAACTTTGCATGCTTAACATGTGAGACAAGAGAGATGCAGATGAAAAATAAGTGAAGGAAACCAAAGTTTAGATAGGAATTTGATTTTCACTTACCTATAATCAGAAAAAAGCCCTCACCCTTTGCAACACAGTCCGTGGCATCTTGCCAGTATAAGCAACAATAGGAGATGTGCTTGGCTTATCTCCCCTGGTTACTACTTTGGGTAGATCCTACATCCTCTCCTAGTATCTCATGAAGCTCAGAAAAGTTTAGAATAAACCTTTCACTGTGCACACAATATAAACAAACTTTCTAGGCAGAGAAAACATTTCAGAGGCCTTCCACGTTACTGGGAGCTTTCTCAGGGGTACTAGGAGCAAGGATTCATGTGGAAGAAAAAGGACAGAGGCAAAAGTTCAAAGCTGCCAACTCACAACATACAGGAAGCTTCTAAAAAGTACTAGGTTCAACAGTTTAATGATTGTATGAAATTCTTAGATGCTTTTCTTTAAAGAATTTTCTGTTCCTGCTTGCAATTGGAAAAATTATGTGTACCTCTTTAGAAAAAAAAAATCTTGTATATTTGACAATTTTATAGACAGTTGATTTATGAAACTATTTACTAATGCTGGTGACACAGCCCTTACAGACAAAAAGAATTAGCACATATTCTGCATGAAGATTAAGTAGAAGTAAGTGCCCCAAGACTGTGTCACCCATTTCCCTTCCAGCAGGACATGGATTCATGGCTAAGCCTCCACACAGCTGCTGCTGATCAGTGAGAAGGAATGAGATATTGGTGAGATGGGACACAACACTGCTGAAAGAATTAAAACAGCTGTTTGCAACAAGGTCATAAATCCATTTAAGGAATAAATCATAGTATTTTGGGGTTTTGTGCTGAAACATTTTTTAAGTCAAAATTTCCATTAGAAAACTTTCTTTGGGTGTTTTGATGGAATAGGGAGATGTTAGGTACCACCTCCCCCTCCCCTCCCTNAATGATGAGATCACATCTTGTATAATGCCCTGTGATTTCCCTGCATCAGGGCATCACTGGAGTCAGATGGCCACAATCTGTGATTAGTACTGAAGTCCAGCTAGGAAGACCAGTGTGCAGAGAACAAGCACCCCAGACTTCATAAAGACTCAACACTTCAAAAATCAAATCCTTCTGACTTCTATTGGTAATATCTTTATTTTAGGGCTGTATTTTGATAAAATCTCTCACCAACTTCTTCCCATGCTTGACTTGGAGATTTTTATTGTCTAGCTAGACAGCATTCTGAAGGAGTACTTTCAGCCAGTCTTTTCACTTTGCTTTAGGCTGGAACATCATCAGGTGAGATTACTCTGCTCTTTTCAAATGGGAGATGACCATCCCATTTCATTCCAAGCTCTAGCAGACAGGTGAATGCACTACTTGTTGAACAAAGAGTAATCAATAACTGAAATGTTTTGTCTGCCTGTTTAATAATTGAAGATAACAGTACACTTTAGTTAAAAAGCCTCTTCATTAAATGGAATGTAACTTATTCCCCTACTCCTCTCTCCCCTGTGCTCTCTCCTACTCTGCAGGCATTTGCAATTAAAGATGATGATGCTTCTTTTTCTGCTGTGTTTTTTTCTGTAGTACCATAAATGCAGAATGTCTCAGTTAAAGCTGCTGCTTTAATGTTTGTCCAACAGAAATTACAATCTTACATTTCCTCAAGGACATGTTATCTCTCTTTACTCTCCAGGTCTCTCTGCTGCTTGATTCCTGCCCTTCTTTTTCTGCTCAATTTACAGTATGTTATAAGATCCTCATGGTATCTTACTACAATCTTGTATGACACTTAGTAATGCAGAGTTCCAGGTTTTTAGAGCAAGCTCTAGGCACAGCTGGAATACTAACAGCAGATTGTAAGAATAAAAAGAGCATTGCCCTGACAAACAAATAGTGATGGATATGAGAATTATCACATACCTTGAAGCTGTACTGCTTGGAAATTGCTACAATACTGTGGGCCAAGCTTATTAATCACCTCCATGGTTTCCACAGAGATGGCTTCTTCAAACAAGTATGTAGGGCCAAGGCGCCAGGTCAAGGAGGACTTCTGTTTCCAAATTCGAGGAGTAGCTATGTACCCATAGACATCAATAAAGGAAGAGGGTTCCATGGAAATACAGCTACCTGGTAAGGGCTGGAGATACTGCATCTGCAACAGAGGAAGAATTCACTGAGGGGACCCAATACCCTCTAGGTGTCTTAACATCTTGTCCCTGGAAGGTACTGCCTGCTGACTCTTTCCTCAATGAAGTCTCAGTCAGCTGTGCAACACAATTATCAACTATTGTTTAGAAACTGGACTTTCAGAAGTATCACAAACATAAGCATTTTGTAAAGTTCAAGCCTACATTTTGTTCAAAAAACACAGTCAAAATCATTTCAAGTCCTGGGACAGAAAAACCTTATCTTGATCTCAGACTTATTTTTCCTGTTCTAAACTTCATAACTCAGACTGTGACTTTCTACACAGAAAGCCAAGTTACAGATAACACCTTGTACTATGCACCTAGAGAACAGTTTTTGAAGTGTAAAGTGTTGAAACGCATCAGTTAACTTCACTGTAAACGACATACTTTAGGAAATCAGACCATTTCTTTTTGGTATCAAAATAAGGATTCTGCCTCCTAAACTGAATCTATTATTTTATTTAAATGTGGACAGCTTCAGTAGGAAGTAGTTGGATTTATTTTTGGTAGAGAGAAACTAAATTGTATTTCAGGGCTTAGCCCTGCGTTTAACAATTTGCTATTAGGATAAGCGACTCCTAGCATTTACTGATCTCTGACTACTGAGATGTAGAAGACAGGGCTGGTCAATATTAGGAGGCAGGACTTGATACTTGAGTGAACAAATATTAGGCTTGATGCAACACAGTAACCCACCCACCAATTCCACCACCCAAAAATAGCTTTTAGTATTGTTAACAACCTTTGTGCAATTCTAATTTCTTACACAAACTTTTGTTCACTGTACACATCAAGATGAAGGCTTGCATCATGTCAGAGACCCCAGCACTGGGACTACCTTTAATTTACTAAAGTCTTGTTTTATTTATTATGAGCTGCTTCACCATATGTTAAACACATTTTCTGTGAATTCTTTAATCAATTGCAATGCTTAGGCCTAGTTTTATTGATGACTTTCAGTCTCATTTGGAGGAAGGCAAATTAAATTAAATTTTCATTCTTGAAATAGATATAGGTCCCAAAAGGCATTTAGAAGACAGATCATTTTTCTCAAGTATAGGAAAGAGAATATTTGGAATTAAACAGGTTGCTTTTACAAGGGAAGTATAAAACACACAAATGAGCTTTACATGCGTTGAGATTGATTTGAAATACAGGAACAAGAAGAAAGAGACCAAGGTTACAAGTTTCAATTAATAAAAGGATTCTATTCAAAAACAAAACTGAAAAAACACCACACCAAACACAGCTGCAATAGAAATAGGATGCATTTTCAACATTGCCAGCCTGAAGCATTCAAACTCCCAAAATCAAATCTCAGAAATAATTTGAGATTAGCTTCAAAACCAGGAGCATGATGATAATGACAATATAAACCAGGGGCTCTTCTCATTTAGCCTGTAGATTATGAACCCTTCAGGTGCATTTGGATTGCTTTCTCGTGGTATCTCATGCAACCTGAGAAATTCACCATTTGAGAACTAACTCCTATGCAACACGAAGATCACAAGAAATGGCACATTAGGGGACATACTAGCTACACCAACATTTGCAATGATATCATTGAAATTTACAAATTTCTCCTAATTGAAATGTTTCTTTCATTTCTATTAACTCAAAAAAGAAGTATTATTTTAATTCAAGGGCTATCTCACACACTGAACAACTAACCTGGATGGACATCTATCTGTTCCTGAATGCTTATACTGCCAGTGGGGAAAAGGCCACTGACTCACCAGCTGATTGTTCAATGGATGTAACAGGAAGAGGACAGCTTGAAACATGCTGGTGTAAGATGCTTGAGGAAATGCCATTCATCTTGGGATTCTTGCAAAGAGCTGTCCAGTCACAGAAGCTTATTTCTTTATGACCTTTCTGCTTTTCCAGGCCTTTTTTAAAAAATGGAAGCTCCCTACATAACTCATCACCTTTGCAGGTTTTAGCCTAAATCCAAAGCACCCTCGTTTTAGGGTTCTCTGATCACAACTTACTGTGATATACGTTTTATAGATGACAACTTCTGAAAATCTTGGGTGTAAACTGAGAGATCCTCAAAATCACTAGCCAATTCAGAAAATTTTGGTCTAAGGGTACAACTGAATTTCATCAACATAACCCTGAGCTACCTGCAAACTAGGTAACCCCAACTCTGAGATGAGTGTCACCACTCAAAATTGCCCTGGTTACCTGTATGCTGAGGGGGGAGAGGGGAAGTAGTTCAAAGCATCAGTATAAGCTGATAACATATTTCTGAAAAGCAGCAAAAATACACCCTGGTTTGTATGGATTTCTGACTCCACTCACGCGCAGCGCAGGGTTGCATGTGTTATATATGCAAATCATCATGCTTTGAGTCTCTCAGGTTAATACTGAAAAGTCATGGCATGTGCGTGGGGAGTTGAAAATGAAAAGCGATGAAAGGCAAATATCAAGCACAAGATCTATGCAGAGAGCCTTTACCTTTGCAGACCCAACCATCTGACCATTTATATAAGCTGACACAATGCAGTTCTTCTTTGCTTCCTTAGCAACTGTCACTGTGAGATGATGCCACTGGCCAGTGACCAGTAGCTTGCCACAGCCAAACCGGACTTGCCCTGGAAACAGGGAGGAATTTAGGACCTCGCCCTCAGGTTCCATGATATCTGTAACAGCAACAACAGGGGGCAGTCAATATAAGGTCTCTCTTACCTATCCTTGCCTCTGGAACACAACTATCAAAGGTGACACAAAGAACGTGACTCTCTGTAGGTATAGAGTAATTTCGTGCTATTTTGTACAATGTCTTTAAAAACATTTCCTGAAGGTCTATTATCAGGACCTGAGATCTCAAGATCTCAAGATCCCTCCAGCATACAATGTGCCATACTCCCAAATAACACCTGCTAGCTGCCTCGATGCTGCAAAACTAGACTGAACTAGAACAAAGCCAACATATTCTAAGAGGAGAACCCCTCAGGATATTCACCGAGTTAGCTAACACAGAAAAAATTCCTAGAGAATTCATGAGATGATAAAACTTTGTACAGTAACTTGCAGTTTTTATGAAAAGAGGCAAGCTAGGATTTTCAACCTCATCTAAGGGAATCAGAGCACTCACACGTCAGCTGTGCATGAAAAATCTCAGTTACTATTCCCCCTCCATTTCCAACCTCCTCTGCAATGTTCAATCACATTCACATTTGAAGTACCTACTCTACTCAATAAGGAGAAAGAGATAAAGGTCAACAAGGAAAAAAGATTAATAGGCTGCCATGACAGAAAACATTCTAAAAGTGGGGGGAGGAAATGAGCTGCTTGATTAGGAAGCTAGATTACTCCCAAGCTCCCCAGTCCTACTCTCCAAACCTCCCTACTGCCACATATCATAGGCAGGGACCAGCTGGTTCAAGTCCAGTCCCCACAACTGCACACAACCATATAACTGATATTCAAAAGTCTTCCTCATAATACCTATGTTTTATCATATATTGCAGGCTACAAAATAATTCTCAATGCCTACAACAAACTTAAAACTGAAATACGACCAAGAATTACAATTACAACAGGCTGCCAGAAGAAAACCAAAGAGATACAAAGTCTCATTAATGTCCTAGGTACTTAGAAGAAGATGAAATATGTTAATGAAAAATTCCAGATAATCAGAGGACACAGCATTGTAACATGACTGAGAAGAGCCTTACCGAGTGGCTGGAATTCCACTTCTTCTGTGGAAATGACCAAAGAATGGTCCTGCGGGAAGAAGCTCACTGAAAAACAGATAAATTCTTGCTCTGTTCTTGACATGTGCCGCACTACTGTGAGGAAACGGAGTGGGTGACTGTTGTGCATAAAACCAAACTTGCTAACCAGAAACCAGCAGGAGAGTGTCAGGCCACTTGAGGGAGGGAACATTCTGATGCCTGTAGACAGGAAACAAGGCAGTAAGGAAGTTGGTTTCCCTGTGCAGACATTAGCAAACTGCTTTCTGTTTCATTTGTAGCCCAAACCATATAAGAACCAACTTTAGAATACGAGGTTTAAATTCTGTTCTTTTCTATTAGATTTCACTGCCTATCTTCAATAACATAGAGACTGCACATATGAGTATGTGCACATGTACAAATGACCTAAAATTGACTAATGAGAAATGACTACTAGATCTCCGTGCCACGGAGCTCATCAATTGGGAAGCACTGAGCCAGAAACAAGTTTCCTCAAAGTTCACAAAATTCAGGAAGCAAAAGTTACAGCCATTTCCCAGTTCACTCAATAGAGGATTTTGATCTACAGCAGAATTCTATTTCGTGTTAAGTGACAGCTTCTATTCCTTCTGTGGGAGATTACCCTAAAATCTGGTGGCTCTTACTTGTTAAGACTGTTTTCTTAGCAGACTGCTTGAAATTTGTATTGCTAATATTAATGCTAATGCATCGCACTATTAAGTTGCATCTGATACTGCATTTTGGTGAGCAGTTTGAGCTACACAGCTCATAGCTGTACTGGGAGACCGAGATGGAAGTGCACTGAAACACACAGCTTATTTGCTGCTATTTGTTACGAATGTTGAATGCTTTCAGTGGGGCTGAAAAGTCAGTGCTTTCAGGAAGCTGGAGGTGAGTCAAAGTGAACTCAAGGTGAATTCACTTTGAATTCAAGTATTCACCTTGAATACTGTGTTCAGTTTTGGGCCCCTCACTACAAGAAAGACATTGAGGTACTAGAGCGTGTTCAGAGAAGGGTAACAAAGCTGGTGAGGGGTCTGAAGAACAAGTCTTATGAAGAGCGGCTGAAGGAACTGGGGTTGTTTAGCCTGGAGAAGAGGAGGCTCAGGGGAGACCTTATCACTCTCTACAAGTACCTGAAAGGAGGTTGTAGTGAAATGAGGGTTGGTCTCTTCTCCCAAGTAACAGGTGATAGGACAAGCGGAAATGGTCTCAAGTTGTGCCAGGGGAGGTTTAGATTGGATATTAGGAAAAAAATTCTTCACTGAAAGGGTTATCAAGCATTGGAACAGGCTGCCCAGGGAAGTGGTGGAGTCACCATCCCTGGGAGGTACTTAAAAGACCTGTAGATGTAGTGCTGAGGGACACGGTTTAGTGGTAGCTTGGCAGTGCTAGGTTAACGGTTGGACTTGGTAATCTTAAAGGTCTCTTCCAACCAAAACGATTCTATGATTCGATGATTCTATGAAAGTGCTTACCCGTGCCAATTCCTCCTGAGACAGATTGCTCTGCACTGGGTCCCATGACAGTGGCCAAAGTAGGGAGGTATAAACACCTACAAAAGTAAGCAAGCACCCATTCATCAGAAACGTAAAATCATCCCTGAAGGTCATCAGTGACTTAATACTGCAGAATCATGGTTGCAAGGCAGAGTCTAGGCTATCAAAATAAGACAATAACAAAATAGATTAGCAACATTGCTGCAAGGAAGGCAGCAATAGGGAACAAGGATTGACTAAGATGGAGAAAGAAAAGATTAGTTCCCGTCTCCAGAAAAAGGGCCTGGGAGACTGCAGAGCAGCTAAAGAGAAAAGCATCAGCAGCAATACCCGTATCCTTCCATGGACATGTCAAACTCCACAAATGATGGAGCCAAAGCAGTGCTGCGAAGCTGGAAGTTTCGAGGTGATGTCATGGAGATGAGACTCATTGCAGTCTGGAGTGCCAATGCAGATCCCTTAGACACCCAAGAAGAGCTACTGACAGGCGCAACTGTCTGAGGATCAGTTTTATTGTCCACCGTGTTCTCTTCTGAACCTACAAGATCAACATAGTGCCAAACCAGATCAGAGTCAACCACAGGCTTTGACCATATACAGCTCATCACTGCTAAGAACAGCACTGCATGCTCTTCAAATAACACATCCTCAGCCGCCTGCAGAAATCCTCAGCAATACACAAAAATATTGCACTGAAGGAATTTCAAAATGGGAGGCTGGGAGGAGAGATGAGCTTACAGAAGTGATAGCCATATTTTCTCCCCACATATCTTCAGGCAGCTCCAAACTTCACCTCTAGTAGAAAAGGTTCCTGACCCCATTGGTTCCATTTTTCTTACACACGGACCATTCAATTCTACCATAACAGAATGGTTACAATGAACATGTGGGAGAGGATCTGAAGAATGACTGCAAAGAACATAAACCCCAAATTTGCACCATGCTGTATCAGGTGTCTCATAGGCATGAGAACAGTTTAAGCACCAAATACTACTACTGTAGCCTTTCATCTGCAAAATATGTTAGAACAGAGAAAGGACTTGGATGGAAAATGGACTCTGGAAGCAAGGCAGACTATTAGGATATCCTAGAGATTACAAAAAGCAGTGCCTTTCATTCACACCTTTATTCTATTTCTAGCTATAAACCACAGGGAAAACATGCTGCAAATCCAGAAGACGTTCCCCTTGGTTTGTGGAATACGACTAGTATTTTTATAGATTGCTTCCATGTCTGATCCAGCAAAGTCTGAGTCTATACCAGCATCTGTCTTCAGCACACGTATTATAATTTGATCTCTGCTGGTCACTAGATCAGCTCTCAGTGTTGGTCAAGTACTACCCAACCTGGACAATAGCCAGTCTAAACCATCCAGGCATACTCCACCTTCACTGTGACTGCCTTGGAGCAACATACTTCAACAGTGGTTTTCTGTCATTACAGAGACATGTATAACCCAGCCGCTGTATCAGCAACAGGCTGTTCATTGTGTGCTTACCTTCATTCCAAGCTGTGTTAGCTGAATCACCCTGCTGACATGAAAAGGCACCAGTCTTGTTTGCGCTGGGCTTGGAAGGTAGTGGTGGAGAACCTCCCAACCAAAGAAATTGCCTAATGTAAAAAAAAAAAGAAGAAACCAAAAAAAGGAAAACAATCAAGCCAGACATTTTGGAGTCATAGCAACCATGCAAATACAGCTCAGCCCTCTGGAGACCAACTTTCTTATTGGAGAAGAGATTTTAAAGACATCCCAAATAAAACAGAAGGAATGTTTTCCATTGTATCATCACAAATATTTGTTTTGCTTTACAATTCCCCTTTCAAGGTTTTCCTATTGAAAAAAATAAACAGTTCATTTTCTTCAGCAATACTTTTGAATACTACTAATCTTTCAGAAAATATCTATGTTGGATTTTTTGGGGTTTTTTAAAGAAATTCTGTTCCATTTTTGAGTAAAATAAATCCTATCTTCCACTGCATATCTAGCTTCATCTGCACACTGATCTGTATTAGGTACTCTCACGCCTACCATTTGTTAGCATTAAAGAAGAAAGTACATCCTCAAAGTAGAAACAACAGAGACTGAGAAACAAGACTACACTTTTTATTTCTACATCTGTCATTGACATAGGTCCAAGATAAGAAAAAGTCACTTTTACTCTTCAGGAAACAGTTTCTCCATATGAATACCAGGACAGTTGTTTTGAAATTACTTAATTAGTTGCCATACCTAAACGGTTTTACAAGCCCTGCAGAGATGATGCAGCAGAACACTACAGACTCTTACCATCTTCAGTAAGTCATTTAAGTATATACCCTGTAATCAATATGCAAGTAGTATTAACTGAGACTTGAAACAAAAGGCTAAGAGTCTTGCTGAATTAGAGCACTACATGAAGTATCCAATTATTATACAAACTTCGCAAAAAATTTGCACCGCTAAGGCAAATGGGTTCCATTAGATACAATCTGATACCTTAACACATCTGGCTCAATAGCCTGTGATGCAAGCTTCTCAAACACTCTAGTGAGGCGCAGATGCAGTGGATGGCTCTCATTGCGGAAGGCATCCTGGCAGGAAGTTATGATGGTGCTTAGCAAGCCAGATCCACACATCACCTGGCGACTCTTCTCTGACTTCACCAGAGACTGGATATGATCAACCACAGCACATTGGATTTCCTGTGAAAGCTGAAACGGATGCAGAACTGAAGTCAGTGGGAGTGGGCTGGAACTAAAACTGTACATGGTGACTGATATTTTATTTTCAATTGTCAAACCTCTGGGTGTAAAAATCTGGCCCAGAAAAGAAGCCTCTAAGGCCAGAGGCTCAAGTGCAACTGCATGGCTGCTCTTGAAGCTCTGCACTTCAATAGTGTGAGTATATCTATCTGTGTAGCTGCTCGGTTGTCCACAGTTGAGCTTTCCTGCCACAACGCTGTGGTAGTGAAGGAAGAGAACAATCGTCTCTCATTCAAAAGAGGGACCACCACCCAGGGCAAGTTATTAGGCATAAGCTCCAAGACCAACACAGTAACTCAGAATATATTTAATGTTAAGCACATGGAAGGTCATATTGATGTGATCTAATTTTCATTCTTTGGCTTTCCCATATGCTCTTCTAGGAAATATCTATGCAAACTTTAAAGAAAAGGACAACAACGGTGGCAGACATGCAGACTTGGACATTGGGATTTGATTTTTATAACATGAATGAGAAGCAACTTCACTGGATTCAGAATAAGCTGGCTTATTAAGTGTAAAGAGGAATTCAGTTCTTCTGCATCCAGATCAAACTCAAAACCAGTACAGGACAAATTCAAAGCCAAAAAGCAATTTGTTTTCAAAGTGCTCAGCAACCAAAAGCCCCAGTTGCAACACTTAAGACAATAATACTAGCACATCCAATGCAACATACATACTGTTTTTGTAAACTCTACTATTTTTGGTATCTGAAGGGCGAGTTCTTTGGATACCATTTTCTTCTCTCTTCATTCCCAGTGACACAAGTTTCACTGTGCATCTCATTATATACAGAAATCATCCACCAGACTGAACTACACTATTCTTCACAGAGAGGCAGTTATTGCTACAGTGTATCAAAACCTCACAACTTTATGGATCTTTTAATTACTACTTTACTCCATTTATGACTGGATGCAGGAAAGTATCTGGATATATAAAACCATATGAAAACAGAGAAGGACACAGGTCTTGACTAAGAAAAACTAGTGGTTTACTCCAAAATAAATCCAATAAAAGCATAATGGCATAAGAAAAAATTTATTATTTTCATTAGTTTAGCAGCTTTGTTGATAGTAGTATTGCCTTGTTTTGAATAAAATGTGCTATTTTCATGGATCTTAGTTCCAGTAAAATGAGATTTTAGTGGAAATATTAAAGGTGGCCAGGAAACCAGGCTGTGTGTTTCTACATGGAAACCAGGCTGTGTGTTTTTACATGCATGGATTGATTTTCCTAACACATATTCCTCGCACCATGAATCAGGATATTGAAGGTGCAGTTAGAATGTAGCTGGGCTCACAACTCTGCCTCAGAATAGAGTTTTAAGGTCAAAATGTCACCCAGCAATTTGCCCAATCTGTTTAAGTAGTTCCCTGATTCTTGCTCCTAAGAGCCCATAGTTTCAAAACTTGCTAGTTGAATTTCATTCACTGTTATTTGTCTTCAAAATGATTATGCTATGTTTAAGATGAGCAAGAACTTTGAACATCTGGCAGTGTGGGTTCATTTCAAAAGGACGTTAATTTTCTTATGGTTAAGAACGATACAGCAATAATTCTGTGTGCAATTGCAAAAAGCAAACTTACTTTTCAATCTCAGGAACACCTCTCACTTGAAAAGCTAGCAGCCCTTCACAGAAAATTATAACTAACTTCCTAGCATACCACAGAGATTTTTTAATTTGGTGGTCTGACAGACCTCTTGCTCGCCAAATTACATTTAGTTGCAGTATTTTTTTCCCCACTGTATTAGCTGAATGCAGTGTCTCCTTCTCAGTTTTCTAAGCTACTCTGCAGTGCTGTAATATGATGTTCATCAGACACCTGAGAGGACGGCAAGGCTGTTTCTGTGTGCCCCCTTATAAATGATATGAATGCACAAAAAACAAGACAAAGTAGAAAATGATCTTCAGTATAGTTAGCCAGGGATTCTTGGCTGAGTTCCTATCTCTTCAATCCAGGGTACTTTACCAAGATTTTAGTGCAACTTCAGAGACACTGGATGCTTTTTAAGGAGAAAATGAATAGCAAGAGAAAGAGGACAAATAAAAGGGCAGGCTGTGGGGTTGGAAGCACAGGAGGAAAATTGCTTGGTTTGTATAAACAGTGAAAGCTTCAGAAGTTGGTTGATCAATGAACAAGCAAACTTCTTACTAAAAAGCCCAAAAATAACCTTGGAAAAGAACATACAGACAAGCTGTGCATTTTCTTTAAAAAAAAAGTCATGCTGTAATCAGAACAGGCTCAGCAAAGAAAAATCCCCAAGGAGACTAGGCTGGAGCAAAGCCTGCAGGAAAGTGCTCAGGGGAAAGAGCTGACCTTTAGCTACCAGTCCAGACTGGAGGACCAACTGCCAGGGTGTTTCTAATCTCCTTCCTCCTACCATGGGTCTGGTCCATTCTCCTTTCCTTTGTCCCAAAGCCTTGGCTGCACAACCCAAAGGGGAATTAAGCTCTGGCCAAATACCCAAAGAATTTCCTTGTGCAGATAATGCAGTGCAGTAATTTAGGAATTCACTGTGATATTAACAGTTACATTAGCAGTGGTATTAGTAATATATGTCTGAAGGCAGACAAATCTCAAATGTCACAGTGTCTTCTGTGGGTCATATCTAACTATATCATGCTTTGATTGTCTTCTCAAAAGTTCTTTCCTTTCTCTTACCCAGCCTTGTCAGATCTAGGAGATCTCCTTATCTGACATTGCAAACAGAAAAGATCTGGTATGACACTCTGGAGTCTTAAAAACCACAGTTCCAAAATGCCAGACAAGGACAGGATAGGTATGTCTGAGGGGAAACTTTTCTCTTTTTAAGGTAGAAAAAAACCTGTGAATATCCTGAGCCACATATCTGAAGTGGATGTTACCATGTCTCACTTGTACTTAGTTTTTGAAACATGTGACAATGCTACCTTTCATCACTGAACAGGCAGCATATTAATAAAAGGAAAATCCACCTTTTATTTGGTCAAACTGTATGCAGTTTGATGGGAACTGGGTTAGTACCAGTCCTGAGCATGAACATCAGCAATATCCTCTAAATACAGTTTACTGACTCAAAGACTGTCTCTGGGGGGGTTTTAAGGCTTTTAAGCAAATTTTCATACCCATATGACATTAAAATGATTTTTGATCATACCTAGGAATGGCAGTGATATACAACCACAAATCTATTCTCCTCGGCTTTTAGTTGTCATTCTGGACAGGCAGAAGAAATGGCTGAAGTGCAAGACCACCTGTTTTACTGTCTGCTACTGTTTTTCCTATGCTGACAGGCTCAACGTTGCTTCAGCCCATCACTGTTTGGGTCTGACAAAGGTCATGGAGAAGCACCAAATTTGGCAGGAAATGGATATTATCCCTGAGGGTCAGAATCAAAGTACATTAATTTTATTGAGTTCCATTAATGTTTCTGTAAAAGCAGGGCTTTCTTATTGCCATTTCTGTGAAAGCAAAGGATTTGCACGTGACCTGAACTGATTCTGAAGATTTTTCCAGATTCCTCCTGAACACCTGGGCCTAAAAGATCTATCATAGCACTAGAATAAGCAGGAAGAGATGAGTTACCACCTGTCCTTCACCATTGCTCATAAAAAATGTACTATTTGACTCAGGCTTAAACTCAGAGCAAGAAGCCCCTTCAGATTTTTGAATGAAAGTCTACAGTAAAAAAGCTCCATCCACAAAGAAATTATTCCATCTCTCATATAGCTGTCAAACACTGCTGCACCAAAAGAAAGATCAGTACCCTGTTTGTGACAGAATATATCTGTTCAAAGGGAAATTCCTTCAGTTATGATCCTTCTACCAAGTAGCTCCCCTTCACTAGCAAATGAGGTCCCCTTTTGCATGAGATCTTGCCTGACTCCCATGTTCCAAGTAGCATCTCATTTCAGAAGGGTTCATGCAGTGGTACATGTTATGAGTAAAGGTACTGAAGTCCAGCCTTTTATGTCACTAACTAGTAGCATCACTGAGCTCTTTAAGCTACAGGACATGAGGTTCCACTCGTTCTTTCACCCACTTTTAAATAGAATTAGCCAGAAAAACTCTATTTTTCCCAGCTCAGTTGATTAAAAACTCTTCAGGACATGTGTTAACTCCCACCTGGAGTCTGACTCAGGATGTCACATAACAGTGTCACATAACATTTTACCTGGGACAACTCTATTCACAACAGCAATACTAACAAACACTATCAGTAATAATTTCTTATTGACTAAGAAAAAAGGAGTAAAAAGGAAGAAAAGATGAACACACTCAAATAAATAACTGAAATTGCTGGAATTTGTGCTGTAGCCCTTCATATTTTTAAGAACACTGCCATCTACTGAGGATCTGAGGCTTTCTGTCTCATACAGCTCAGCCCTAGAGCCAACTCCGATAGTTTCTTGATGACCTTCTCTCTCATCCAATTAACCATTCTACTTTTTTTTCAGAAATTAATTACCATAATTAACAAAATCTTACTAGCTGCTGGCTTGGTTCCACTACACACAGTTGGGATGTGCTAGCAGTTAGTTGCACTCCCACCTTCCATAGCTCTGGATGAACAATCTGGTTTTATTTAAATCCCTCCGTATGTACTTGAACTGTATTCAAGTATTTTAGACTAGATAGCAGATACAATACAGGCGATATACTTGTTCAGAGTGGGCATGTGTATGGAAGGTTTGACAAAGCAAAGCAGATTCTAAGCTGCATTGAAAATTTATGGATTATTAGGCCTAAAGAGCCAGACTGTTCTGGTTGCTAGGTCATTTAGCAATATTTTAAACAATTTTCAAGGGAGTTCTACACTTGTGACTTTGCAGTAAGTATTCTGGGACCAAGACCCATGCACTGCATCAGACAGGTATAGAAACACTTAGTCAAACTGATAGCCAAGAGCCTTTGCTGTTCTTGTATCTGTTGACTCAGTGCAATTTGCACTGTTCCTCCTGCCAGAGTTCTAGGTAAATTTTAGTACTTCCACATCTGTGAAGAGTAAGAATTTCTTGGAAATGAAGCCATAGAAAAGTAGCAGGCACTGTTTAGACGGCACTTTGATATGCTCAGACTCACCTGAGAGTGTCCCTCTTTGTACAGCTTTGGCAGCAACCTCACCATAACGCAGACAGCACCTGGATTTACAATGGCACAGTCTCCCATATCCCACCTGCAGGAAAAAGACACATAAGACATCATCATAATTATTGTTAACAACAGCAAGGAGGGTCCAACAATGTTACAGCAGAGTACAGCATTAAATCCTCCTAGCAGTAACCAGGCTCAGCATCTGAAACCAAGCAAACAATATAGATGACCTGGAACAGCTGGAGGACTCCTTAGAGTAACAAACACAGGACATAACCTACTCATGAGCTCACATCTCAAGAGACCTGCATATTCAAAGATGTGCAGCAGCCTCTTTGAAAAAAAATTCGCCTTTGAAGGTACTTGCAGTACAGAGAACAGACAATCAGAGGGGTCTCTGATGCATCAGCCTAGAGCTAGTGCTATATTTTCTATTTTCAAGCAGTTTATAGCTTTGGTCAGACAATACCTTCAGTATTTTCAAACTATAATAGCAATAAGCAATGAGACAGTCTTCATGAAATCAGTATGCCACTGTTCCCTTCCAACACCAGAATCTGCCTACAACTAGTAAAAGAAAGTTAAATATCTGTGCTTCCCCATCAGTTTTCATTTTTTGCCACATATCACCTTTGTACATTCAGGCACAGGAAGAAACTCAGGCATCAGAGTTATGACAGAGAATACCTGCTTATGCCATGATGCAGGCTAGAGGTCAGATATATCTCAAAGATGAAGCCACAGCATAGCAGTAACTCTAGTTTAGGCACTACAGGCTCGTCATGTTCAGAGCATAATCAGCATTTGTGAGTGCACCTCTGAACTGGCGTTGTGATGTGTGCTGTCAGAAACTTCTGTCCCAAAGAGATCTCGTGAGAAAAGCAGAGGCAACCTCTAAGAGCCATAATTACACTGAAAAAATAAAGCACAATATGCTTTATGGACTGTATTAAACAAAGTGTACAGTCAGAAGATTGAGCATAAAAAAAGCTTTTACAAGGGACCTAAAGGAGGGTAAAAATGCTGTAATTAACATTTTAGCCACTTCCAAAAAGGCTCGTCTGATACATCACAGCAGTGAGTAATGTGTAGCACACTGCCACACAGTGACAACTAATTCTTACTGCATGCTCAAGAAAGATACTTTCAAAGAAATTGCTTTTTTGCAATATTTTCTGTGTAACGAATCAAAATCAGATCTGGTATAAACACTTACTGCAGCAGTGGCTCCAGTGTGGATGCATACACCTGTACTTGACACGAATGTGGGTGAGTTTTTAAGTGTTAAACAAGAAAATAGTACACACTGAAAATATACTCTCCTCCCATCTCCCCCAAAAAATCCTAACCACCTTTAAAGAGAAAAATCCAGTCCCCCTAGTACCAACAGGATCAAAATTTGAGTCCTTTTTCCTGCTGCAAGTTCATTTTTAGCCTAAGGCACTGTATCCAAGGACTGACTTTCCAAACTGTCAAATCAATTCAAACTTTCATCTCTAGCACCGTAAAAATACATTGCCAGGCAGTGTGTCCAATTGTAACACACAGCAGTCTTTGTAAAGACTTAGGCACTGAAGAAATATGGTTACCTCAGAACCTCAAAATTTTTCTTCCATATAGAGAATTTTTTTTATAACCCATATGATGTGTAGTAAAGGTAAAATGTGAGCTAACAAAATGTGAATATTAGAAGCCAATAATAGAAAGTGATCCTTTGAAAAATAAATAAAATCATGAAATGGTAAAGACATTGCCATAACTATAAGGAAACGTTTTCTTTTATTTGAGCACTGCCTGGCAGGTTTAGCACTCTCCAGGGCTGTTAAGAAGGAAGAACAAAGAGGAAAATCCAGAGGCCCTGGATCAAACTACACCTCAGCTTCCCTGCCAGCACTGCACACTTGCTCCCCTCTAAGAATATGATATAAGCTTTATCTCCAGCCTTCCCTGTGGTTTTCCAAGAGGCCCTCATTTTCTGGCTTGTCTTAGTACAAAAGCTGTCTCCATGTACCAGCTTCTCACTCCTGCAAATATCCCATCTCATGCACTCCTGCCTCACGGCTATCCAGGCAGCCCCATGATTCCACTCCAGCTACACTACCAATATCATGGTGTGAATCCCAAATTCACTCTGCACTGGCTGCTACTTCAAAGCAAGACAAATAAGAGGGTTTGGGGACAAAATGAGATGCCACAAAGAACCTGAAGAGCCATTAGCACAGTGAGTCTGTGGTAACAGCAGCTGCAGCAACGATTCTGCTAGGGTGGGCACGAAGAGGGGTTTCCCTCCCAAAGAGAGGTCAGCCTCAGTTAACACAGCTTGTAGCAAGCTATCTCTAATCACGAGGAGCAAAACGAAAAACAGAGACTCCGTCTGTTACAGAAGGTGTTTCAAACATTAACACAGGAGCAGGAACAGAGGGTTGTTTTTCAGATGGGAATGAAATGGTTAATTCCCCTATGGCACAGCAGCTTGCAGCATCATTGACCACAGGACAGTATAAGGGGCTAAAATATTATCCAGTTAAAAGGCTGATTTTTCTGTGTCTCAGTCACAGGCTTCTGCAGGGTCACCTCCTTTCCCCTTCTTCGGGGATGTTAAATACATGTTGCAGGATGGGGCATCACAGGCCACCTACACTGACTGCACTCAAGTTCCTCCATTCAAGTTGCATAGCCCAAGGCTGAAGCCTTCTTCAGGAGGAAGTGTAAGTGTGGAGTATAGCTAAGAGGAAGTGGCATCAGGGAAACCCCAGGCTTGCAGGGACTCTGAGAACTTGATTTCTTATTTTTATTTTCAGAAAATTTACTGCTGGAAAAGGTACAGGCTGTGTGGCCTGAAGATTGATAGCTTGCCCATACACGTTCCTCTGCTGTGTTTGCGTACACTTGTCCTGGACACTCTCCAGCCACCTCTGGCTTCCTTTTGTGCCTTCACATCCCAGAACCAAAGCCAAACTGTCCCAAACCAGACACTGAACTGAATGGATCCCAATTTACATGATTAATTTCTCCACAAGTGGTATTCATTCAGTTACTGCACAGCCTCACAGCTCAGCAGGCAAAACAACACAAGCACCTAGGAAACCTTGCTTTATGTTTCAGATCTAGTAACTTCAGGAAGACAAGCAGAAGACAGAGCCATACCCTTCCCAGCACTGCCACTGATCTACTCTTTCTCCAATATCTTCCCTGAGCCTCCTTTATACAAACACGTAAGCTACAGGCTATGGACTTCTCACAACCACCACCATCCACACACTCTCTGTGCATTGACCCATGTTCTCCCAAATGGGGCCAGGAAGATCTACTTTGAAAAGAGTATTCATTCCTCCTGAGCCACCAAGTCCTCTCCCCAGCACTGAGTATCCAATCAGAAGCTTCCAGTGTAATTCAAAGAGTGGCAACAGGGAGCAAACATCTCCACAACTATTTTAAAATCAGTTGCACAAGAAGCAAATAAATCTACTGCAGGTTTTTCCAGTTGCTTTAAACAAGTACAAATATGACCAGACATACTTACTCAGCCTGCCTTAGTACTCAGGGAACAAAAGTTCTCCTGACTTCAGTGACTGCTAGCTACACATGGCAGACCTAACGACCTGGTCTTTAAACCTGGAAGACAACTGTGGAATAACCTAAGGGCTGAAGGAATCTCAGATATAAACCTAACCTTTTTAAGCATAACTCCAACCAGAAACATTTTTGAGAAAAGGACTGAGAGATCCAAGATAAAGCTACAGTCACATGAAGGGGCAGAAGATCTCACAATTTACAAAATGCAAGTTATTCAGAATTGATTCACAGCTGATAGCTACTTTGATTTCTGGTGTAGTTTTTCCTTCCTGCAAGGGATATATATTTCAATATAATCCTTCATTATATGAAGCAGGCAGCATTACTATTCCTTTTCCAATTTTCTCTATTTCAGCTGTACAAGTAAATGAGTGACAATGTGTGTGTCTGTACACATGTGCCTGGACACACACACATGGGGAAGCACTTAAAATAAATTAAAATAGCTCTTATTTTTAATGTATCAGGTGACTGGAAACAGCTTTCCACATGACTGACAAAGTCAAAATTGACTGGGGCAGATTCAAGCAGAGACTGAACACAAGCTTCCTGTCCCAGCAACCCTTTCCTTAGAGCTCAGTCCTGCTCCCACATTGCATGTGTCAGAACCTTCAGCACAAACTCTGCAATTCTCAGGGCTGTGTGTCCCACTGCTCCAATGAACACTTGTGCCCCAATGTTTACCATCATCTACCTTTCAAAAAGACGTGATTTCTGCTGTCTGGACACCTGGGAGTTGGGACTATGGCACTGATCTGTTCTAGGCAGGTTATGACACACTTTATTTCATTTTACTATTATATAAAATGCAGATACTAGTCTTACTATTGTATTTCCTGTTGTAAATAAAGACTTACTTCTCTTCAGGGTTTCCCCATAGCCTATGGGCAGAGGCAGCTAATTTGTTGCCTGGTCTTTTGAAAGCAACAGGATGGTCTTCTTGAGCTTGGGGTCCCTCCTGATCATCTCTTGATGCCTCTCCTATCTCTGGCTTTCTCCCTTTGAAGTAGCTCTCCAGATGGAGAGTTCCTTTGACCATGTGATCAAGAAAATTCAGAATCCATATGCAGTTCTTTAGCCACATTGGGAAAGGTTCTGAAGAGCAGAAAGCTGCATCCAAGAATTCTCCAAATGTCCTTGTCTTCTCAAGGCTCAGAGAGATTTGCCATTCTGCTTGTGTCCAGAAGCATCCAAGTGATCCGAGATCCTCTGCCATTTTTTCAAAGAGACCGTTCCTCTGGAAGAAGTTGCTGTTGACAGGGTCCAGGTGCAGGGCTGCTGTTATCCCCTGAAGTGTGTAGAAAACAAGCTCCAGTATGCAATTCTGTCCCACTGCTGCCCACAGCCCAGATGGAGGGTCCTGCAATGCACCTTCCATGTCTGAGAGAAGGGACAGGAGTCCATTGAATCCACTGCAGGTTCTGAAAGCTGAATGGCTCTTGGGACTCTCCAGTATCCTCAGGAGTGACTACAAACATTGGGAAGAAAGGAGACAAATGAAGCACTTAAACCAAGGGACAAGGATGCTTTAGAATATTTTAAAATTCCAAGTTTGTACCAAAATTCTTTCACTGAAATGTCACTCTTTGAAGAAAAAAAAATAAAAAATGGTCAAAGTAAAGATCACCACTGCATGACTTTTTTCCTCCTCCCTTCCCCAATATATCAAATGAGTCAAACAACTAAGATTTGAATGTACCCTCAGGAGCAATCCACGGAGTCAGCCTGACAGGTAGGGAATAGTGCTCACAGGTATAAGCAAAGGAATCAAATTTCCTGCATCACATATTCTAGTCAGTTTGGCCAGAGGTAGTTTCAGACATTTGGCTATTTTTTCAGCAGCCTTCTCAGACTCTCTCAAGAAATCTGCCTTCACCTTTAATAAATTAAAGCAAAGATTCAATTGCAAATAACCTCATAGAGAGGTGCAGCTCTCTATAGGCAAGTCTTCCTATAGCCCTGAATACACATGAGAAGCCACACTAGACTTTTGCTCATATGACTGAGCAGACCTTTTCCAAAAAAACAGCAACACAGGATGGCCCAAAGAATACTGCAAGCAGCAGGCTCTCCTCGTTAAGAAAGACAATAATAATTCCCTTTCTCAGCAGAGGTATTTTTAAAGTTTGCACAACACTTTGGTGGAAAAAAGCCATAAAGAGTCAGATCCGAAGATAATGAAGTCATTAGATTTCATCTGACTTCAGTGGGTTAAAGCAGGTTATAAGTGAATGCCACTTGCCAATATTACACATGCATAAAAACCAACCTATACCACTTGTAAATTTTGAATGCCCTGGGCTTGCCATTTTAAAACAAATCTAGAAAAGTTATTAAGAGTTGTAGTGGTAGAAGTAAAATCAGTGAGAAAAAAGAAGTTGCAAGGAAACAGTCTATTGTATTTCAATGTAATCAATTTTTAGGATGTTGCACAATTCATTTTGTAAATATGATGCTTTTTCAGGCACCAGGGACCTTTCAAATTTGAGGCTGTACCTTTTCACATTGGGAAGGGCTAATTTTACATATAAAGTTTCCCAACAGATACCCAATGAAAGAGGTTCACTTCAAAACCTGCTGAAGAGGAACAGTTTCTAACATGAATATATCTCCCTGTAACAGGACCTAGGACTGTGAGAAAGGGTTGCCAGAACTGGAGGGGGAGGGGGAACTCTATTACTGTCATTCAATTTTGTATGATAATGTATCAAACCAGGCAGGGACTTCTGAACAGGGAGTAAATTTAATAACTGAGAGTTGAAGTTATCAGGATGGCTTTAACACATTTCAGAGAAGGTCAACAGTAACCACATTTCCTCCAGATCTAACTCAGTTAGAATTTAATCGCCTATGAGTTAGTATTCCTCTGTCTTGAATCTATAAAACTGATGTCTGCTGGAAACCCCCTAACTCAGTTAACGTTAACAGAATTTATTTCACATTCCATTATTTGTTATTCCTCATAATTGTCCACGTGCCACGCTGGAATACGGCAGTGCTAATTGCATTTGGGTTCAGGCTTTAACAGCTAGATATATATTAGCAAATCAATCTGAATTTGTGTGTAACACAATCACAGTCCCAGTGAATGCAGATAATAAATTCATTTGCTTACATTATGCTTTAATACAGTTATCATTTGTCAAAATTAGACACTGAAGCTGCATTTATTTTCATATTAGTTTGGACACCCTACTCAACTTTTCCACAGATATTGTTAAAGTTTACTGTTTCAAATCAAAGCTATAAACTTTGTCACATTTTTGTTTTTTTTAAAGTAACATGATTCTTTTATCACAGAATCAGCTGCTGAAAGGTGAATTCAGTTCACATTTAGTAGAGAAGGTAGAATGAAACTTTAAATCAGTGCTCACAACATTGCTGCTTTTCAATTTGATGCCTATGATCTAAACCAAAATAAAGCACTCTGATTCTTTCCCCTGCTTCATTGCTTATGGATCAGACCCTCTATGAACACAATAGAGCCTATGAATAGTTTCAATTCCTTCCTCCAAACGTTCATAAGACTCTTACTTTCCATCATCTCACGTCTCTTTTTCCATGACACTGGTGTATGCAAGAGATGACAAAATTAAGGACAGCAAAATTTCAACCTTGTGAAAATTACCAGAATCAAGCTGTTCATCTTACGCCTACCCTATCCCTTCCAATCTTACCCCTTTACTTCTTCTCACATCCTCCCTCCACATCTCCTCCACTTCCTTCACATTTTTCTTTCCTTTCTCTGTCACATTACACAGAACTGCTCATACAACTGTAACCTTTACCATTTTAATTTCTCCGCCCTGCATTACTATTTAAGTCTTCAAAATACTTCACAATCTGATACTGAGTGAAGGTGTTGACCGTACACACATTGCTAAAAATCAAAGTGCCCAATTTACCAGAATCAAAAACTGGCCCATGGCTCTTTTTTCTTCTGCACTTACCTTCTTAGAAAAAAACACAGTGCTAGGGGTGAGATTAAGAACAATTTGCCACAAGCCAAACAGTTTCCAAAAAAAACCCAACCAAGTGGGAAGCCACATTAATTACCTTCAGCAGATCTAGTTTCAGATGTAGTTCCCCTTGAGTAGAAGAACAGAGGGCCCCAATAATAATGCTCATATATTCTTCATAGTTGATGACTGATAGCTGCTCCAAGATGCTGAGAGTAGCACTCCTATAGCACTCATCATCCAAAAATATCTTGATATATGGCACCATTCCATAGTCTTTCAGAACAACTGGGGACAAATATGGTATCATTTATTACTTAAACTATTTTTACTTGTAGTTTTCACAGGCAGATTTTCAATGTTGAAGTGCCACATTTCTCCAAATACAGCAGGAGAGGCAAGAAGAGCTCATTAAGCTAAAGATGATACAAAATGAATGGAACAAGAACAACTAGGGATAAAACAACTGGATGGCCACAGTTTCTAATCAACAGAGATGACAGCTTCCCAATATAACAATGAATGAAAACGAAAAGATGCCTTATCAGTTTTCAGCTTAAACATCTCTTTAGTTTATGAAGGGGACTGTTTGATAGTTGGTGACAATATATTTGCACTGTGTAAGATGCTGCAAACATGATGATTCTAGGATTCAAGAATGAAATAAGTGAGTGGATTCCAGTATTCAGAAGAGTTCACTTCTGTATGACTATGTTGCGCAAGATTTCCCACACATACACCTTCCAGGTATGCCAATACTAAATGTATGAGTGCTATTCAGCATGTGTCTGATCCCATCAAGATTTCATATAATAGATACCATGGAAAAAATCTGCATGAACAAAACACACAAAACTCACACACACAGTTTTGTTTTCCACAAGGTAAGTTTGTGTTTTCTATGTAAACACTTTAGGAGTATCCACATGGATAAGGCAAGCAGGGTGACTGCTGGGATAACGCTCATTATGCAGGATAAGAATATCTTTGCCACATTTCTTCCTGGTGTAACACTGTTATCCCTAGACTTCTAGCTTTTGTCCTCCACTTTTCACTGAAGCACAAAGTCAGAAAATTTGTTGGTGCTCCTTAAGAAGCACCATGGCCACTTACCACCAAATATCACAAAGGTAATGCAGTCATATGTCATATCTTACCAGTGTTCCTCACAGACCCCGCTGTAAGGGCAGCCACCATCTTCAGCATTACAGCATTTAATTCCTTTTCAGTGCCTTCTTCCAGACCAGGCAGATGGGTTCCAGCTGTCAGTATATTAAAATTTGTAATATAATTTATACAAGACATAGTTAACTGTAGCTAAAATATATCAAACCAAAAAGGAAAACCAGTTCTCCAGCAAATTCTAGTTTTCTCTTAAATATTACTTACAGGCTACTTAAACCATAAAATGAGCAACAAAATACAGACAGGGCATTGTCTGGTCATCAGGGTCTAGTCTGGGATTGGGAAACACAGGTCTGATTCTACGCTCTGCAGCCCGTATCTCCCGTATAATTATAGGGAATACTGGTAATAGTGGTGTTTCCACTTCTCAACTGATGCTGAGTTACCTGTTCAGTGATACCTGGTAGGGTAGGACCATACACAAATAAAAGAACATTACAGATTATGAGCTATGACATTGTAAAATATTATAGCAACAGGGAGTACTTAAATACTTAAACTAAAAGTAAAGAGCAGAAACTCCCTGCAGGTTCAAAGCAAGTATTTCCAGGATCAGACAGTATAAGGTAGGTTATTTTTATATCTAGAAGTCTTGAAGTTTGCACGCTAAATTTCTGCAAACCAAAAGAGGGAAGTAGTGAGCACTTCACAGTGTCTTCCCACCTGTGCCTCTTCATCTGTGTGTCTAAATTTACAAATTACATAGCCATTCAATCACTCATTCTATAAAATTTAGATCACCAAACGATCTAACACAGTGAAATTAATGCAAAGACAGAAGAAAGCCCCTATGCACCAGCTTATAACCAGAAGGTAAGTTTTCAAGAACCTTGGTATTCATCTTGGCAATCCTTATCTAAGTACTCTTGTACAAATCTCTAGTTCTCTGATACCAAGAAGGCAAATCTAAGTGTCCTTGCAGGTAATGGATGTCTGCACTCCAGAACTTCTGTTGCAATTCATATTCCTTCTGTTGCTTGGAATAAATGTGTATAAATAATTCAATTGTGCTTGCTGCACCAGAAGTTATACATAGTACTTTGGGTTCCCCTTCCTTTACTAAACTACTATTGCACTGAAATTTAAAGCATTTCCCAATTCATACAGCACAGAAAATGTTATCATGCATTTTTCTTTCTTTAAAATAGCAGTTATAAACTTTTAAATATGTGAGTCTGTCCCCTAAGACAGATGTACCCCACAGTTACCACACCAGGACTATTACCTTCCTGTTCTCATAATAACAGATAACTATATCAGACAATAATGGGTGGTAGTCATTGTGGGTAATATATGGCCAAAATTCAAGAAACTGCTTTTCATCATCAGTCCTCAGGATTAAGTGTTATTTTCAGAGGAACTAAGTACTGTGGAAAACTCTTTCTTTCTCTACTCTCAAGCTGACATCCTAGAGAACCTCAAATTGAGACCTATTTAAAAGTGTGGGCTGAATGGTACCCTCCAGAATAATTCATCTTACACTGGTGAAGAATATCCCAGATCCGTTTAGGCTAGTGAAGAGAACAATAAACAGCTAAGATTTCAGAGAGGACCCAGCTTAGTATGTCATAAACTTAGGCCAGTTGACTTGCAGACAAAATCTAGCTATTCAGTATATAAAATTTATAAACGGCCTGTAGAAAAAGATTCATTCATTCCTATTGATCTGCCAACTTGAACAGTCATTGTGAAAGACATTAAGTTGTACCTGACTTCCTCAGGATTTTGGCTTGCTTCCTCAAAAGTGCCAACAGTAGGCCTAAGAGCCCAGAGTCACGGAATATGTCGCTGAATAACAGATCTTTCTTGGTCATGCTGAGAAGGCACCGGAGAGCTGTTAAGGTGCAGAATGGCACTATGTTTTCCTTTATCAAATACTGAACCTTCTTCAGAATTTCATGGGGGACATAGGACAGGTCCAACACTATGGACTCAACCAGTCTGAAGAACTGGACTTGGACTGGGTGTGGTTTGAAATGGATTATGTCAGTAAACTGGTTGATAGGTTGTAGCGTCCATTCCAGAAGAAAGAAGTTCACTGTGTCCCAGGCCCATATGGTACCAATTGCTTCCAAGATTCTTCCACACAGGTGCTGATCATTACTTTTCTGGAAAATGGACTGCAACACCTGAAAAGCCTGAAGGTTTTTCACTGTCATTCCTGTGGGATAAAACCAGGTGTGATTATTTTTACATCAATGCTACTTAAGACTACAAGCACCGTAACCGTGATGTTAAATCATGTCTGAGAGTGGAAATAGAAGTCACAGACACGAGGGATGTGATTGGGAGACATGTTCTCGACCTTGGATCACACCCTACAGCTGACATGGTCAGTTCAGTTTGACGTAGGTAGCATTCAGGCTCCAGCAGTGTTAAGCACATAGATCAGAAGATGCCATCTCATACTCCTTCCTCCATCTTAAGACATGTAATGAATAGAGCTCCATTTTTCTATGACCTACCTATATAGCCACATATAGATATATATATATACTGTACCAGAAGACCGTGTCCGTTCAAAATCAAAGTGCGGCAATTGTGGGTGTACAATATTGCCAGAAACTTTCAGTTCAGTTTTTCCACAGGTTGTAAGGCAAGTCAGCATGTCCAAGATCTCATCCAGATAGGGGTCTCCTTCATTTTGCTGCAACCCCTCACATCTAGGAATAAAATTTGGGATAGTCATATGTTCGTGCCTTAATAATACAAATATTTTGGATATGTCACCAGGTACTGAGCACGCAGGAGCTACCCATTTTACTCCCCTCTCCTCCTCAGTCTATTTTACTATCTTTCTGTCTTATTTCTGTGACTTGTTTAACCATCTTACAAATAGTAAACTCCACACCATGGTGGCACATTCTGAATCAGAACAACATTTACAAACGGAAGAAGAAAACTGAAGTGACACTCTAAGAGTCCTCTGAAGAGAAGGAAGATAAATGTTGGAATTTAGTCTCATTACATGTACTTTAAAAAGAGAGTAATTCTCTCCAAAATAATGCCTGTTTTGGGGAGTAAAAATTTAAATTTTGTGAGAGATCAAAAAATTAAAACAGATACTTCACATTAAAAGGTAGGCATATGTTTGGCAAGGCAAGGGACTTGCTAACTGAGATAAATAACAGAAAAATCTCAGCCCTTAGGAAGGGAAAAGTATTGTATTGCCTGAGCTTTGTGAATCAGACATGAAGATGGCATGTCTCTTCTAAGTACAGAAATAGTTTGAACTGTGACCCCAGATTTGCCATAGTTTGGACTGAAGTGAGAGTCTGTCAAAGGGCAGAGAGCTGCTTATCATGTTGTCCTATTCTGTACTGCTTAGAGGGGTCAATTCTTCAGGAAAACTGTAGCATCTGAGTATGACAGACTGACACTGGAAGTTAGGAAAATCTCAGAAGAAAACAGAGTTTGTTCTGTTTTAATCTAAATAAGAAAAAAAAAAAAGGCCAGGGTAAATGCTAGTGGGAAAGAATGCGATCAGCAAGATTCTTTTTACCTGAAAAAAAATTTACAAACATCAGAGAAGAGGAAACCTGGTGACAGAAAACATTCTGGAAAGAAGTTCTCTGTCTACCCCTTTCTGCCAGTATATGCTGGGAAGGGAGACTAACCTGAAGCCCCAAGCACCTGTGTGCTATTTCTGTCTCTCCAGCCTAGTTACATCAGTTAAAAAGGACGGGGACAGTCATAGCCCTTACTGATAAAGATCTGGTGTTTCTGCCCTTCTGTGGTTAGAATTTCATCAGAAATATACATTTCAACATAATAATAAGGGAAAGCTAGACAATCTATGGTAACTAAAGAAAACACTGCCAGAAAAAGACAAAACTTTTTCCAATTGTAGGTTAATAACTTTATGCCATTCAAAAAATCATCAGAAATCATACTCATCTATGGATATCTTTGGATTCATGTTTCAAATTACAATCCTCTAGATCCAAATTACAAAATATATCCCCCTCAGTCTAACATATTGGTCAGGGACGAAAGTTCTTTCATGTGTTGGAGAAGAAGTACAAGAAAAGGCAAAGCCAGAATGGAAGCAACAATAGATTGAGAAGAACTGGAAATGTTCTCTTCATATGATATTAAAGAAAACCAGAACAAAGTTCCTAAGTGCTTCTGGGGAAGTGGTATAATGTATTGTTTTGATATAGGAAACTCAGAGCCTGGCCAGACAATGCAAGGAGACAAGGAGAGTAAAAGATTTTACTTTGTACTTTTGATTAGGATAACTAATGGGTATTTGTGTTGACATGTTCATATTCATCTCAGTTCTGAAGAATGTAACCATTTCAGATATAAGTTTGGGTGGGTTTTTTTGTTTGGTTGGTTTTTTTTCTGCACAGCAAGGAGATCAGCTTTCTCTCCCTAGCTGACTGCGTTCCTGGATCAATAGTTCACCTTAACTGAGACAAATGTCTCTGACACACATCCCCTCTAATACTAATTGATGAAGAACTTTTGTCTTGTGTTTGGTAAGTCCTTATCCTACCTGTAGACTACCTTCTACTATTAATTTCTGTCATGGTTTCAGTAGAAGTTATGTACTACGTCCCTTCCTAAAACAGCAATGAAAGACCCTGTATCAGGGTCTTTATTACTGGCTTTGCATCCACACAGGGTTACCTACATGATTCATATTTTAAAACAGACCACCATGCATTCTGAAAATGAAGTTTTACCATCCTCTAAAAGCCCACCAGAAGCCTCTCTACTTACTTGAGTAAAATTTTTAGCAGGAGTCGGTAGCCATCATTATTTTCAAACTCTGTTAATAAAGCTGATGATATGGGATAGGAATCTTTCACAAAGCACAAGACAATACTAGCAGCTTCACACACATCACAAGCAGGTATGGTATCAGCCAGTTTAAAGAGATTCTGAATAGCTATTTTAATGCAGTCCACAGCTGAGGGAAAAAACAATATAGCAGGTATTTAAGAACAGACTGTCAAATAAGTTCAAAATTACTAACAAAAACGGAACAAGTTCCCAGTAAAAGTTATTTCCCAGTAAAATTGGAGTCAGTTAATTATTTTCTAGAAAGAAAAGACAAGAAGATATATAAACATCACACCCATCTCAGAGGCTACATGAAGAATATTTCTGGTTTTAAAGTATGCATGCATTTCTTTGCTTAACCCCCAGAAGCTTATTCAGTCTCAGGAGTATAACTTTCAACCCACCCACTCACCAAAATTCATATGCAGTGAATCCAAGGTAAACAGAGGCTGACATATTTAATTGTCGTGTACTAAGTCAATCACACATTCTGTGCACAGTTCAGAGATTAATTCTTTGCTCAATGAGGCATATGTAATGGGGTATACGCATCTTGCTCTAAGCAATGAAGCCTAGTCTTTCTTGTCTAATCTGATGGCCAGTCCTTCCAGGACAGCCTCAAAATGTCTAAACAGTTCAGTACTCTTAGAACTATTATTCCTCAGTCTCTTGATCTCACCCAGGAAGCCAAATTTTTATTTAAAAAAAATAAAAATACCTATATGCAGTTACTCTTTGACAAGGAATACTGATAGTAAAATATGGATTATAAAACTATTTTTTCTCCTTCTGAGAAATTGAGACTTATGGCCTTTGCACTTCTTAATAATAAAAAAATTGCTTACTCTAATAACAACTAGAAGAAATGAGGATGTAATTCAACTAATCATGACATTGTCCCAAAAGATACTGTTCCTCTGGCAGTGCCCTCAGCCTTGTATTTAGAGTGTGCATGAGCCTTAGGCTCACACATTGAGTCACACAACAAAAAAAACCATAATACATTTTGTCCTTGCCTAAATTACTATGATCCGGTGGGATTGACTCTTGCCTGTAATTTTGTTTTTTGTGTAGAAAAAAACTTCAGTTTCCAGAAGGCTATCAGTACTAAATAAAGCTCCTGTCTAGAAAGCCAAGAGCTTATGCTTTGCACTTGACTCACTACCAGATGATGCAGAGATAAAAATCTGTCCCAGGGAGAGTCTTCTTGAGAATTCATTCTCAGCGGAGCTATGAGGAAAGGAGAAGCAAAATTACTAAACCAAACCTTGTAGGTACACAATGCTGGTTTTGGTCTGAGCCTTTGAAATTGTTCTCAGCACACGGCCTGTAGGTACTTTCCAAGAGTGGCTACACTGATCCCAGAGGGAAGCAGTTGCTATAATTAATGACTGAAGCTTATCAGCTGCCAGAAGTTCCTCTACACCTTGTTCCTCTCTGTACATGTTAAGCATTATCTGAAAAGCAAACAAACATCAGCTATAATAAACACCTCTACAAAATACCTAGGAGATGAAGAAAAATCCTGGGGGGGGTGGGAAGGGTGGGGCACAGTGCAGATCATAGTTTGATACTAATGCCAGGAGAAAGTATGCAGTGAAATGAACAAGTAAAACTGCCAGTAGGATACTCTCAATGGATTTTTTTCCCACTTACAAAGTCATGTTGTTTTGTTTTACAAAAAAATAAGAGATATAGTGGAATCATCTCAGTTTGTTTTACACTGCTCCTGATGCTTGTTCAATGGTTTTCAGTCCAAATTTAATTCTTTTTTTGGCAGTTTGAATCAATCACCAGCTAAAAGCCTAAGTGAATATCGGAATGCTCAGGGCAAATGAACTCCCAGAGGCACATCTCACCTTAACAAGCATTTCCTGAGTTTGAGCATCATCCTCACTTGTCTCTCCATCATCATTGGTTTTCTTCAGAGGAAAAGTAAAGAAAAGGTACAGGCAGTGCATCAGAGCAGCTGGAAGGCCAGATCCAATGATGTTGCACATAGTTCTCTAAGTAAGGAAAATAAAAATCAGCCCCTCCAGAAGCTGACCACAGTTTCCTTGGTTTCTACACACTGATTATACTCATAGCAGATGAAAGAGGTAGTTGAGCATTTTATCCTTACAAGTGCTCTAGGACACACAAGTGTGGCGATCATATAGCATGGCTGTACAAATCCACTTGGCAGAAGTAAACACACCGACTGTGTGTTGCCATAGCTGTTCCCAGGACTTCCCACTCCAGCTGAATTACAGCTTTGACGGAGTTACTTACTATGTCCTGCATAAGAAGACCTACAGTCGATAAAGCACACAACCTGCAAATGAAGTAGCAGCTAAAATGGCAGGATGTCCAGGGGCAGGCAGTGCCCCCTTGATCATTAGTTCGCAGGACATCCTGCAGCTATAGAGGCCTGATATGTTAAAAAGCATGAATTCTCCATTCCCTCCTTGACCCAGCATAGCAGCAATTTAGCTATAACGCCTTTGCTTTTGTAACATACGGAATAACTGCACCACACTTCTAATTATAGCTTTTATAAATGCAAGAGACACTGTTTCTCCACAATGTTTCTCAACACTTAGTTTCTTCCCATCTTCACTATGGCTGTGTACAACTTCCAGAGAAGTCCCAGTGTGCCTGCTTGGCATGCAATAATCAAAACAAAAATCAGCAGCAAATTAAGCAGAAGAGTGAGGTTTGTGATATGAAGTTTTGTGAATGTGCGTGCTACAAAAAACAGCAATGTCTTAAATCTGTGAAAAACACAAACCTCATCAGGAACTTCATGCTGTGATTAACTACATATAATTTTATTGAGCTCCTTATGACAGAAAACATGTCCACTAGAAGCTGACAGATTTTATTTTCATGTATCTGAATAAGGATGAGACAAAGTGCTCAGCTCAATGTCAGAGATAAATGCATCCCTGATGCCCATCAGCAGGCTGTACTGCTGACGCCAGTCTACATTCAGGATGGCTGTACAAATAGATTTTGTGAAATGCTTTGAAATGCTTCAAAATGAGAGGCTATCAGGATGTAAAATTCAACCACTGCATTACCAGACAGATAGATCCTTACCAGTCATGTTTTTGATATGTAAGCTGGAGTGACAAAGAAAGGTTGAAGAGCAGTGATACAATGGAAAAAAAATTATAAATCAGAGGAACACTAGAAAAAACAGCTGCCTGATGATCAAAACAAAAAGGGTATCTGAAAGCACAAAGCACACACTTCCCTCTTTTAGAAATGCCTGAACTATAAACCTAGTGGTGTGTTGACCCTGACTGCATACCCTGGGCATGCTGAATCACAAAGCACTGGGGATAATGCAAACTTTATGAGACTTAGGTGTTCCACTGTTGAGGTGGCTACCCAGCTTCTCTGAAATAAAAAGGAAAAAAACAAAACAAGACAAAACAAAAAAACCCCTTTGTAGTCATTTCTCTTACCAAGTCAGTCTGTGAGAGCAGATACACTGATTTCAGGAGCAAACAGCCATCCTCTGCTTCCCCTTTCTGTTGTAGCAATTGCTCCAAAGCCAGACGAGCTTCCTCTGTTACCACAAAAACATTAAACTTCAATTCCTTAATGAAAGATGAAAATGCTGCATTGATCCTTTCTTAACAGGTCTGCCAAATTTAACAACATTACAGTAGCAGGAGTCCACTGAATTGAATAGAAGGACTTAAAAGTATTTTGATCCAACATCAGGCTCAGGTCAGTTCACGTAAACTACATGTTTCAAACTGACAAGCTTCACTGGGAATACCAGCTCAGTTCATAAAGTCTGCCAGCTGACCAGTATAACAGCCACCAGGAAAGCCGTGTGTGGCTAGCAGTATTTTTCTCATTAAAGAAAGCTCCTAAGAATTGTGTGTAGCCTACTCTTCTACTGCTTAGCTGCAGTATTATACATTTCCAGCTACAAAACTTCCAAAATCAAGCTCAGTATGGCATACAAGGCCAGATCTTCAGTGCAATCATCCAAAATCAGTGCTAGCTCACACCTACTAAAAGACCTGGCTTGCTACACTTAGCGTTTTCTTGTTCTGCCTTTATTTCCCTCATGGTAAGTACAGAGGACAGCTGAATGACAGCACATTCCCAGTATAAGTGGATCCAGTGGATATGGTATGGGATCATTACCTGCAGGTTTGCCATTGATGTTCCTCTTAATTTCTTTTGTCAGAAGCTTGGAAACCTCACTGGCTAACAGCTGAATGTTGGGGAATACGATTACTCCAGCAGACTGTTCCCAGGCCTGAAATCCAAGTGTAACTGTTAAGTCTTTCTGATGCAGCATGTCTTTGGTACATTGAGAAGCACTAATAAATATAAATAAACAAACATAAAGCTAACATTCCCCTGCAAATTTCCCTCCCCAGCCAGTGTAGTCCATTAAGCAGCATTTGCCAGACAGGCAGGAGCCTGACACTACAGATACAGAAGTCAACTTGGAACTACCTTTTGATTCATGTAATTCACACACTAGAGAGCATTTACATTATTTTCTCTATTGAATACAATCAAAATAATGTAAATGTTTGTCATAGACCCTGTGTCACTAATTATTTGTATCAAAAAGCATGCTAGTCCCTTTTGAAACACAACATAAACACCCTCTACCCCGAAGAGGTTACAGCTACAGTTGTCCAAGAATTTTTCAATAAAAGTATATTCTTGTCCAAAAACTGGTCTCTCCAAAATTGAAGTTAGTCATAAACAAAACCTGAGTTTTCAATTCAATAAAAATTTAAAATAAATATTGTATTTTTTCTGTTCAGCCAGTCATTGCACAGTCTCAGCTATTTAGAGACTGAAATGGGATTGGAACTGTTGCTCTTATAGAGCATTTACAACAGATCTGTCAAAAAGAAACCACGGTAATACAGGACTGCTGTTTCCAGGTAGCAGTATACTGGCCAAGATTCACCTGAAACTGAACTATTTCTTTCAAGTCAATAAACTTATAAAAATCACAGAACAAACAAACAAGCAAAATCCTTTATGGGTTTGGTGGGGTTTTTTTTGTTTGGAGTTGTGGGAGGGCTTTTGTTGGTTTTTTTTTTTTTTAATACATTCATGAAGTTTCTGCCTTTCAATTCTGCTCTATTTTGGGAGGAAAGTAAGGTTCATAAAATCAGCATTTCTTGCAGGACAGAAATAATCTTTGTTGCAAACTGAGGAAATAAAGGAAAACATAGGGAAAGGAGCTGAAAAAACAGAAATACTCTAGCCCAAAAGGCACTAGATGTGATTTTGCAGCAATATGAGTTGCCTAACCTATCTGCCTACAAGGTTAAGATGTAGGCTGCCAGGCTTGGAGTGACAACCGTGCCTGGCTAGGAATTTACAACAATACAAGCTAGCTTACATCTTGAGTACAGATCAGTGCTGATATAGGAAAAGATGCACTTCTAAAATGCTGAGATGATGACAGCCAATGTTTACCAGATCAGGATTTCTAAACATTTCCTATGTTATAATAAGCACCCGTAAATAGGAAGATATAGTCCTAAATGCACAGCTAGCCAAGGAAAACAAATTTATAGAAAAGTTTATAAACAATTTATAAATAAGTTTATAAATTACTTGTTCAAGAATGGACAAGCAATTCAATGCAAAACTGACAAGAGGAACAACAGCAAGACTTGATAATTCCCTCTCAAATATTTCTTAGCCTTGTCTTTGGGGAGAAAAAAAATTCAAAAGCAATAAAAAAAATATTCCAGTAGATTAATACTATCACACCCAGCTGGCCTTCAAGAATCAGGCACCATTACTTTTACACAGAACATCCAAGGCTACACACATAAATATATTAGCAATAGTGCAGCATTCACCTCTAAATACCAGGCTGAGACACCTTTGCCCCCAGCAACCTTGAAAATTTTTTTACAAGTCTCCTCCTTCCAAAAGCTCAGAAAAATCAAGCTGTAAGACCAGATGATGAAAGGAAGGTAACAAAAATAATAAGACATCTGTTCTCTTAAAATAATTTGGAGCAGACACCCCATAATACTGTCTGCCAAGAAATCAGTATAACTCTTTGTGCAAGAAGATGCTCTACAAACATTATTTCCTTCCCTACCATTGCTTTCAATTACTTTTTCTTTCTTTGCTGATGGCAGCTTGTGGACAAGCTATTTCTTTCCCCAAAGTGCCAGTCATCTGTTGGCAATCAGACAAGCACCTACTTTTTACTTCATTTTACTGCATTGACTTCTGAAACTGCATCGACTCCTGAAACTGCATCCAACTCTTTTTTTCTGGGCTACAAAAGTGAAATGCAATCACACGGTGTGCCTATCAATTAATTTTAAATCAATCAACAATAGTAAAAGAAAAGCTAGTTTTTTCAGATTTTGACCATAAATGATTTTCACAGACCCTCAGTTGCCAGAGCGAGGTCCATTGATACCTCCACTTCTGATGCAGAAGTGAGGGAAGATCTGTAAAGAACAGAAGCAAGCTGGGCAAACACAATGACAAAAAACCCACAGCCACTTACAAATACACAATGTTTGTCATTAAGCTATACCCTTTTCAGAAGAAAGCAGTGATGGATTCCTGCCCCTCTGCCTCAAAGACAAACACCCTCTGAACACTTTAGAAAGGACTTGTGATACACACTCTTCTGCTAACAGAAAGAGTAGGGTAAATTTCAGAAGTTCAGACCATACGCAGCAGAAAGCAGTAACCAAAGGTTCTTAGCAACGCTACCATTGTGCAAGTATTTAGCTAATCCATCTCACTACAGACCAGGCCACTAATATTCTGATTTGATTTTATAGGTTATATATCTGTGAGTCAGACACCAACCTCTAGAATATGCTCTCCTTTAAGAACAGATCTAACCAGTTCCATATCATCGTTGAGCCTATAAAAGATCTATCTGGAAGAATATCAGCCTGACTTCATTCCAGGATGTCTGCCTTCAGAGGAAATACAAATAATATGATATCAATGTAATCTGATTTTCTTTCTTCCTCCTAAGCCTGTTTCTACACGTTTAAGACTCTGCCACAAATTCCCTGTGTCTGCTGTTGCCATCTGTCCTTCCTATTCCATGCTTCATAGAGAGATGCTAGCTCAAAAGCCAGCCGTGTAATAGAACATTCTGATACTTTCTGAGGCACCAAGAGGGAAGATACAGAGGGCACATTAAAATGACTCCCAGCCTAGGCCTGAATCACAAGCTAACATTTTCCTCCTACACCTTTTCCTTCTATTTCAAGGAGTATCAGTAAGTAATGAGCCTCCACACCCCAG
Organism: Burhinus bistriatus; assembly: GCA_013397275.1. Classification (NCBI taxonomy): domain Eukaryota; kingdom Metazoa; phylum Chordata; class Aves; order Charadriiformes; family Burhinidae; genus Burhinus; species Burhinus bistriatus. The sequence goes on from VYXH01003327.1 coordinate 112,373, forward strand.
GTGGCTCCTGGTTAGTGTCCTCTCTCTCCTGCCAACTGACTAAGAGCTAAAGCACTCTACAACAAAAACAGAGAGATGCACTGGCATCTGTGTGATCAAACAAGGAAAGGAAAAGCAAGAGGTGAAAACCCTCCAAGTAGGGTAAGGAGTTATTCAGAGTCCCCTGTTAAACAGGAGGAAGCAAGGTAGTTTCTGTAAGAACTTCATAACGTGCAACTCAAACTGAGATGCATTTCCCCAAGCCAGCCCAGGGGCTTAGCACAAAGCAGAAGGCTGGTACATGAAGGGAGTAAAAGTCATATGGGGAAGAACACGATGACTCAAAGTTAAAGGGCCAGATCCCCCACAATGTACTCCTAAATCAATGATGCAAGGCCAAAATGCTCTAGCCACACATCTGAACCTAAATGCCTACAAAGCGTTGCAAAGTTCCACTGATACATCTAAGAAAAGTGAAGGGGAAGACTCTCTCTCTCTTAGGGCAGAAAATCAAGTGTTAAGCTAATGAGAAATTCATGTGTCCATTCTGAATATATTCTGTAGCCAAAATATCCTTTAGGAATTTAAAATCCTCTCTTTGCAAGGATTACTGCAATTTAGAAAATCCCCTGCTACAAACCTAAAACATGTGAAGTTCAGCCCTACGGAAGGGAAACACATGATGGGTATGCATATGCACATTGCCAGTCCCTCAGCAATACTGAGCTTGCTCCCTGGCGAACAGCTGTCCTTTGACCCACTGGTACTAAAGTTTATTTCTCATGTATCATGATAACCAAGTAATTTCCTGCTTTGCTGTTCAATTTTTAATTCCTAAAACACCTAGATTTTATAGCTTTTGTCACCTTTGTTCAGTAACAACTTCCTCAGTTTTGTGAAGGTTTCGTGCCAAAAAATTACCTTCACATGGAATGCATTCTTGCCATTCATACTTAGTTAACAATCAGCAAATCCGAAGTTGTTCTATATAAACTCATCTCGCCAAGACTTGCTTACTTCATGTTCGCTATACGGTATTCAAAAACTAAAGCCGTAACAGAACTCAGAAACCTTGAGATCTGAGAACTTCAATTTCATTGCAAATTTGAGGCAGGAAAACCTCAGCAGAAGAATTTCACAAAAAAGCCTGCAATATATTGCTTACAAGAGGGGGAGGGAGCGCTTCGGAGAGACAACAGCAAAGCCTGTCCTTGTTGGCTTGAATTTATACCCTTAAAGCAATAAGGATGTATGTTTTGCATGGAGCTTCAAGAGGAAGGAAGACAGAAAGTCTGAAAACAGCTGTAGGAAAAGCAGAATAAATGGCTTTTGCTCCAAGCAAAAAGGTTATATCTTGTTGGTGTGCTGTCTCAGAAAAAGAACAGTACAATTTTCAGCAAGCCATTTAAAAAGCAGATCCATGGATTAAGAAGGTGGCCCTCTGCAGAAAACTGTCAGATTATCAGTCCTGATCTGACTTAGAAGAGCATTCTTTGAAGGCTGAAGGCAGAACACTGCCTCTTTGCAAAGCCAGAATTTTTGTGAGCTGATAAACTGGCTGTGAGCTCCCAAGAGAGCCAAGTCTGCTCCAGCACATGTAGTGCCATATGCAGAGTGACAGGGATTTGTTTCTGGTGACAGGCACGTATGCAGAGCAACAGCTCTTATGCTCAAATATAGCCTTCGGTCCAGGAGGAACACTCTTCTATACAAACAAATCCAGAAATTGAGAGGAAGTGGTGAAAAGTGAAAGCTTTGTTCAGTGATCATAAAATATCTGTAGGGCCATTTAGATTAAACAAGAAGGTTGCTTCTGAGACTCCAGGCTATCCACTCACTGCCTTTTCAGACCCTTCCATTCATTTTGTCTGCACTGCCTTGGACCAGAACAAGCTTGTACTCAAACACAGCAAACCCTTCACCATAGGCATCACCAGATCCTACCCGCAACTCAGTTGTTTGCATCACACTGACACCAATGAGAGACCTGCTTCAGTGGTGCTAAATGACACCAGTATCTACACCAGTTTCAAAGTCCCGCTCTGCACCAGGACTTAGAAGCTTCACAGGTTCATGCTCCATCCAGCTAAGTGAAATATTTATTACTATATGGAAGTTATTCCTGCTTTACTGTCATAGACATCAGAGATTTCATAGCCCTGCGCACAGTGATTTCTCTGCACACGTAGTTCAAAATGTCCCTCTCACTGAAGAGTATCACTTTTTATGTCCCACAATGCTTCTGTATGAACAGTGACCATGTCATTAACTTTTTTTTCTTTTCCTCACTTACCCACTGACTTCTTTTTAGAAAACCAGCTCAGCTAGGTAGGGAACAGATGGATCTGAGTTTGGTCACCCAAGAACACTGAAATCTCATAAGAACAGATGGCTGAACTATGCTATCATTAAAATCGGGTTTCACCAAAAAGAAGCTTTTATTTTCTTTCTGAAGGATTTACATAGTAAGAGAGTGTAAAAACACAGATTCCATACCCATAAATACCCAAGTTAATTCAAGAGAAAAACAATTCTTCTGTACTATAACACAGCCACAGTTTCACCTTTCAATATGGCCATCCCAGAAATTGTTGGCTGATGGAAGCTCTAGGGCATGGGGTAACACAGCCTGCTAACTAAAATGTTCTAGTTCTCTGCTGTGTCCCTCACCCACAGTATGACCTTCCTCTCCTCATGCCACAGTTTCCCCATCTATAACACAAATCCTCTCTCAAGCACTAAAATTAGACATCACCACTGTCATTAACCCAAAAATTCCATCTTGAGACTGTAATCCTGCATTTCCCCTAGCTGGCTGCATGCCACAACCACATTTTCCCAGACCGAAACTGTGCTCAGCCCCCCACTAAGTAATAAAATAGATGAGGCAGACATGAAGTGACCTCTTCACAGAGTACTCACTTTGAAACACGCCTGTCTCATTAACATATCCCTTGACTCCAAGAATATAATTTAGTCATTCATAAAAGTAAAGCAGTTCTCACCTATATACTTTTCTCATGCTAACATAGCAGGTTAGTTAGATGAAAGGACGACAAGAAACTGTTTCCCCAGGCTCCCAATGGAATAAAAGTAATTATCACCTAGACAAAGGGATCATGCTCCAATTAACTCCACTGGCAGTAAGGGTGACCACAGAATGAACAGAGTAACAGAAACTCTAAATTTACGTCTTTGGTATCGACACCAAAGGCAACAAGGAGAACAAACCTTTAAGAAGAGGGGAAGAAAGTCCAGCAGCCTTCTCTGTTGCTCCTCTGGGATAAGAAATGGAGCCATCTGCTCATACTCTACAAACTGTCTGCCTAGAGTGTCCCACTGGGGGGTATTGCTCTGGGGTGGCTTGTCCTTGCCGCGTGCAGGCTGTCTCAGCACTTCTGCTTTGTCTCCATCATCAGGGCTTTGCTCTTGTTGTCCTGCTTTGCCAGGTGAATCCTCCAGCTGCCATGTGAGTTCAGCTGCTTTCTCCATGCTGAAATGAGACCTGAAGTTAAAGATCCTGTGCTATTTACAGTTAGCATAATTTCTTACCAGTCAACTGTCCCTGCCTAGACACTGACAGTCTTAACTATTGGAGTTTGGGAGTTTAGGAATATGGAAATGCTGGCAGCCACTGAGTCTTTTCCAATTCTGATGGCAAAGCTGTCTGCTCCTGTACAAGAGCATTACCACCTTGCAATCACATGAACAACCTCCCTCCCATGAGACACGTGTGCATGTGCTACACAACTCATCTGGGCTTTGGCAGGACAAATCAGTAAACCGTGCAGGAAATCCAGGCTCCAGCCCCAGCTTTGCCACTGAGCCAGATCCTCTCCCTATACTTCAGTCACCCCAGTTGTAAAACAAGTCATGACTATTACCATCATCAGATCTGCAACAGAAGAGCACAACCCAAGAGCCAGGTTACACATTTCATTGAGAATGGTTGCTAAACTAAGCTGCGCATCTCTGGTGTATTCCCCACCTAGAGTGGGGTTGAAGCGCTGGTTGGAACAGATGTGTGGAAAAGCCAAGGAATCCCCACATGGATGTGCTGGTCCAAACAGGCAGCAACATTCAGCTCTTCTACCCTGCAGATGTACAGCTCTGTACAAGAGGTAGGTATTTTCAATACAACATTACCTGTTTTGCTGATCCTGTAAACTGAAATGGATATGCCTCAATGAAGGAGCAAGGTGCTTCTCGCAGCCTCATTTCCACCACATTGAACCTACAATGGGTCCATCTTGCACTATAGGCAGAAGAATCTTTCTGGTACCCTCATCTCAACTCCAAGACCTCTCATATGCTTTCCAGACCTGTTTTCATCCATAGCCTTCTAGGAGGTCACTGACAGAACCTCGAATCCACAGCAACCCTGCTCCTTTGCCATAGCCTTCTGTGAGCTCACCCCGCTACCCAGAGCCTACATAATGACAATGTTTACACCAATGGAAATCAGGCTTCTCCAGTTTCCATCAAAATCAGCCATGTGCTTATTGGTGTCTAGGACATCAGCTCACTACTCAAAATATGACACACAGAAATTATCATAGTGTGGGCGGACAGCTGGGGAGTTGTCACAAAGATGAATGTAGCTCATCACTTTACTTACCACATACATTGCCTTTTAAGAGCCTAGAAGAATCTTTAACACATCATTACACTCCCTCAAAGTAAAACACCAATGTATCTCCATTTCTAGGAAATAGGTTCCTTCTCTACAGTGTCTCTTTCATTGCCATTCTAGCTTGTCAATAAAAAATGCCAAAAAAGCAAATGTAACTAAAAAACTGAGTCAGGTCTCCTGCACTACCAATACATACACCTGTTAAAGTACATTTTTAAAAACACTATTATGAGTTTGGTTTAGAAATTATGAGCCAACACTAATACTATATTTGGGATTCTCTTCCTTCGCCATCCATCAGTTATTCAGCTTGCTTACTGCTTGCATCCTGCTCACTCTAAGCCAGATGAACCAGTTTCATTTCCGCACTCACACAATAGCTCCACACTGCAGAGGTGAAGAGGGTGACATTATCTTGTCACTGCACCACAGTACCTGCAGCAAGCTGATGGTCCCAGCAGACACCTACGTTTGGATGCAAATGTTGATCCTTCACACTACAGAAGAGGGTAACTTACTCTACCAAAGCCCGTACTCCCTCCTTCGCTAGGAGTTGGAGGGCTATGAGATTTTGATCAGTCTCCAGGGCTGTCAATCTGGAACTTCCTGCCTCAACAACATTTTGTGTTTCACTGCTGTTGTTTTCTTTAATTATCTGTGTTAAGACAACACAGCCCTGTGAGCAGAAAGAGTGTGATGACTGTCTGCACAGAGTAAACAGGAAGACTGTTCCTCATGACTGTGTGGGAGTTACATTTGTCATATGTTATACTTAACCCTGGTATGGGATTTCGGCCCACTTGACTCATTGTGAAGCTGTACAGTGTGTTAAGAAAGCCTGGGTACTGTTCTAGGGGCTTCAGTGAGCTTAGTTCAGAGTTACTTTTTCAATGAGGCTGCTCTCACACCCCAAATGGCACCATTCTCTTCCTAAGGGAAATCTCTCACCTTGGAAGCTATTCTGCTAAGCCTAAGTAGCAAGTAACTCACTCCCAGTGCCTACATTCACCTTGGTCATTTGTATAGAGAAGCCCAAAATCCTTTACAGAGGCATTTTACAGATGGTGAAACTGATGCATGGAGAGGTGAACTGAAGTGCTTTTGCTGGCCTCAGAGGGTTGGTGACTGACCAATCAACGTCACTGCTTGAACTGCACTGCACTGAATGGCACTGCAAATGTGATTACCAATTTTCTCTCTTTCTACTCATAATTTATTTAGTAGGCCTTTCTTGCTGATGGCACAGCTAAGGCAAGTAGGGCTGGTCACACAAAAAATTCTCACTCTATGGATCTGTGTAATGAAAGAATTCTTCTCCTCTCCACAGAGACTATTAAAACCAGATATGCACACACAACTTCTTTAATGAAGACCTAATTGTAACAGACTATGTAAGACATTTGAGTGTACATGGAAATCTTTAATCTCCAGAAGTACATGAAAGCAAAATGAGGACTCTGATTTGCCTCCTTATTTAGTCCAACTGTCTAGACTTCAAGAGGTATATTAGACTAAATATCAGTCCTCTAGTATTAGTCTGTTGTCTCCAGTTGCACTATCTGCTTTAAATATTCCTGCTCTTAATAGCCTTTTCTTCTGTCTACAAATTCATTCAGACTTCTAAATCCTTTGTGTTTTCTATTCCTCTTCGAGGACAATTACTCTTCTAGACCAATCACAATATGACAGGGTATAGCATTCAAGTATCTTTGGTATTAAGGATAGCTTAGATATTTTTAAAAGGTCTTATATGCTGGCGTTCTACTACATTCCACCATTTGTCCTGATTCTAAATGCAAATTAACAGCTTATTTCAGTTTTGATAAGTTATAAATATCACAATGATACAAAAAGTGAAGTCTAAATTATAAAGATTTTAAAAGACATGAAAGTGAAAATAAATCAAATAAACCTGATGCTATCATTCAGAAAGCAGTGTCAGGTAACACAGAGGAAGTGGAACTTATTCATTTATTTTCCCTTTTGTTCTAAATGAAGCTTGAGTGAAATCACACTGCAATGTGGCTACGCCTTTTCAGATTGGCAAAACAAAAGGGAAGAAAGGCCTGACCAAAGCTGGCAGAAGGACAGGCAGAATGCTGGTACTGAAAGCTTACTGGCTGAACAAGCATGATTTTTAAAATTACATTTTAATTATATTTATCTGGGATTAACTCCCCAGCAGTCCAAAGAATGATCCCATACAGCTACAAAATCCCAATCTGCACTACGATCAAGAAGTTTGCTTATACATTTAAAATAATTTGTCATCAGAGAAGGGTCTCACGGCAAGATGGTTGACCAAAACACAATCAAGTCTAACACCAAATTTCAGAGTTTGGTCCACTTTTTATGGTAAGTATCTGCAAAAAATGCCTGGTATTTGAGCTTACATGAAAATCTTTCATCTCAAAAAGTACATAAAAGCAAAATGAGGACTACAGCTTGCTTCCTTATTTACTCCAACTGTACAGATGACAAGAGGCATATTAGACTAAATATCAGACCCCCAGTACTAGGACTACCTGCCTTAAGTATTCCTCCTCCTAATAGCCTTTTCTTGACTATTTAAACCCAGGATTCTGGTGACTATCAGAAACATGCAGCTCACAGCAGCCCAAAATTCCACTGTGTGATACCTCTTTATACCCCCTTCCTTTCCTTGGCAGTGAAGATCAATCTGTTCATTAAACAGTCATGCCAGTCAATCATTTTAAATGCTAATAACAGGGATTCCACTACCTCCCCAGGAAAGCTGTCTGATGCCATAACAGACTCAAGCAGCAGAAGGCATCACTTGTTTCTTTTACGAATGATCTTACCTCACAAATTCCAGTTCTCTCCCAATTCAGGTACCAGCTCCCTCTTTGTGGCTCACACCACTCTGCTTACAGGAGATGACTACCTCAGAACGAACACTGTCCCAGACACTGTCCGTCTACTACTGTCTTACCTCTGTCCCTCTTAATCACCTCAGTTCTTCCTCCCTGAGGTCCCTCTGCCTTTCTTAAATTATCTACACCTATCAGTCCTATGTCTAGTGATCATACTTGACGTATTTTATGAGGCAAACCTAAAAAAAACCACCAAAAACTTCTACACTTTGATGTCATTATATTTATCTTCTCCAATAAAAGGACTGCAATGAATTAAAACATGTTGCAAAATTAAATATCCTACCTATCCTTGCCAGGCCCATTTAATTGTGAATTCTATGGGGAAGATATTCTCTCTTCCTAAGTTCCGGCACAGCTCTTTGTACAATAGGAGCCTAACCTGGCTGGTGCCTTGAAATACAAATAGCTGACAAAATACAAATAACAGAGGGGTTTTAAAACACTTGTCAGCTTAGGAAAGGTTGAATACCGTTCAAAGAACAAGTCCTATTTCAGTAGGACATGGCCCCTACTTTTTCAGCAATATAAGTATCATTTCAGCTTGCTTCTAAAAGATTTGACACTGTTACTACCAAAGGAGTTGCAATCATTTACACTAGCACTTCATTTGTCCAAGCATACTTTTACTTCTTGAGTACATCTAAGTTGGACAAGGCATTTCCAGTACAACCTCAGAAATCATTAATTCGTTTTCAAACACTTAACTGCATTTCTCTTTATTTCTGTTTGAAGAGCATCTCCATGCAATCCAAAAATAGCTATATAACTGACTTAGGCTGTTCCTCGTGTACCCACTCTTCATTTTTTCTGTTTTAAAAAGTAGTTTCTAAATATCTCATTGGGAACAGTTTCTTCTCTGACTTGCATATACCCACCCCTACTGCAGGCAAGAGAGAAGCAGAGATATTGGGTATTCTTGCTTTTGAGATGTGGTCCTCCTGGAAGTGATGTCCCCATCTCAAGAGCAAACAGAATGCTTCTGGTCAGTCACAGACAACATAGTTGTAACAAACTCAAAGGAACAAGACCAGGGCAATTCTGATCACCTCAAAACAACAGCTCATTAGACAAACCAAATCTAACAAGTCTCCATGAGCAGCAGCAACAGATATACCACTTACATCTGCAATCCTAGTATCATCCCTAGATTAAAGGATACAAGCAAACTGCTAATTCTTTTCCCTCCTTGTACTGCAGTTTAGGGTGAACTTTGACTGAAACCTTTGCTGTTTGAAAATGATCCTACCACAACAAACCAGTTGCATATATTACTGCAGTTTTCTTCAACAAGTCTGTTCCTTACGTTTTCACAGCAAATCTCTTGACATACCTGGCCTCCTAGATTGAGCAGCTCCTGTTGCAGTCAGTAACCACATGCAGAGAAATAAGCGTTACTGCTTCTGTCCTACTAGGCATCTTGGTGTATGCAGCAGCTCACACTCTGCTCTTCAAACTTTCCACTGTGAATCACCTGATTAGCTGCTGCACTTATTTCCTGAGGAAAGCAGAAGTGAAGAGCAAATGAACCACATGCTTAGGACCCGCCAAGCTCCCAGAGCAACTTAGAACAATTCAGCTTATGCACAAACCTGGCAGACATTGTATGCTTCTCCCTGGGTCAAGAGTAACCAGCTATTTCCCCCCGTACAATATCCACAAAAAAAAGGTGGGGTGGGGTGGGGTGTGGAGCGGTGTTATTTCATTTTGTTTTTAAATTTAAGGTTTAAGAAACTACTACAGGAACACACCACAAAGCTCATGCTCTCTGTGCAACCTGTGCCCAAAGGACAGGTAGCAGTTGGAGTCCTTCCTCAAATGCAGTACCCTTAAAATAAATATATTTGAATGCTGAGGTGAATGCTGAGACCTTGACCTCTCTATTAAAATGGTCAAGGCAGCTACTTAGAACAAGAGGCAAACAAGCACTATAAGCTCACTGACAACATAAAGGAGCCTAGATTAGCTACAGGGTTGGGGAAAGGCTACTTCTCAGTTGTCTACTTGCTTTTTTGTTCTCCATAATAACACATCTGAAAGGCTTTATAATTGGTTTTTAAGGGGAGGTGGAGTCTAAACATTTTTACACAGGAAATTCAAGTGTTTCCTAAACTGCTTCTCCCCAAGAATTTTATGGTGACCTTGAGAATCAGTGGGATCATGGCCTTACAGTGCCTGAAACCTGAGGGGATTTTACCCTAGGTGGTTAAAGCCATCTGTTTTCTGTTAACATCTACTTCACTCAAATAGCTGAAAAAGTATTCAGGAGGAAAAATAACTTTCTCTTCCAGACAAGCTAGGGCAGTATTCAGACTGGAGACTCCTGATGTTTCTGAAAGTAGAAGCAGCAAGTCTTGAAAGGACCTATTTCATTGTTCGATAGGTTTAAGTAGTAAGACAGGACCGCAATTGCCTACACACCACAGGGACCTCTCTCAATGCAGCAGTGTTTCTGGCATAGAACAGTCCTGGAGGATTGTTCCCATCCCTTACTGTGGAAACGTATTTATTGAAAGAAAGATCAACAATAGAAGCAGCAGCAAATCATGGGTTTAGCTCATCCCTTTACAGATTATACAAGGAATTAAGCAGCTCTGTAGCTTTGCTGCAAATAGAAATATACCTTAGATCCCGAGGAAAATATTCCAGTCCAGTCTGTACAGACAGTAGCCTTAAGTTGACCAGGCTTTGGAAAGCATTAGCTAAACTAAATATAGTCTACAGGGTGTCTCCCAGGCAGATGCAAGGTCAGGCTCTGAGCTCCTCGCACCCAGGGCAGCTCCAGCGAATGTTGCATTTGGCCACTTTAGTGAACGCCACTGAGACACACACAGGTCTGGCTGAGCTGAGGGCTGCACCAACATGGCTGCGAGGCCTCTGGGCAGCTCTGAGCACAGCCCAAGCAAGCTTACACAGCCTGCAAAAGGCCGTGCCAACAGATCCACTACTTTTCTGCCTTAGGTCATTCACATATTAGCCAATAATTTCCCAGTTGCAATCTAGCCAAAACCTCAGTGGTAAGATGAGTAGCAGAAACACAGAGACACAGAAGAGAATATTAATACCAATCCAGAGAGAACATCATTGTTTTCCCTTTCCTAACTCAGAAACAAGCCTAAATGTGCTCCACCTCTGCCTTTTTTGTGTCAGTTTAAAGCCACAAAACAGAAGGTCATTCACAGCAGCCCCTCCATGCTGTTTGATCAGAGAGGTTTATTTCCCAGGAACCTTCCCTATCCAGTGATGTCCCCCGCACTAGATGCTGTCAGGACTCAAGCAGCCACACAGTCATTAGTAGATTTCTAGTCCACGCAGCAGAGGAAGCACCATTTCTCCTTTTCATCTGCACGAGCTGCTGATGGGGCTGAAAGTCCAGTTTCAATACGCCCTCCCACTTAATCTCTGCTTCACTGGAGCAAAACAGCTGTAACCAAATTATCTGTAGTAAAAATAACTCAGGGGGTAAAGACAAGCTAATAGCTAACGTAGTAGCAGACAGTGCCACAATGCTCTTGTCAGTCTGGGCCGTTTATATTAACAACCCGTTGCACTGCACCTCCACCTAGAAAAATGGAGAGAAAAAGCCTTCCTTTCTTTGTCCTTTTTCCCCCAGTCTCACGGGGGAAAAAAAGGCATGTCTCCCCATACTTGCATTTGTATCTATGTGCAGGGAACCTAGTTCAAAGGAACCCTCAGTTTGGTTTAAGGTTTCTGGAAAGGGCACTAGGAGCTAGCTCTACCAACACCGACTGAAGAATGCCATCTGCTAGGGGCAGCACTCTAAATAGATCATGTATGGCCCAGTGGAGATGAGATGTCCTGCCTAAGCTGGACATAGTGGGCTTCCCGAGGCAAGGATCTGGAGATAACTACAAGGTCCATCTGTCTCACAGCATCAAATAATGTCCCTTATGTTGATTCTTATTAAATGCCTCTCTTCTTTGTCACTCTAACCTCCACACACAAATGGAAAAACCCCATTTCATGCCTTTGTAGTAATGATACTACCCCCAACAAGGCATCTTAGTTATCTTAGTGGTCCAGAGTGGCTAGAAGCACAGCACTTCTCCAGCTTGAGGCTGTGGAGGTCAGCTACTGCAGGTTTCTCCTGAAACCCAACTCGCAGCACATTTCAGGTGTATTAGATTCACCAAATCGGCTGGCTGGTTACACTAAGAGCAAACACGTCCTCTGGCAATTGCTGTGCAGTTGCCATTGCCCAAGGGGCTGAGAGTTCGGCCCAACTGCAAACACAAATGGGATGAAGCTTTGCTGAAAAGCCTGTATTGTTCCCTTCAGCAAGTTTTTCTCCTTGTAGACATAAGAAATAAAATGTAGCTGATTTTGCTAAGACAATACATTTTTCTGCTGCATATTCATAACCTTCAATCTAGAAAAAAAACCAGTTAAATGCATATCCCTTTCAACATTGCAAAGTGTCCAAAAGTTGAGCTAGCTGCAGGTTTTTTTCCACTCTTCGTCTTTCCTGCTAAAATCCAGCTATCTTCTTTCTTTTTACTTGATAAAAAGAATGTTGATTTAAAAACGTTCATGGAATCATTTTTCATTTCTTTAACATCATAAAGGGAAGCGGCACTGTTTCATTTTCCTTCCCTCTTTTCACTGGCAGAACAGAAGCTGACAGAGAGACGGCACAGAAAGGCAATGCAAAAATTTAAACCATCTGCTTAACCATCATTTTCACTCATCTTTTTTCTCAGCAAACCTTGAGATCTGCAATGAAGGAGGCGTTCAGCTCCTTCAGCAAATCTTCCCAAAGAAGCGAAAGCAGCGGGCCATGAAGTGAAAAGCCACAGGACTGAGAGCTTGAGCAGCTCAGCTCCTCTCCCCCTGGCACACACACACACAAGGGGAGGCCTGGGGCGGCAGGGACGGCCACCCCACCTCTTTGGCCAGGTTTTCCCTGTAGGGCAGAGCCCCGGGGAGCCAGGAAGTAAAAGCCAGCTTCTGCCGGTGCTGTGCCCGGCAGCCCCGACCTGTGCCAGGGCCCTGGAGAGGCGGCCTCCCCGCCCGGGCCTGCTGCCGCCAGGCAGCACCACCACCACCTCTGAGGAAAATGAGGCAGCATGTACTGATGCATGGCCACACTATGCAGATCGTAAGGTAACTTGCATATTTGTACACCTGCACAGATAACTAAACTTCAGCTTTAAATTAAATGGAGCTCATGCTGATGAAGCCATGAGACCAGTAGCTGGTGAAGATGTACAGCCTATGTGTGAGGCAACGCTTCTCTGCCTATTGCCTGCCAGCACCCCTTGGACCTGAGCACTCTTGGTCTGGATGAGGAGGTCTGGGTACACCACTGACACTACTCTGGCACCATGACTGATGGGCTGTAAAAAGGCAGGGCAGTTTGCAGTGTTGCTGCTGGAGTCAAGCTCCTAACTTGTCTCAGGGAAGGAATCCATTTCCTTCCCCTGGCGGGCCTGCAACCTGTCCTCTGTGCCTCCCAGCATCCAGCCTGCACCTTGGGGCTGGTAAGGTTTGTTTACTAGTAGCAGTGTTAGGTGATGAGGATAATTTATTACATGAAATTCTGCTATTTCAAAATGTTTCATTGGAAATGGGAACAAATTCCCTCTGTCAAAAAAAATCTGTAAATCAAAATGGGATTTTTTTCTGATGCTTTTGTTGTTTAAACAGGAACAAACCAAAGTATATCCATTAGCCTGCATCTTAGAGGTCAGACTGGAGCAGTGGTTTTCAGCCTTTTCCAATCTGTGCAATCCTGAAGTATTTTCCTATGAACCCTTACACAGCAAGTGTAAATATGCTGCTTGACAGCCCCTTCCCCCCTCCTTGGTTCATCTTTTTTGGCTCCTTTAAAAGTAGTCAGTGGTGGGAAGGGGAAATCACTGGACTGTATAATCGCAGAAATACCCTAACTAATTTGAAACTACCTTTTTTTTTTGATCATGTGCATTACTAAATGCCACCAAAATTATTCCTGAGTTTGTAAAACAATATCAACTTTTAAAAACACAAGAAAAAAGACACCAAATGTAAAAACTGGTTTGTAACAAAAGTGAAAACATTCCTGTTTGAAACTGTCAGACCCAAACATCTTGATCAAATAAACAGAATATTTTTTTTTTCCCCAGAAGAAAAAAAAGTATCAAATATGAAAGCTCCTCTGGGAAGCTGCTATTTTGATTAAATGCCACCTACTGACTACAAAAATGTTGTGCAGGAAAATTTTTAAGGCAGCTTGACTGAACACATGATCTCCACACTGGAAGGCATGTTAGTCTAATGAGATTGAGGAAGTTGAAAGGCTAATGCAAAATATAATGGCATACTATTTCTCCCCCCTCCTGTACCTCAGATTAACTTTCTACTCCAGGATACACAGGAATTCATTGTTTTCGTGATCAACTCAAAAGTTGTCAAATGAAAAGATCACGATACAGAAGTTCTGCAGGAAAATTTTTACAAATGTTTACAAAACAGAAGGGTAGACTTCAACACATAGCGCTTATCAGAAAATAACACTCTCAGACACAGCCTTAGACAAAAGCACAAGATATAATTACATAAACATATATTGACCAAGAGCTATTTTCTTGGAAGATTTACTCCTCTCATTCTCTCTGCAGAAGCAGCACCAAAACCTCTGCAGACAACACCACTTTTTTACGTCTCAGAAATTGGTCCTAGTTCCTGTTTAAGGCCCCTCTTTGCTCTCTGCAAGGATGTTGTGTAGCTTGCACAGGCTACAGCAACTCTCATCATCATCTTAGAGGAAACAGGGAGCCTGAAGTTCAGGCTAAACAAAGTAACCAAAATCCTTGCAACACAAGTATGACAACAGACATTTTTCCATCTCTGATGTGTCCCCTACTAACTACTATTACTTTTCCTTTTGCAGCTTCCAAGTCTATTTATAAACTCCTGCTCCTGTGGCCTTGCTCTCCTCTAAGCTGCGCTCCCAGAGAGACTCTGCATGTATCCAGGAAGACTGCTTTCTCACAGTGGTAACTACTCAGGTACCTTCAAATAGCTAATAAGCATACTTAATGAGCTGTCACACCCTATTCATGGATAAACCTGGCTTTTTTACAAATATTCTTTTAGTTCTCTGAACTAGACTCATGTATCTTCCCCTCTCTTTAATAACCTTATTTACAGAACTAATACTCCAATTGCATTTGGTTGCTAGCTTTTGCCATGTCATACAAAATTCTAGACAGAAGGAATGAGGACAAACCGATGAAAGCAGTATTTTTGCTTCCTGGTATGCTCCGGCTTAAAAAACATTTCTTGAAGCTGAGTAGCTTCCCTGGCAACTGTAGTTTCTTTTTTTCCTAGGACTCTGTTCTAGTCTGGTAAATAATAGGAAAAATCTCCTTAATCTCTACTTAATTTATAACCAGATTCTACATTAGTGTTTTCTTTTGTGCTAGGAACTTGACCTATAAGGATACACAAAATTGCTGCTGCTGCTCCATAGGGAGGTAGTATTAGACTTGAAATTAAACCCTAGCGCTAAACACGCAGAAATACTTTGTTAAAGAAGCAAAGTAGCACAACAAGAAACTAGTCATTGGCTGTGTGATCATTTGTGAGCTCAGTGTATTCAGCAGAACTTGAAAGCACAGCTTTCAAATTTGAGGCAGAGGCTGCTACCACATGGAGTAAAAGAGGAACTGGTAAAAGAATGCAGTAGTTACCTTGCAGACAGGCTCACCACAAGATGGAAGTGCAACAGGCTCCTCAGTGTCTATGTGTCAGATAGGAGTCGCTTTTGTTGTCATACCTTTCCAGGGCTGGAGAGCAGTGGCTCAGAGCTGACAAACTGGCAAATTCCTGGCAAGATTGCTTGTTAGGATACCAATTCAGACACAGGGTCTCTAGGCCTGTCTCTGCCTGGAAGACTTGCCTCTCTGTAAGCATGAAAATTGAATGGCAGACTTCACATGGAGGTCTAAGAAGGCTTATTCAGTAATAAGAGTTGTTAAGCTGTCTAAAAAACAGACACCACTCATGAGGTGAAACTTAAATAATTATTGTGTGTCTCACTACATAATGCTTAGAGGAATGTGTAGATGCCTCTAACTTGAAGGAAGCAGAAGTCTACCTTATAAAAGTCTGGGACCAACATACATTTAGAATGTAATCTGCAAGGTTTGTCCCCTTCATGCCATCTATGTAGCAGCAAACTAGTACCAGAACCTGTGTTCAGAGCATTGGCAAAGTTACCAGTGCAAAAAAATTGGTGAAAGTCCGTCCCATGGCTTGTATTTTATTCTGCACAACTGGAGGAGTAGTTTAGAGATGGGATCCATCTCAAAAGTCATCCTGAATGCACAGATGACAAGTGTATGACCAAATACTTAATGTAGACACGCCAGGCTCTAGTGGTATTTTTATTTCTATTTAAGTTCTTATCCTTCTTCATTTCCATTAAACTTTTATTTTCTATTTTTATTTCATATTTTTTTGCTCAAATGAGATGAGAATAAAGATGAAAAATTCAAACAGCCTGCATTTGCCCAATACAGGCATTCCTGCCAGAGATATTCAGAGCTCTTCGTTTCCCACATAATTATTTTGTCCATACAGACAATAAATATGAAACTATATCTTACAGCCTTTTAGCCTCTGCCCGAGCTCCACGTATTACCTGGTTTGTGGATCTCGGCGGTAACATGGGCAGTCTTAATTCTGAGCATCTTTTCTGTTGGCACCTTCCTCTCCCAGCGTCACCAGGTGGCAGTACGACAGAAGTGCTTTCAGGGTCTGCTGTTACTTGAGGCAGCAGAAATCATATATAGCTGCAGGTATGCAGGTCGTTTTCATGTTGTCATTGCAGCTTCCCTTTCTTTTCTTCAGTCCATCTTAAATAATAAGACAGGCAAGTATCACGGCACAAAACATAACGACTTACTTCCCTGCTTATTTACTTTTGGCAATTTGAGCATTTATGGGATTATATTTTCCTACTCCCATCAGCCTCTGGAATGGACAGGTTTCAGTTGGGCACCCAGCAGAGAAGCCACTTGGAAAACAGTGGTCTACCTTGACCCTCTCACTCTAGGGGCACAGATTATAAAGGCATCAGCATGTAGCAGAGCAGATAAAAGACTGTGAATGAAGAATGGTCCTTTGGGGGGAAGCAAATTACTTGTAAATTGGGTCAGCTTTTGCAAGATAAAAAAATTAAGGGATATTTAATAGAAGAGGGGTTTTCAATACTTTCAAAATTAAACTAGTTGATGTTTTGTTTTGAAAAGGCATTTTTCATTTAAACATTGAACAAAGATATTAGTAAGGCTAAATAAATAAAGTATAACATAAAAAAGAATATCCTGAGACAAATGTCATTTGTGGGGAGTTAATAATTTTTAGAGGGTTATTTGATTGTTTTTAAACAAAAAAATCCTATTCATACAACTTTAATGAACAGTTCTGTTCTGTCTTTGTAAATCGAGTAATATAGAGCTTTTCAGTACATGTTTTTTTTCCCAAGCTGTATATTCCCTGCAGGAACACAAGCTTAGGAACTGCCTTGCTAAGGATTTAGAACAACGGGGGGGTGGGTGGTGGTGCTACAAATTTCTGATTTTCAAATGAAGTATCTCTGTGCAGACTCATTACATTGCAGCTGCTATGAGTGGTCAACTTCCACAGGAGATCATATCTGAAAAGACATTTGTATAAATACACAGTTGGATAGTCCAAGTAAGTCTGCTCCATACATTAACACTGGTGCAGGGAAATGGAAGAAGTATTTGTCACCTTCCAGGAAACAAGTATCCTTGGATATGAGATGCTGATTACCAAAATTAAGACCACTTTTATTAGGATTATATCTGCTCTAAACTGAATGCAGATTTTAAAAGACTATGATCCCTAAATTATTTTTCCCCCCATGGAAATCCTAATATTATTTAAAAAACAAAAATGCTTTTCACATTTTTCTGTTACATTTTGATCCAAAAATATTTACAGGAAGAAATTTACAGGTCACATTTTTTGCTTAATAAGTAATATTACTTATATTAAACCCATTTTATGGAGCATTTTTCTTCCATACATCTTGAAAAGTTTATCAGAGAGGTCACTATTACAGTCTCCATTTTGCAAGCTGGAAACAGTGATGTTAAGAATTGAAGTGACATACCCAGGGCCACATTGCCAGGCAGTGGCAGAGCCACAGATGCCTCCAAAACCCAAGTCCACAAGTCATTAATAATTACAACTCTATTTTAATTTCATTATTTTCTCTCCCTCTGCTTAAAATGATTTGAAACAGAAGAAAAATGGGTCATGTTAAATTAACAGCACATTTGAAATTTTTAGCTTCCTTCATTTTTCACCTAGCCTCCCATTTTCACCCTAGTTTCATTTTGAATCAGATGTGCCTAAATGACTATATTTTTCCCTGAGACAGCACGAGGAGATATGTTCCTGAGGATGCCAGCCTCGGTCCCCAGTGTCTAAAATATGCATGCACTGCTCTTTGGTTCCTGCCACTAAAAGAAAAAAAAAAAAAATCTGTTCTGCAGAGATAGCATTTAAGTTTTAAATAATGCATTTCTGTATCTCCTCTCTGAAACAAGGACTTCATTTCTTCTAGGCCCATAGATGACAGATAGGATAAGTGATTGCCCGGGTTACCGTGTTTTAATGCAGCTGATTCATGAGGTCCTGCAGCTCCTGACTAAAGGATATATTGCTGTTACTGTTCTCAAAGGTGTAGGGAAGATCTGGGGGTGTAGAGGAACAGACAAACAACAGAAAAATTGGTAATCTCTCCAGGCTTTCACATCCCACCTGTCCCAGGAATGTCAGAGAAACTCAGATTTTGTTGGGAGATCTGAGTGAGAGCAGACTGATGTCAAGATACAACTAGAGGCATAACCATATAGATAATACAACTAGAATTGGAGACCTGGGCTAGACAGCACAGTTAACGGGGACTTCGTCATGTAGCTTCCTTTGAAGTTTGACAACCTATGCTTTGCTTACGTAATGCAAAATCCAAACAATGTGAACTACTCCAATAAATTCTGATCCAGCAGGTCAGTTAAGCATGTATTTCCATGTGAAGCATGTGAGTAGTCTCTCATGGTTTAAGTTAAGCCTTTAAATGCTTTTCTGTATTGGAATTGGGAAATTAAGTTCAGGGAAAATCGGAATTTGTTTCAGAGAATTTCTGAGAGAAGAATCATCCATTGGAAAGAGGCAATGATAAATGGAAGACCTTCAGCTGCTGTTGCCCTGATTTGACAGGTTTGATTGCAGTAGCAGCCCTGTTAGACCTCTGATGATCTGAAGGTGACAGTGAGGAAAGGGTTGGAGAGAAAAGTAGCATTTTATTAGACCAAAAGATATAGCAGCAAAAAACAGGCTTTTGGACAGACCACAAAAATGTTGGACAGAAGGGACCTCTAGAGGTTACTTAGGCTAGCCTTCTGTTTGGAGCAGAGCTGGCACCAAAACCAGACTAATCCAGCCATGTTGAAAACTTCTGAAGACTGAGATCTCACCTGCTCTGTGGGTCTGTCCCAGTGCTGCACCATCCTCCCAGTGAAAAAGTTTTTCCTAGGCTCCAATTTGAATTTCTAAGCTGAAACTTGGGGGCATTGCTTTTTGTTTTAGCATCTGCCACTACCAAGAAGTATTTGGTTTCATAGTCTTTAAAACTGTCCTTTAACTAGTTGTGGGTTGCTATTAGATCCCCCATCAGCCTCTTCGACAGATTAAGCAAGTCTGTCTCCCTCAACCCTTCCTTGTAGGTGGTGTGCCCTCATCTTCAACCATCTGAGTAGCCCTTATTCAGATGTGAAACGGATTTCAAGCTAAGTACAATTTGGAACAATTTATTTGTGTTTACCTTAATTATGTTACTCAGTATTTTATCTGGCTATGAGATACAAGTTGCAGTGTCATTGCCTTCTATTTCAGATTGGAAAATACCTACTAGATCTTGTATGGAGCAGAATCAAATAATTCAAAGTCTCTGATATGCCCTGGGATGTCTCCAGTAGATATTACAGAAGGTAAAAAGATTTCTGTCTACTTCATTAATAAAGCTATCATCTAGGCGCAAATTTAAGATAGGCACTGCTTGTCCATAAAGCTAGTATGCATTCTATATGTAATTTATCTCCTTATCCTGTGAAAGGTAAATGAGGTGCAATACTTGGAGCCACCCTGTCTCAGTAACCCTATGTTTGCCTTCATTACTAAATAAAACTTTGCTTGCAGACATGTTTAGAAATACTGCAATAGCAAGGGAATTTCTGGTATTTAAGGGGTGATATAATGTCTATTCCTGGTGTTGCTCTTGGTGTAATAAGGATGATACCACAAAGATTAGTACGAAACAGAAAATACATAGAATTCAATAAGAACTAGGAACATACTTTGTCTCACTGTTTATAAAGTTTAGAGAAGTCTAGAGTCTTTGGATTTATAAGAGATTTGTTGTTTTTAAGAAAGTTCTTACATTCACTGCCTAAGTCTTGTCTGCCTCCAATGTATGAAGGTGCATCACAAAACAAATTTGGAAATCTTTATCAGATCATTCAGAATTGTCTACCCTTTCTTTTGTCACCTCTTTAATTGCACTGCCTAATAATTTGTTGGAAGTCAGAAGTTTCTGTTAAAGATTTTGCTTCTCATTAGTGTAATCCATACCCTCGGCACAGTCAGAGACCACTGTTTATAGCAAAACCAGAAAGAGCACATCAACATCTCTGATGTTTGTCAAGTATAAACAAAAAAAGGGAAATAAAATAGCAAGTCAGGCTTTCTTTATCTACTATGAAGAATAACATATAATTCTCAAAGTGCTTTTGCAGGTCACTTAAGTAAAATACCTATTCTTCCTACTCACAGGGCACTCTTCTGAATAAAGTCAAATGATTTTCAGGTATTTGGTACAGCAGTAGGCGAGATCTTGCAGGGATATAGGTACACTTTGTGCATGTTCATCACTGCAGAGGAGAAAAAAATTAAAGCCATCTTTGGCTGCCAGCAGTATCTCTGCTTGGTAAGTTTCTTGCCCCACTGAAGTCTATGATAGCTGTGTTATAGCCTTCTCTCAAGCTGTAGCTGCTCTCTAGAGATTCACTCTTACATCCTGAAATGAAAGATGAATTACTCCTGACCTATTTGTGGAACGTGACCAGATGGGAAGGAACAGTGACTGTAAAAGAATGATAAAGATACCTGGAAATTACCTAGTTTCACCCTGCAAAACATTCAAAATTATTCTTGTTTACAGTCTCCACCTTACCCCTCATTCCTGAATGTAATTCATAGTTCTGTCCTCTCTTAGTAGTGCTGATGTGTTTGGCATATTCACTGCCTCCTCCGGGAAGCATTACCCCTGGGAAGCCCAAGATGCCATTACGCTTATGCGTTTTCTTAATTTTCAGCCAAACCTAAAGAAATTACTCAATTTCTTATCTCTTGGCCTTAGATAATCCCCGAACCAAAGTTTTCCCTGGACTATTATTTTTTCTCAAAAATGCCTTTGAGCTTCCAGTTGTTTCTGGTCATTAGATACTTGAAAAGTTGTCAATTTATGTCCAATCTTCTCCCACAGTTCCTGGATACATAATTATTCTAGCTTGCCTTGCAGAGGCAATGCTGCTGCAGTTATTGATCTCAAAATGCACACCATGGTCCTTCTTGTTTCTTTGGACCCTTTTTCATCAACTCCATTTTATACCATATGAAAACAGATTGTAACCAAAGTTGCAATCTAAATTAACTGGATCTGGATTTCAATGGTGCCAAAGTCCAGGGCGATTAGATCTTGGGCTTTGATCCAGATGCATCTTGCTGATGAGTAAAGAAAATATATCAATCAGCTAGTTACAACAAGTCCTTGGCCTGCATATGGAAGCAGAAGATGAGGAGGAGGTAAAAAGGATATGCTGTGTAATAATTGGTAGGTGACAACATGCTGTGTGTGCAGCCTGGGGAAAGAGAGATCCATTCAATCCCCCACACACAGATTCAGCAACTTCACTGGCCCACGCACTCTTCCGTCTCGAGCATCTGACATGTTTCATAGCCTCTGGCCATCAACCTTGGCGCCAAGAGATGAATCATATCTTCTGTGAGTGTCCCTGCTGCAGTAACTTATTATCACTATCATCCTCTGCATTTAGATAGCAGTTGCCAATCCCAGATTTCAAAACACTGCATGGAGGTGGATGAGACCTGGGACTGAATATCTTGCTTGTAGCCATGGGAAATCAGTTGGCATTACGGCTGGAGGCCATGCCTCCTTGCTCTCCTTAAGTTTTCTAATCCCTAGGCCACATCACCTTCCTTCATTATGTGTGCTTCGCAATCAATGGTAAACGCTTGTGATATACAGAAGACTTTTTCCACATTCCAAACAGACAGCAGATAATTAATGAGCACATTTATTTTTAGATTCATATAAGAGACAGATAGCAGTGCTTCTCTAGTACTTGGTTAGTCAGCTGATTTCTGTTTTCTAGCCTCGTAGATGCTCAGTGCTCTATGATAGACTGCCATTCTGGATTTGGACAAGCAGAGAGATCTAACCACGAGAGCAGTGGTTTCCACCAACTCGTACACACCTTGACATTGGTATCTCAAGCCACCAGGAATGTCCCTTTTACCTCAGATCAGTCAGTTATAAAAGTCTTATTGCTTACAGCCCAGCAGCTTCCCAAGTCTATCTGAGAAGCCTACTAAATTGGGCTGCCTTTAGCCTAGCTCTGAAATGGGATAACCAGCAATGGCCATTTGCTCCCTAGGGGAAAGAGAGGGACAGCACAGCAGGCTGGGTATAGTCCCCACAGTAGTTGAGTGAGGTAAGGAGGAAAGACTTAGAAATGATGGTCAGGTTCAATCAGGAGTCCAGATCAAACACATTTACGATGACGAAACAGGTCTAGGGTCAAGCCAGGAAAACACATCTCATAGTCAGAATTATGTTGGATGAAGGTTACTAGTATCAGACACAATCCAGCCATTGCTAGGTAAATCCACAGCAACAAGGTAGATACAAGGTCAAGCTGAGAAAACAGTCCGTAGATCACAGTCCAGACCCATACAGCAGTACAGCTGAGCTAGAAATCAATATTCCTACAAGATAGCTCAGACTAGAAGTTAAGCCCCAGGCCTGGGCTTAAATGGAGCTCCTGGGCCTATGGGCAGAGGGGTTTGGCCAGATGAGGTTGGTCACGGCTGTTAAGGCTATTAACGCACTTCAGGGCCACAATACAGGTTTCTGTAGTCTTTGTAGAGTATGCATAGGTGCAAGAACAACTCTACTGCTTGCTGTGACTCCACTGCAGCTCCTTCTGCACCTCTATGCAAGAATTTTTCTGGTAGGCTTCAACAGCAAGGACACAGATAAGCCATGTTCTGAAGCAGCAAGCAGGCATTACTCAGAATTGCTGGTGGAAGGACTCAGTCTGAGGTTCAGCACATAACTTCAGGTACTGTCAAGTTGGGGAACCTGCCTGGATGCCTTTTGTGGCATTTCTGTCTAAATTATCTCATCAGAGTATTTTCAAACTCCCCTCAGGGATACTTTTGCTAGGCGAGAGGGGAGAACTGGTATCACAGAACTGTATCTCTGTTTTCCTCAGTTCTACCACCCCTGTACTTACCAGCTTTTATTTAGCAATGAAATATGGGGCTAATACTTTAGCCCCATGTTGGGCTGGGCTAAACCAGTGTCTGTTTTTCTACTACGTGACTGCATATTCAGGGAAAGACCTGATGCAAATACAGTGAAAGTAAAAATTTCACAAATTGTTCCTTCATTCTTCACATCTTTATAATCCTTTCCTTTAAGTAAAATTACTGCACTGAAATAATTGTCCCTAGATGAACTGCCAGATGAACTTCAGTATACTTAAATTATGTACTCTTCAGATTGCAATTACTGTCCTTCACAAGCAATTAAAGTCGTCAATACTGTTGCCATTTGGAAGCAGCATCTGAGTAAGGCAAAATTTGATGGAGAGAGAATAAGCTAAATCAGCCATTACGGAACCTTTTTTCCCCTCCCGCATCACCATAGACTACTCTGAGCTCTATCACCTTTTACATAGGGGCTTTTTATATAATATATGTTCAAAAAGCCTCTTGCCAGGTATGTGTGTTGAAGGGGCAGCTGGCAGGGGTGTGGGACAGATGCAGGCAAAGAGCTGACTTGGGCTACAGATAAAGCGAATTCCCAGCCCTGCTCCATGGGCAGTGTCCCTGTGGGATGTACTTCTATGGGGTCAGTACAGCTGAGGAACACACACCCTGAAAAGCTAGCTGTGGGATGGAAAGGTGCTGTGAAACTCACAGGAGAATTAAGGTAAATACAAACTATTGAGATATGTTGTCCTAATTATCCTGCTCAGGCTACGTAGTTCAGTACACAAGCTTCAGGAGTTAAACACTGTTGTAGGGCCTTGGTCCTTCTAGATGCTTGCCAGGCTACCTTTCTATTGGACCTATTCTCAGTGTTTCTTTCAGGAAGTATTCTTTAAATTGTCAGAGCAAAGCACTGAAGCTGGCATGGAACCACTTGCTGGAGGTGATTGGTTTTTTCTCTCTCAGCTGGCATTTTTTATAGCTCTTTTTTTTCCTGTGACAAATAGTTTATTTACCCCAAAAAGTACATCTGAGAAATTCAGGTCTGAGTTTATTAGGTTTAAGTTGGGGAAAAAAACCAGGAAATTCCCAACTTTTAAAAAAATTATTTAAAGTATGTTTCTCTTTTGAAAATTGCTTTAAGAAGGGCTGTAAATGTTTAAGTCAAAGCAAAACATTGCAAGCAGGATCAAATTGAATATTTCTGTTTACACTGAGTACTTTTTTATTTCACCAAAAAACCTTCAAAGTTAGCATTTACTGTTGAACTTGACTGTTATTTGTTTGAATGTTTTTATTTTAACCATGCACATGATGATTATTTATATAGGTCCCTACATAATGTCTTTCCCCAGAGGGGAAATCAAGCTTTCATGGGAAGTAACTTAGCAGGATGAAGTGTCCCATGTTTCCCATGAGGTTAAAAGTTCAGTTAACTTTCTCTCTGTCATGTTTTACTGTACACACCTTTTGGCTTCCTGCTCAAACTGCAAAATGATGTGCATAAACAGCATCAAAGCAGACAAGAAAAGCTAAAAATATGGAGACAGAAAGAGCTCTGTTTAAATGGTTGGTAGGAATGTGTTTTTGATCCAGGGACTGAGATTGGGCAAAAAGTTAGAAGCATAACTTCCCTCTGCCAATGCTCTTGCTGGTTATCCACAGTATCAGGACACTTGCTAAGCTTGTTGGCCAAGGGATCACCAGTTAGCTACTCTTCACTGTGCTGAAGCCCAGCTAATACAGAGTATTAGTGGGGAGGTACTGCAGGAGCCTGTGTATTCAGAACAGAGAGAACAATTCAGATCCCACTTCTAGCCTCATTTACAAGTGTGTAAGTCTGACACAGCCACCCTGAACTCAAAGATTTACAATCAGTTGTAAGCAGCTGGTTCCACCAGCAGCTAAAGCAGCTAAAGGTCCAAAACACCTTAGCCATTGCTGCAGCCTGCACATTGAGAAGTACAGCCTCTGTGAAGGGCCAGAGAACCTCTTCCACTATTTGTGATATGACTTGATGGCCGATATTCAGTATCCAAGATATGATGGATTTTCTTGCCAGAGGAGGAAGCTGCCAATCTCAGATGCTTTTTGTCAATGCAACTCAGCAATACAAACCTGCAGAGTGATACTGCAAGGCATCCACATGGCTAGGGAAATAATTTACCCCCTTTTCTACACTGCAGAAGGACCTGCTCGGCAGATGGGGATGGTGAGAAAGGAGGTGTGCTAAGAGCAGGTGCAGGATGTGTAAATTACTCAGATTCAGCTTTCATCCAAGTATCTATTTATAGTTTATAGATACTATTTAATAGTATTTAATCAAATATTTGTCCTTTCCTCCCCCTGTTACTGACTGCAGACTTTGCTTCCCTCTCTTCCAGGGAGGGGTGAGAAGTAGCAAGGAGTACAAATAAAAATGATGGGTGCTAAAATGGAGTGATGGCATTCCCCTGTGCCCATCCCGCCAGGCTGTCAGTGCAGGCAAGAGAGATTTTTCTTCCTTGCAGTGGTTCGTTTCTCTCTCAGCTCCCCGGCTCTCACCGGAATACCTCCCCGGGAGGGATGCACTGCTCAGCAGGCAGCCCAGCACGCCGCTGCCCTCTGGACCAGCGCACTGGGTATTTCTTCTAACGCATAACCTTATCAGATGCACAAGCTTCTCGGCGTGTGCTTTGTGCCCTTTTTTCCCCTGTCTCGGGCTCGCAGAGGAGATTCAGCTCCTGATCTGATCCTTGTCGAGTCAAAGCGTCTGTTGAGCGCGACGGGAGGAAGATGCAGCGGGGGAGTGCGGGATCAGCGCTGCTCCCTGAAAGAGGCATATTAATAACACTGATGCACGGCCAATTAGCAGGAGCCAGGTCCAGCCCTCGTGTCTGCGTGCTGGTGATTTATCGACAGTAATTACCGAGGCACTTAATGCCTAGTTTGGATGTGAATTAATTCGAGGCCGGATAAATAATGCATTAGGATTTATTTAGCCCCATGTGAAGCGTCGCCCCCGAGCCAGAGCTGGAAGTGGAGAGAAGTGGCGTTTGAGCGGAGACCGGCGGGCGCGGCGATGCGCGGGGCGGTGGCCGGGGCCGGCCGCTGAGGCTGCCGGCAGCGGCGCGCCCAGCCGGGAGCATGCTGAGCCCCAAGATCAGGCAGGCCAGGAGAGGTGAGTGTGCCTTCCCATGCGACTCGCGTTGTGGGGAGGGGGACCGTCTGCCGGCACGGGGAAACTTCCCGGCGGTGGCGGAGAGCCGCCACCCCTGACCGCGGAGACCCCCTCCGAGCTGCGGTGGCCGTCCCCCGGCACAGCGAGGCTGCCGCTCCGCTAGCCGAAGCCGATCTCGGGGAGGGCAGCGGGAGTGAGCGGAGCTGGCAGAGGTTCCGGGAGAGTGAAGCGTAGGAGGAGGCGACCTGTGCTTGTGTTCACCAACATCGTCTGCAATGTCAGGGCTGAGCAGCAGGGATAATTCAAAATTTGTACTTCGTCCTGGGACTCGATGGAGCCTTTGCACCCTTGTGGTGGTTGCTACTGCTGTGTTTCTAATGCTGAAATTCATTATAACAGCTGGAGGCAGTTGTGACAAGTTTACCTGCAGCATCTTGGAGAAGCAGTTTGCTGTAGCACGTTATCCCTCCAGGGCTGGAAGCAGGAGGTGGGGCAAGTCGTTCTGTGTGAGCTGTGGACAAGACAAAGGAAGGAAAACCTGCCCTGGATTTGCAACAGCTGCTTTGAGCAGTCGTTCAGACCTGCGAGGTGTAGTATGCAGTGTTAGGAAAGCGATCAGCTGGGGCCGGGCACGCCGTTGTCTCCACTCCAGCTCGCCTAGAAGAGATGCTCTGGCAGGGTTTGTATTGTGTGGTCTCCCGCTGCAGCACCAGTTCCTCGTTTGCCATGGTATTTGTTGAGCATCGTTGCCATTTGCAGCCTAATGACAGTCTCAGAGGGATATCTTCCCACCCATCAGAAACAGAGGCTAGATTAATGTCATTTAGGAGCAAAAGCAGATGCAGTCAGAAGAGTATGTAAAGATTAGGTTTTTCTTCAGCCATGCCAGCATTATAAAATAGGAAAGTGTCACTGGTCCTAGCTGCTGTGATTCTGAGACAGGTACTTCCACCAAATCTCACTTTGCATCATATATATAAAAGCAGTATTACAGGCTGAACAGTCCTCAACATACCAACACCCCATTAAATAGCTGTTAGTATCTTGAAAGGAAGAAGCTTCATGTCATCTGGAGGTGTCAGGATCAGATATGTACAACTTCAGCCACAATAAAGTCATATATACTTATTTTTTAGTTACACAGTTTTGTAGAAGTTCAACAAGTCTTTTATAGGTGCTGCCTCTTTGCCACCCCCCTTCTAAGGGGTGTCTAATCTCCTTCTAGTCTTTAATATATTGGTTATCCAGCATTCCTGTGGGCTATTATAGCTCTGATGAGACAAGCTAAACAATGCGACTAGAGAGGCACAGGAAGTCTTTGTCAGAGCAAGGAACACAGGTTTTCACAACTGCATGCCTGCCATTCTTCCACTTTCTTCAATCCAACTGGAAGAGACTAAGTTGTATATTAATATGTATTGAGTCTAGTGATGGGACAGGTATTATTCTAGGTCCTTGTGGGCTAGTGATGGTTTGGGGACAAACTGTAGTGTACCTTTGTGATTCAATTTCAGTTTATGGCAGTATATGTCATTCTCTTGGGGTTTGTTCTGATTGGTTCATTAACTGTGCAGTGGTAGGTTTATTTCTGAGTGAATTTAGAACTCATGAAATAAGAGCTGGCTTGATGGCTTTTGAAACTTCATGAATTTTCCTACTTTTGCAATGCTGTGGCAAAGCACTGGTAGCCTCTTACAAAGGTTACCAAGTAGCACCTAATCCTGCAAGGTTCTTCTATAGCTCTTGTTCATAGGAGCTGTAAACAGGCAGTGCTGAAGATGCTGAATGCTTCTTGAAGGTAAGTGTCCCACCTTGCAGGACTGAGCT
Organism: Burhinus bistriatus; assembly: GCA_013397275.1. Classification (NCBI taxonomy): domain Eukaryota; kingdom Metazoa; phylum Chordata; class Aves; order Charadriiformes; family Burhinidae; genus Burhinus; species Burhinus bistriatus. The sequence continues at coordinate 140,481 of VYXH01003327.1, forward strand.
GAATGTGAAATGGTAGTTCATGCTCCCCGGACTCTCAGTTGGAGTTGCTAATGAAGGTTCAGGTGGTGGGCAAGCAAAGTATTGAGAAGGCTGCAAGAATCTGTTGCTGACAGCATCAACAAGGGCAGTAGATCTGCTGCAAGCTGCTGCATAAGCTTGGCCAAGTTCTCCGAGTAGTGGCTGTTAGCTCTGCCATTGAGTTTTGTAAGGGAGGCAAGTGTGACTTCTCTGAGCAGACAGAATGAAGAGAAGGGACAAGGAAGGATACTCTGGGTACAGCCTGTGGTTTCACTTGGGTGTGACTGGAGGCAGCAATAAAGCTGAACCTACGGGTGTTCATGTATTTGGTGTAGATTTCTTGTGGCTGAATTACTCAAACCACCTCTTGTACGTGTCCAGCTCTTTGCTTCAAGCTCCCTGCATCTGTGCAAATAAGAATGTTCCATCAGCTCCCCTTGTATTTCCAAATCTCTGCTGACAATGTACCTTTAAACCTTCACTTGTGACATCTGATGCTGTCATTTTTATTTGACTCGTGGATGGTCCTTAAGAAAGCTCCAGGGTTTAAAGACATTCAGGCTTTTGAAAATGCTGAGTCTGGACTTGAGCCTGACAGCTGGGGTGTAGCTCTTAATATCAGTGAAAGGTATAGTAGAGTACAAAGATAATTTGCCTTACTAGAGGTAACTGTCAAGTGTAATGCAGTCCTTGCTGTTCCATCAGCAAGCTCGCATCTGTAACTCAAAAACATACGTTCAGAGGTACATTATGTTTTCATAAGACCTAGGAAGGTGTAAAATTTCACAGACTGAAAATCTTAATGTGCATAAACGGGCCTTCTGGAAAATCATTCATCCTGGCTAGGCCTGAATGTATTTTGCATTACTTTTTCATCTAGTGTTTTATGTACAGCAATTGGCAGAGTCAAGGATTCTGAAATAAGTGACTGCAATGGAAAATACCCATTTTCACATCCTTTCTATGTGATGGGGCATAGAAATACTGCCTTCCAGAGTGGAGGCAAGACAACTTTCAGTATGGGGAGCATGGAAATTAGTTTTCAGACTACATCCTTCAGTCTCAGGGAATGCGTTTTTGTTTCGTTGTTTTTAAGAGATGAAAAAATGAAACAAAGCATTTGCTCCTTGAGTTGAAAAGTCTCATACAGGTTATACCTGCCCAGTTGCATTTAAATGTGTCAGGAAATGGAAGTTGAACTGACTATGAGCTAATGCATTTGTTTTTTAGTAAGTGGTGTGATGGGATTGCCCTCTATAGCAAGAGAGTTAGCCTGCTGACATGATAGATTCTTTACACTATTCCTGTCTTCAGCACAGTCTGTCTCAGCTGTATAGGTATGAAGAATAAATCTCTCCTTACTGGGACTTCATACTAATGGGTGTCTGATGTTACAGAATTGTCTGCACTTCACTGACCTATTATTTCTGTTTGCGGCATGCTCATACATATGTTACAGTATGTTGAAAACTTTCTTCACAGTCATAATAATTAAACTTTTGTTTGTTTGTTTAATTACAACTTAGAGCCTGGAAAAAGTGATGGGAGACATTTTGGCTAGCTAGCCTGCTGCAGATGAACTGGTTTTACCTCGGGTATTCTTCAGCATGACTATAATAACAGAGTTATTTCCCTCTCTCTTTTTCCTTCTCTGAGACATGTCATAATTCAATTTTAATGAAAAGTGGGCTTAGCATACTTAAAATGTTTCTAAGGATGTTGTAATGCTGCCAGGAGGGACTTTAGAGGGTGAAGTACTGTTATAGCCCTCTGGGAGTGTGCACATTTACAATGTAAGCTTCATGTGCTTGCAGTGAGGACACCGACGTTTTAATATTCAATGCCTTTGCAATGGTGTCATTGTATTTTTATTGAAAGTGCTGTGTCTTTGATTACAGGAACATGAATACCCTTTTAAACTGCTTTCTTATGGCAGCAAGACTACATGATTGCATGATTTCTCGATCAATTTCTGTCATGTCAATTTTTGAGCTGTTTGGCTAAATCCAATCAGATTTAAAAGCAGAAAAGGAGTGTGAAAATATATTTGACTCCTATAAACTCAAAGAAAATTGGTGGCAGGACAGAGGAATGATAACCATATCTGTACACCTAAGGAAAACTTTCATATAGTACTCAACAGAAGTATATGTTCTGAAAGATAACACCCAACTGACCATCCAAAAGACACATATTGGCTGTCCTGTAAAAGCACACATATATTCAAGTTAGCCAAAAAAGCTAAGGGATGTAGGAATGTACTGGGTTGTCAGGGATGTGGAAGGAACTGGGTATTTGAGGAAGATGAAGAGACAGCATTAGGCAAGTTGAGGAACACGTAGAGGAACTGAGGTTTGAGTGGTAGAAGAATATAAGGCAGTAATCAGTGAAAATCCAGACTTCCTTAATTCTGCAGACTGAAAGCGTTTTATTTAATACAAAAGGAAATGACAGTTATGAGAATTACAGCAGTACACTTTGGAATCTACATGAGTGTTTTATGGTTAAAACTGGGCTTTTGAAACAAATCTAATTCTCCTCACTTACTGCACTTTGGTTATGTCATGAAGCAGTCTCAGAATAAAAAAACTAGAATTTCTTTTGGATGAAACTAGGTGGGAAGATATTTTCAGGAGTGCACCTAATGCTCTCCAGCCATTAATGGGTAGTCACTCCATAGAATCAGAATAGAACTAGTCCAAAACAAAGTCTCCTAAAGTGCATATGTAGCATGGGTATTAGTTCCCTGCTACTAGCTAACAGATCCACTCCCAATGATCTGCACTCTTCGTTATGACATATTCAGGCCCAGCCAGCATGGGTTCATGAAAGGCAGGTCCTGCTTGACAAACCTGACAAGATGACCCACATAGTGGATGAGGGAAAGGCTGTGGATGTTATTTACCCGGACTTTAGAAAAGCCTTTGACACCATTTCCCACAGCATTGTCCTGGAGAAACTGGCTGCTCATGGCTTGGACGGGTATACTCTTCGCTGAGTGAAAAACCGGCTGGAAGGCCAGGCCCAAAGAGTGGTGGTGAACGGAATTAAATGCAGTTAGTGGCCGATCACAAGTGGTGTTCCCCAGGGCTTGGTACTGGGGCCTGTTCTGTTTAATATTTTTATCAACGACCTGGACAAGGGNGGAGCGGCTGAGGGAACTAGGGTTGCTTAGTCTGGAGAAAAGGAGGCTCAGGGGAGACCTTATCGCTCTCTACAACTACCCGAAAGGAGGTTGTAGAGAGGTGGGGGTCAATCTCTTCTCCCAAGTAAAAGGTGATAGGACAAGAGGAAATGGCCTCATGTTATGCCAGCGGAGGTTTAGATTGGATATTAAGAAAAATTTGTTCACGGAAAGGGTCATCAAACATTGGAACAGGCTGCCGAGGGAAGTGGTGGAGTCACCATCCCTGGAGGTATTTAAAAGATGTGTAGACATGGTGCTTAGGGACATGGTTTAGTGGTGGTTTTGGCAGTGTTAGGTTTATGGTTGGACTCAGTGATCTTAAAGGTCCCTTCCAACCTAGACGATTCTATGATTCACTAATTTAGACATCTCTGAAGTTGTCAAAGAGTCACAAGACATTTGTATTCCGAACTGATAATTCTACGTTAATCCATTACTTAGATGGCCAACAATTCACTACCATTGTATCTCAGAACTTAACAATTCAAAATGTGCTTACCTTTGCATATGCCACATTTCACAGGTAACATTTGCATTCTATGGATTAAGGAAAAACCCAAGACACAGCCAGGACTTGAAATGTGTTTCCCAAAGTTTAGTGTATGTGAAAAAATACTGGATTATCCTTTCTTCTTATTCAGCAGCTTTTCACTGGCCATTTTCTGTCATCAGAACACATCCCACTTGATATGAACTCACCAGTTAAGAACAGCTTAGACATATAAATGCAACCGTGCAACTTTATTTTTTGAGTAAATGGAGGGCATCAGCATAATAGGATGAACATACTGGTATGAAATTGTGGGACATGCCTCCAGGAACTTTTTTTCTGTACCAGAAACATAGCATGACTGGGGTCATCCCTCTAGAGATTTCGTGTCTAAAGGAAATGACATTATTAATCACTTCTTCAAGATAGTCTTAATTACAGCAGAAGGCTAGCAACCAGTCATGTCTTTCAGGAGTTCTCATCTATCCTGAGTTTGCCAGGCTCAGGAATAAGCTTTGATGATGATGGATGACATCTAAGGAAACATAAATTAGGCATTTTTAGACCAGTGAAGGTGACCTCTGACTCTGTTAGAAGATGCTGCTTGTTCAGAGTCACATTTGGCATGGCCAAATTCAGTATCATTGACGCACTTCGGGTTCCAGGAGTTGGACCTCAGCTAAGAGGCAGCTCCACAACCACGGTAGCAGGTCAATCTGTACAATAGGCAGAGCTGAGACGAGGCCCAGCAAGGGAACAAAAAACAGTGGTTAAAGGAGATTTCAACAAAATGGAGAAAAAGAAATAGTGTGCAACTCAGTTTGTGAAAAAGGACATGTCAGAGAGAAGAAACTAGAAACAGTGAAATAAATACATATATAGGGACCCAGAGGCAGTCAAACAGTCCTAAGTGCACTCAAGACTTCTCTGTTCACCAAGGCGTCAACCCTCCAGCTTCTGGCTGTTCTCCAAGTTCTCCACAGAGAGGAGGCAATCCTGCTGCCCTGTACCGAACAAGAGTTCACTATCATGTTTTTATTTTCCTCTGGCGTTAGGGGAGAATTGGTGGCACCTTCCCCCTGAAATCCTGCAGAGGCCAGCACCATGCTGCTGGAGCAAGCCCTGGACCTCAGAGACTGCTCCATGCAGGCAGCTCCTCAGGTTGTATTCCCTTCAAAGTCATGCTGTGTGAAGAGCCCTCCTTTCAGTGGCCAGTGAAAGGCAGAAAAGGGGAACTCTGCCATGTGTCTAGTCCCCCTCACCAAACCACAGTTTAGCACCTGCAGTCTCAGCTCTGCAAACACAGATGCCTCCACAGCGCCACGTTGCAGCTCTGGTTTGAGGGGCTGATGATGCATCCAGCTATCCCAGAGCACGTGGGAGGTCAGCACCTTGGCACCTCCAGCTTACCAGGCAAATAATAACACCCAGCTTCCTATTCCTGGAACCAAAGTAAACAGCCCTGGAGCTGTGAAGTCCTCCAAACACTTCCTCAGCCCCCAAGAGCCCACCAACATTGCTGGGAGCACACCAGCCCCCCGGGGCAGGGAGCAATCAGTGTGACTAGTTGCAGCTGGCACTGCAGAGCCACCATTAACAAGGACCGCAGCTGTGAGGGGGAGGTTCACTACCCTCCTTCCTTAAATGAGTGATTGTTTAAGGCAGGAGAGGCAATTTCAGGAGCTGTGCTCTAGAAAGGTTTGTGGGTAAAAGGCTAAGGTAAACTGCTGGTAAATATGATTTGGTTTATGGTTCAGTATTTGTGAGCTTGTAGAGGAAGGAGTTTGTGAGGTACTGGGGAGGAAGGGGTGGTCCTGCGTGTGGTATGGGTCTGGGTTTCATCTTTTTGCTTTGGAGGAATGTGGGATAAAGCTGCTGAGTTAAGTTTAAAATCCTAAGGCAATAGTACAGGGGCTGTGGAGGGAGGCATTGGGACTGGAGCTGGTGCACTGCTGGATTAACTGCCTTGAAGGAAGCAGGACGAAATAGGCCTAGGCTAGAGGGTAAAGCATGGGGACAAGTGAACAAGGAGGGAGCTAGGTGTCCCTTCTCCCTGTGTGCAGCCCTAGAGAGGTGAATGAAGGAGAGAATTACTTCTGCCCCCTCTGTACCAGGTCAGTTTTCTGGTATTGTGCTGCTTTGGTGCAGGGGTGTGTGGTAGTGAGCTGCATTAGCAGCTGTGTGCCACAATTACTTTTTTCTGTTCTCTTTGTTTAGCGGCCATGTGCATATACAGAAAGGGTCAAGAAATTAATATTTGTGGGATTCCTCCAGAGAGAGGTTCAGATTCCCACTCTTGCTTTGTGGTGTGTCCTGTGAAGAAGGACCTGGGCTGTTCAAAGGTATAATCCTCTCATGTCTGTAGAGATATCCCTCTCTTTCCACATAGGATTCATGGTGTGTGCTGAAGCAAGTGCTGCTCTTGGCAATAGCAGCTTTCTGCCCCTGCCTGAAGGCTCAGGCAGGAAATCACTCTCCTTAGGAAAAGCCCTGAAAAGTTTGCAGGCAGGCACTAGCTTATTAAGCACAGGCAATCTGAACTTGAAATAATGAGCCATGGCATCACCTCCTGGGGAGGGGAAGGGGCCTTGAGAAAGAGCAGTAATTCAGCTCAAAGGGTAGCTGGACTGCTGGGGAGAGAACTTGTGGGGAGGGAATTAAATATTAAAAAAAAAAAAAAAATTGAAAAAGCTATAGGCTCTCTAATTACTTGTAAAACACCCACTGAGTGAGTACAGGGTGAAACTGGCAGGGTTTTGAAGAGCACAGTGGAAGCACTACAAATGCTAGCACCTCTCTCCTGAGAGGACAGTCACCTGCTATTTTTAGTGCCTATGTAAATGTATTTGTCTTCATTGCAAGGTTACTACCAGAATGACTTTTTGCCATGCTGGCTTTCCGTTTACATTCATGGTAGCTGAGAGGCAAGGACAGCAGCATAAACAGCTTAATTTGTTTTCTCCAGCTCCTTGCGTTATGGGCAGAGGTAGTTTGAGGCAACAATAAAGGCACTTGCATGCTGTGGTGGGAAGGGGAAACCCCTTGATGAGGCTGCAGCATGAGCTGGCAGAGGAAAGGATCTATGCCTAGCCTCTGCCTAGGCCTGCATGCGTTTAAGGTATTTAAAACTAACATGGGCGAGGGAAGCTGCTGCTGACAGTCCTTCTAATGCATGTTCCTTCCACAGAGGTTTTCTGTGTGTCTGTTGTGCCCAAAAGGCAGTAAATTGGTCTTTATGAAGAGCGAAAGAGAGGAGATACTAGGGCTTTGCTGCGGTTGAAAAAAAGTTACTTGTTATGTCCTTCCTCTTAAATGCAGGTGTTTAAGAATTGTTTATGCTTCAGTAAGATAGTCATCCTGTGAACTGGTATTGAAGTTTAAAGAACAAACCTATGGTATAAGGAGCTAAATGACAAGGAAGATGTATACGTTGGTTCTAAGGTGAGAACTGATTCTGTTGCAGGGGAAAGGATTGAGTTGATCGTGATCTCTTTGGGAGAACTGTAGGCGCAGGGTTAATACTCCTGTGCAGACCTCCAGTTTAGGAGGAGCCACCCTTACCTTATTAACCAGTGACATCTTGTTACAAGTACTTATAGCTAAATAATCTGAATTGGGTACTTAGGTTCAGAGTATGAATTAATGTAGGAGTAAGAACTCCTGGATTTCTTCTGCCTCTGTCCCCCAAATCAACCCTGGCGTTAGGGCAAGTCACTTAGCCACCTATTGTACAGAGAAGGAAGCGGGCTTTGTCTGCACATTGAAAGTAGGTACAACAAATGTGCACACTGAACTCTTGGCTCAATGCTGTGCCCTGAGAAGTAGGGTACGAATGAATAACTTCCTGATGTTTGGACGAGGGAAAGGAGCAATATAAAGTTATGGCTGAATTTGGGGAAGTTTATTGCTAAAAGTGGCCGGTCCATGATATCACTTCAGTCTTATAGCCAGTTGCTGGCAAAAGGCCTTGACAAAGCTTTCTCTACTCTTGATTATTTTTTCAGTCCGGAATTATCATGGAAAGTGATATCCCATGGAGTGTGGCAGACAAACATCTTTAGTGCTCGTAACAGTGTAAGGTACCAGTGATGCTGGCAGCCACTGCAGTGTCTGAATAATATGGACCATGTGCTTGGTACGGCACAGGCATTAATATTTATTATAAGCACATAAGTAATTGGAGGGCCTATGACTAGCTTGAGTTGTTATGCTGCAATGGACCTATGTTTGTGTTGCATCTGTAGCACTGAAGAGCTGCATTCTTAACCAGGACTCCGCAGTACTTGGTGCTGTATGAGCTCAGGGTACAGTCCCAGCTCCAGTCTGAATGTTATCATGGTCAGCCTTTTTTGTTTGCTACATAGTCCACTATAGCTGGGAAGGTTATTAAAAACTAAGTCTGAAAGCCATACCCGTAGGGAGGATTACAAGAGGCTTTTGCTGATTGCAGAGGGAGTACAAGTATTCACTCATTCATTCTTCCTTCTGTGACCTGTTTTGACTCACTAAAATAGCAGGAAGAAAAAATCCTGAGATAACTTTCTGCCATTGCAGTGAGTAACTATTCTTATAAAAAGGTCTCACTTTGTCAGCGAAGTGTGGGAACATAAGGCTGAGTGTATCAGCAGAAGGAGAGAGCAGTGTGAGTGCAGGGAGAAGGGAGTAAGGCTTCCCTCTTCTGGCAGCAGCGAGCTGTAGCTCAGTGTGGTTTCCCATGGAACTATAGAGCTTTGCCAGTAGCAGAGATGCCTTCAGCAGTGCTTGTCCAGTAGGCAGTTCTAACCAAACAGGTGGAGATGTACAACTCTCAGGAGATTCTGCCAAGATTCAATGGGAGTGAAGAGCTGGTGCTTGTTTGCTAGATAGTTTTGTAATCCATTGTGCATGACAAGTAGGCACACTTCATAGTGACACACCAAATGGCTATGACCTAAGTGCTGATCTGTCCTCTGAATAGTCTGCAGCAGATCCAGTTGGGAACTATCAGAGGATGGTGGAGATAAAGGGACCTGAAAATTAAAATACAGTCTTTTTCTGTACTTGGGCTGCCTAGCAATATGGTCTATAACTCTGATTTTGCAATAACGAAGGACACAACAGGTTGAATTTGGGGCTCTGACCTGCTGATGACAGAGTTTACTGGTGATCAGCAAGAAGAAGATGTAAGAATATCCTTGATTCCCCCACCCAAACAAAAAAGAATAAAAAATATTTAATCTGCCTTGGTAGTGAAGCTGACCTGAACCTGATGTCTGTTGGTGTAGATTAGCATAAATCTATAATGGACTTGCCCTCCAGCTTCTGTGTATCTCTTTCAGTACTTCACAAATAGAGGAAGCACGTGAGTATTACATGAGTGACTGGTGTTCAGTTCATGGAGCTTGCAGCTCTCTAACCTTGCCTCAGGAGTACAGAGTACTACCTCATTGTTCCTTGCCTTTTGTGTTTATATTTGTTGACTTGGAGAAAACTATGCTAAATGGGGGTGCTTAAAATATGACCTGCAGCAAGCTATGTAAATCTACTTCATCCTCCTATTTCTAGGAGGAGAGGAGGCCACTGTTAGTGAAGAAAAAGTTTGGAGCATGATGAAGGCAAATTTGAATGCTTGTGCTCTAATGTATTTTGTGTACTCTGTCATAGAGAAGCTAGCTCATATTGCTGCATGAGTTTGGGTTTTTTGCTGTAGTAAAGTGTCTGATACCAGAAGGAAGGCATAAGCATTGCACCCCTCAGTGTGATATTGTCTATTGAGAAATAAAGAGCAAGTAGTTAGAGCGGTAAATGAATGATGTCTTTATTACTTACACAAACTTTTTTGAAATAGTTTCTCTTACCTGTTCTGTATGCATTTTTATTCACACTGTACAGATGCAGCCATGCTGCTACTTTGAATGCACTGGGAGCAGTAAAACTAGAGATGGAAATGGCTGCCTTCAACAGCTAAGACTTAAACTCATCAGTGAAGAAAGGAATTACAATTATTAGTCCCTACTACGATAATATCTAAAAGCATCGCTATAATATCTAAAAGCATCACTATCTACTGTCAATTCTACCAAGTGTGTGCCTCTGTCCCTAGCCTAAGCTACTGGGTCAGTAGGTGGATCCTGTCCATTGTCTTCATTTGGAGTAGTTAGGGTTGTCTACACAAACATCCATTTTGTTTTGGATCAATGGCATGCTTTTGAAGCAGATCTCCTGATCTTTCCCACCTACTGTGCTTTGGTTGGTGTTTTAGCATAGTCTTGGATTACTTCTGAATGAAAATGCACTCCATGTGCAGTATGCTTCTATGGTCAATCCAAATAAAATCACTGAAGTAAACGTCGTGTAGATGGTGGGTCAGTGGTTCTAGCTGTTCCTACTTGTTCCACCCTACGCCCATTGTGTTGTATTACTTTGTAATATAGACCTAGCCAAATTCCTCGGTTCTGCACAGAAGATGTAGGCTACCTCACCTGAATGCTGACAGTTCTCGGTGGTTTCCCACAATTCATTGTGTTTTTTAGGACAAAGCATTTAACTTTAATAGGTGATAAATCAGTACGTTAGTCTGTAGCAGAAAGAATCAAGCATCACCTTTCTGTCTTGGCACTTATCCGTGATCTGATGCTAAGGTTTGATAAGACTGGCATGGCTTTGTGTACTTATAGGACACTCTTGTGAACAACTGGTAGCAGGTTACCTGCAGAATTTAAAGTTTATTCATTGACAGGTGCCAAAGCCCCCACATATTCCCACAACCTGGGGCAGTAATTCAAATCCTTTTGAAAATACAAGGTTACACACTTTAAATGACTCTTCTGTGGAGTTGAGACCTGCTGGCCTTCTTGCTGCTAGTGACAGCAAAATAAGACTGGGACTTCTTTGTACAATAGGTCAAAGGTCTCCAGAGCTGAAGTGAAATGTTAACCAACAAACCAATGCCCCTTTACCTATATGATAGCAGCAATGGATTGCCAAAATTCTTACCAGTTCTGGAGTCCAAGATGCCATGAATTTGTGACAATAGTTTGAAGGTGCATGTAAATTGTTCTTCAGGAGTACAGGGCTAAATTACCCCACTGACTATGTGTGGAGTTTTTTTCATTGTGTGGAGTGGGTGCGTTAATTATCAGATAGACGTGAGTTTTCCTTGACTTGTGGAAAGGCCTTGCATTAACGTATATCAGTATGTGCTACTGCATGTGTGGTTTTTTGATTCAATAAAGACAAGACATTACCCAGGTCATCTGTTAGCATATTTTATGGAAGCCTTGAAACTTTATGTCATTCTAAAAGAGAAATAAGATTGAAACTAATTCTTGCATTCCTTTGGCCTGATCCACTCTACTGCCTCATTTAGGTGTGCTACTTGCATACCCTTGCAAAGTAACTCTAATCAGTAAAGTGGCTTTTATGGTCACATTGCACAGGTCACTGGAGTATAAAATTACTTTTCTGATTTAGAACATGCTTTATACAGAGCTGACTACCAATTTTAGGATGCTGAAAGGTCATGGCTGCTATCTTGAACACTACAAAGAAGACCAAGATTAACTTCTTCATGCCAGTCAGGAAGCAACTACCTTCAAGCTAGTGTGTCTTTGCCTCTTGGTTCTGACCGTGTTCTGTAAATGCTGTACTGTAGGTAGAAAATAGGCATGTTTTTTCTACATGTTCTATGAATGAAATACTGCGTACTTATTGCAGATTGATGCAAAGATCTGAACCAGCTCTAATGACTCTAGAAAGACTATAGGCAACTTTAAGCATGTGTTGCTATGCCTGAGCTTGTGGCATGGCAGGGCTACACAGCTTTCAGTACCAGATGCACTATGTGTAGCACAACAGTGTTGTTTGGGTGTTGCTAACCAGCTACCTAGCAGGAAATCTTGCCGCCTGTTCTGCCAGGTACTGTTGGCATGCCCACCCTTAAAACATGCTGGTATGGAGAATGCATGCAGTCTATTTTTATTCTTCAGAACTCTGTGGTGCACATGCAGTTCCCCTCTCTTTCCCTTTTGCCAGTGAAAGAGCACTGACTGATCTGGCAGTGCAAAACAGGTAAGTGATAACAACCGTTATAAAATAACAAGCATCTTGAAAGCTGAACCCTCAGCTTTTGGTCTTAGGAGTTCTGAGAGGGGATGAACCTGTGTTCTGGAGGCAGGGTGTGCTGCTTCATGAACAAATCTAGCTTCCCAATCAGTCTGGGCTCCTTTTTGGGGTTGTTGATGCATCTTTTGCATCAGTGTATAGTTTATTTCTTTTCAGAGTCCTTCAGACTGGCTCAAATTCTTTGGCTGTAGCTGTACTCTGTAGCTGAAATGCACTTTTTAGTCTATTCAGATCTTCCTTCATCTGTCTCTGCTCTTCCTGCTCAAAAGGCTGTCTGTGGGGGTTGTTTTTGTTTGGATGGTTTTGATTTTTGTTTTTAAACAGAATGTGTCTTACCTATAGGTAAATATCTATAACCAAAGTTTCTGCCCTTCAGGTAAGGACCAAAAGGTATTTTACCCTGTATATACAGCCAGTTTCTAATGCTGGTCATCTCTAGTCTGAGATTGAAATTATAGTAGTTTATGTTGGATTTCAGTTTTATGAAGTGGCATATGGGAATGCAGTTGTTCTTGCAGGAAATCAATAATATCAAGTAAATATTTGTACAAACAGATCCTTCAGACTCTCGGAACCTTTTCTTGGCAACCCTACCTGCTTTGGTACATGCAGTCTGGTATCCCAACTATTGCAGAAAATACAGGTTGCTAGACAAACATATGTGAAGCTAATTGTCTCCCTGCTTTTCCTTCCATTGGACAGTAAGGTTACAGAACTGCTTCCAGTGTAATGCCTGTATGGTTTCTCTTGGAAAAAACTATGAGTTTCCAAACCTATATATTTTTCCTTTCACTTTCTTCAGCAATATCTGATGGGTGGCCATGAAAAATAATTTTTTGAGAGCAAAATATCCTTTCATATTTTTATTTTGGCTGAAAGAAAAACAAAGGGAAGGAAGTGGAACACACTACGTTGTCTTGGTTTATAAAATGTTCTGAGTAGACAGGTGTAGCTTTATTGAATAGAAGTAATGGAGCACAACCTGCTCTTATGGTAGTGTTTCTGAATGTGGTAGTTGAGGAAGTATCTTGGTTTCGTTTGTGTTCACTGGCTGTGGTATCTTAGCAATCAATTCCAAACACAAACACAGATGTGTAATGGACACAGAAAACAAATCTAAACTAAGTATTTTATTTCCTACAATTTCATGAAAGGAAATACAGTATCTCTTTCTAAAGCATATGACTCATGTTTTCAGTGCATCCATTTTTAGGCAAAGTCTGAATTAAATAAAACAACCGAGGATATTGTTTATAGTGTATGAAACCACTTCCCTTTATGGCTAGTACTTTAAACAAAGACTGTATCAGAAATAATATGTATTGTCACTATGTCATTAGACTGAAGAAACACTAGAGCAAAGTGCCTTCACTGTAAGACAGTGTGTCAGCCAGAATCAATTATAGTGGCTATATTGATTTAAACTAACTGCCTATGAAATTTCAAAAGATTACAACTTTAATTGGTATTGAATTGCATTACTTGATTGATTTCCACATCCCTGATTTAAGTAGGTACTTATTGATTGCTCAAATCTGTAGTGGTGTTCAGAGCTGTGAGAAGGAGATCGGAAGAGGTTGTGTAATGTTGTCAGGCAGGATTGAGCTCAGGAAGGGGGGGATGGTATGGACAGGGAAGGGAAGAAGTTGTCTCTGTTAGGTACATGCTTAAGGTGGAAAATAGATGTGATGAGAAAACAGGAATGTGTGTATTGCTTGGAGGCAGGTCTGAGTTACAGAGGAACTCTTGTAGAATTGTTCAGTGCTCTGCTAACGGGGCAAGGAGAAGAAATGGAGAAAGAGTAGCTTTTGACAGGGCTGAGTTGGGATGGGGATAGGGATTGTTATCTCCGTAAGGAATGGCAGTGTGGCTCTATCCAATTTGTTGCACCTGTTGGAGCGAGTCCAGAGGAGGGTCACGAAGATGATCAGAGGGCTAGAGCACCTCTCCTATGAAGACAAGCTGAGAGTTGGGGTTTAGCCTGCAGAAGAGAAGACTCCAGGGCGACCTTATAGCAGCCTTCTGTTACTTAAAGGGGGCCTACAGAAAAGGTGTAGAGGGACTCTTTCTCAGGGAGCGTAGCAACAGGACAAGGGGGAATGGTGTTAAGCTGAAAGAGGGTTGATTTAGATTAGTTATTAGGAAGAAATTCTTTACTGTGAGGGTGGTGAGACACTGGAACAGGCTGCCCAGAGGAGTTGTGGATGCCCCATCCCTGGAAGTGTTCAAGGTCAGGCTGGATGGGGTTTTGAGCAACCTGGTCTACTGGGAGGTGTCCCTGCCCATGGCAGGGGGTTTGGAACTCAATGATCTTGAAGGTCCCTTCCAACTCTAACTATTCTATGATTTGGTCCATCCACTCCTTAGGATAATCTTTGAGTTTACTATTAAAGACATGGCAACCAAGGATGGAGTTTGGGATGGGGAGCTTATTTAGTGTAGCCCAGGCATTTTTCACAACAGGCGTTGATCATCGCCCCGCTGCCTTTGCTCGTATTCCTCCTCCCATCTTCATCTAGATATGAGAACTTCTCTATTCCAGTGTCGCTTCCAGTCACAGGAGTATTTTCAAGGTCTGTGATTCTGATTCTTGCCTTCTAATGATTTGTCATCCCAAAAAACAGGCTTGGCTCATTGCTAGTGCCACCTATGGGGCAGCAAGGATGTGGATCTGCCTGGTCTGTTGTAATCTTGCTGTGCTGTAATTGCCTTGTTTCCCTGCTTCTGAGTGGGTATGCCCTGTTATTGGTATTTTAGTACTGCTGCACTATGCAAATGAATCCTATACCTTTTTCCAAGGAGAGCTTGAAATCCTTTCTACATTGATTTCTGTTTAGAACTTATGTATATGGCTGAATCAATAATCAATTAATGAAAATGTGAAAAGCAAAACCAAACTGTGTGGTGTTATTGAAAAGGCATTACTGAATCAGAACTCTAGAGCATGTAAACTATTTGCTGAGTTGTGGTGAGTCTGATTTATTGATTTGTTTTCTTCCTTATTTTCTGCTGGTTGCATAATTGTTAAATAGATAATCACTGAGCATATATATCTACCATTAAGAATCGGGGGCTTGATGTACTGGATCAGATTATCAAAGCAGATATTTTGATCCCGGTAGTATGAGATACCTGCTGCTTTAGAGGCAAGCTGTGCTTATCCCTGAAAGTTTTCTTCTGACCTCTATGCAATTATTGTATTCTGTGAAGCATGCAATCTAAACATCAATGCTGTTAATAGCCATGAATAATTCCTCTTTCTAAAAATTTCTATCTTATCCATGTTGTTGACTTACTGATGTGGTTGCTAAGTATCTCCCTAATGAAATTAAATATTACAGTCATGACTAGAAACTCTGAGGAAATGGAAAACTAAGACAGCGTGAAGAATTAACAACCATAGCAATTGACTAAGACATGGTGTTGCTTAAAATAAAAATATGAAGATATACATTCTCCAGTGACCAGTCACAAAAACCTTAACTCTTCACTATGATAAATAAATACTAGGTAGAGCTGTACAAATAACACCAACAGGTGTGTGAGGGGAAATATGAGATAACATATGTTGGGTTATTCCAAAGCTAGATGTTTGATGTCTTTTGTAAAGTCTGTGTCAATACAGATGCTAAAATAAAGGTAGTACATTTCCAGTTAAATCTAATTTCTTTTTGAGGGAGTGGTACAGGGTGGAGTAGGAGAGGGTTTATATTAACTATGTGCAAGTTAGGAAAACTGGAAGCTGCTGGGAGTTGCATGCTTAATCCAGAGAGTGCTGAGGTGCTTCATTGTGAAGATGGCTGAGGTGCTTACTGAAGCATGGATTTTGGAATTATTAATCTAATTGGTTAGGGTAACAGCCAAGATGTTGCCTAAGAAATATTATAGTTCCATTTGGAAAAGCAAATTCTTGGGATATTTGTTCTTGTAATAACAGATGTTGTAATATGAATGTGGAAAGGAATCTGGGACAGTCTAAACCAGATTACAGTTTGGTCCTTGTTGCAAAATGTGGTCTGGGACAAGGCAGAGGCGGTTCCTTCAACTAAATCCTTATGGGCCTCTGCAATAGAGATTTAAATGTGAAAAGTCTGTTTTCTTACTGCATGCATATGAAATAGGATCCTTCATTTCTTGACAGTCACAGGAGGCAGGAGGAGGAGACGAAGTTGTTCTGGTATTTTTTTTTTTTTTTGTAATCTTCTGCTAGAGGGCACTGTGTTGCCAGAAAGGGATATATTAAGGCATAAAGATCTTACTTTCATGGTGAAAAACAGTTCTTCCTATATTTTACTGGAATGAAAATGCCTGTCTGTGATTGCTCAGACTACAGTGAGTGAGCGAGCTTAGAGAATAAGCCTGGATACATCAAAGCCTGATTTTTAGGTGAATTCTGTATTAAGATTTTCTTTTTAAATTGTTTTGGCTATATAAAAATAATCAGAATTGAGGAATGCTGGGTTAGTTAAGTGAATCCAAAGTTTGCTGGTAAACTTCACTAATGTAGGACTAATGCTGTGTATGAGCTCAGGTTAAATTCAGCAAGATATTTTAGCCAAAAATAAGGGAAGTGTAATTCTGCAAAAGCTATGATACTGCATCAGCACTTCTTACAAAATTTCAACTTTAAAATTTAATTAAAAAGTGAAACTAAAGACAAAATAAAAACAATTTCTTGTAGCAGGAAATAGTTATAAATTGAAACCTAATTTTTCATGATTGAGTCATAAGGCAAAAATGTGTTATTCACAGCTCTGTTGAGAGTGGCAGTACTTACCTTAGCAGTTCAGAGAAATGGAGGAAAAAAAAATAAAATTCCCTTATGCCTATCAGACAGGTCTTTCACTGCCTCTGAATTCTAAGATTAACAAAGTGATGCCATCTTCTGCCTATAAAACTGGGAAGTTGTCAGAGGCCAGACTGAGTGCCTACTGGAGGGTCACAGGAGAGGTGAATGGATTTTTAAGCGGGGGGGCGTGGGGTGGGGTATATGATACTATACAAGTGGAGATTGCTGCCACTGAGACTTCTTCGTAATGGATAATGTGGTACCATTCAGATCTGGCCTCTAGTGACAGAAGTGTTTAGTGTGTAAAAGTAGTTTTTATATTTCTTTACGAAGCAGAACATGATGGCCTGACTGCTAGGTCATGGAGAAGGTCAAAGTAGATTTTATCACAGACACCAGTGTGATTTCTCTCACTGGATTACACTCAGGATGCTCTCCAAAGATTTGTCCTCAGTCCCTTGTCTGCCTCTCCTATTGCAGTTTGCTTCATGAAGGAGAAGACATCGGACCAAACTTAATGTTGCCATTGTGATTTTTCTATTTTGTAATTATTTTTTAATTACTAGTATTTTTTATTCCCAAACCCTGACCTCTACTTTCTTTTTCTTTCTTTGGCATGTGTTGTCAGTTCCACCACTGTGTAGTAAGGCACCAGGGGCAGAAACCAGAGTCAGGTAGCAATATCAAGGCCATGTGTTTTAATTGTCTGAACCCAAAAGAGGCAAAACTAGACAGTACTTTGAGAGGTAGAGGGTTGCCCTTTTTTTGTGACAGGCTGAATTAGCTGTAGTGTGTCAGGGATGCCTGAATAAGAAACTTGCCTAGTTTTTTTTAGCTGCAGCAGTTTATAGTGTAAGACATCAACAACGTAGATTTACTGGTACTGGCCTGTGAACTGTAGCCTTGTTTCAAGTGGGCAGTTATAAATTTTGCTTTAAGTTAGCTGAATGTAGAAGATGGGAAGGAACAGGATTATGTTAGCATTAATGAAGGAAAATGGCATGAGATATTAAATAACTATTATTATAAGATACTTCATAAATCCAAAGGAAGTAGAAGTGGAAAAGACCTCTGTTATCTAACCTATCCATTCTAGAGGACTGGCTTGCTGCCTGCAATACATAATTATCATCTGCTACTCCAGACTAGCTTTAAATGCCCCAAGCTTCAGTCCTCTTCCTGCAGGCATGTGGGAGGAGAAGAGGAAGGAAAGGGCAATAAACTTTTCTTCTGAAACCTTTCCTGAGATTTACATCATTCTTTCTGTCTTTTTTTTAATTTTCATTGTGTTTTTCTGCTTCAATGTCAGAAAGCCCTGAAGAGTGAGGTGACTTTACTGATGCTATCATTCTGGGTAGTTACATTGTCTGTATGTGACTATATCCTTTTTGAATTTTTCTCAGTTTTGAATCTCGTTGTTGTTGTTTTCCCTGTGGCAGCTGGTTTCAGTGGCTAATCACCCCAGTAGTGGTAGTGTATAAGAATATTTTCTTATACTCTCTCCTTCCTCCTTTTCTGTTCCCCCTCACCACACTTTCACATCCTCACTGGGTGAAAAACCCTTTAGGAGAAAGCAATATCATTATTCCCATGTAGAGCTGGAAGGCAGTAATGACTTGCCACAAAGAAAGGTAGTATGAGCAGTGGAGCCTTGATGGAGGTTATTGTGTCACTTAGAAGGTTGCTAGAGTGAGCAGTACCAAAAGGTTGACATTCGTTGTCTTTTTGACTCTTGTGAGCTTGAATGTACATCCTGAAAAACAAGTACCTAGTCAGAGGAAGCAGGCATGTCCATGTCTGAGAAGTATGGAACAGTTATGTGGCCTCTCTGTGTGTTCTTGTCCTTATTTCTCTGTTCATTTAGTCTGTAATTGATTTTTCAGCCAGGTCAAAGAGTTTGGTGATGGGTGAACAGATTGGGCCTCCCTCCAGACCTTCTTCTCCAAACCCTCAAGAACGTGTGCTGAAGTGTGGCTGGCTGAAGAAACAAAGGAGCATTATGAAGAACTGGCAGCAGCGATGGTTTGTTCTGCGTGGGGACCAGCTCTTCTATTATAAGGATGAAGAGGAAACTAAACCTCAGGTATGACTAAAGAACTGTAGGTCATATGGGTCACAGTTACTGCTTTGATTGACAGCTTATTTCAGTTGCGCTCTATCGTAGCCAAAACCATGAACACTTAAGGAGGTTCAAAGGCAAGAGACATTGCAGGGAGACTTAGCTACTACCCAGGCAAGTAGTAGAGCTTGGGAGAAGGTTGGAAGGTGTTTATTTTCCCACTAGGGCATACTGAGCTCCAAATCTTAGTATGGTCATTGATGACACTGGAGTTTGACAGGAAGAGCTATAGAGTTCCAGATTACTGAGGCAGGAGTGAAAAACCTTGCTTAGTCAGCTAGGGCTTATTATCTCCCAAATAATCTATTGTTAAGCACAGAGAGGTTAGCCAGCTGCTTAGGGCTAGCTTGTGTGGGTAGAGTATGTAGGTTTTATTACATGCCAGCATGCGGGACTTGAAAATGGGCTGTAATATGTTTTAGTGTGTTTTATATGCAGCTGGGAGTTATTGCTTTTCTATGTAAATTTTGAGGAGAGAGAATTTATGCAACGCTTTGTGCTGTCTGTGACTGGGAGGAGGAGTCTGTGTCTGACAGTGAAAACTAATTGAGCAGACTGGGGAACAATGTGACCTTCTGCAGCAGAGAATAAATGAAACTGTCTGTAGTTTGCCTTTATCAAACTTTCAGACTTTATGGAGCATGAGTGAGAGAGAATACTTTTCCTGGTGTAAACCACTGGGTAAGTCTTACTGTGCAAATATGTATTGGACAGTGTCATAAAGCCATCCCAAAGTAGACCATGGAAAGAAAATGGACAGAGGAAAGGGGTAGGATCGGAATGTTTAGGAGCTAGCAAAGAGAGAAAAGGTCAGCTAGTGGCTAGATAATCTAATAACAATCACTAAATGATAATTGAATAAACTGAACTACAGTAGGGCTACTTAAAATGGTAAGTTTAGATCAGCTATATCAGTTTGTCCACGGGACAACAAATGTGTGCAAGAAAGCTTTCCAAAACACATTTATTCTTGCAAAGGGCTTAGGAAATTCTCATGAACTATGTGCTGAGTAGCTGTAGGGCAGTTTGCTGATGACGAAGAGTAATAGACAGTCACCATGCAACATTCCTATGGGCACATGAACTGTTTAACTTACAACTTTCTGCTAGTGAATATAAACAGTTTTTAATAAAGTGAACATTGCACAAGTATGTCTCTCAAGCCAAGTATTAGTTAATGGAATTTTTGACTAACTTCTGCTTCACATGCCTTTTGTGAGTGTGTTGCTGGTCTAGCACCAATTTCTTACAACTAAATGTGTTTATCTAGAAGAAGTTATAATGAGAGGACAGTGCTTCTGCACCTAGGGTAAATGCAGAGCTGAGGGTGTTGCAATTGTCGGTCTGGACCCGGCACTAAATTCAGGATGACTTTCTGCTTCTCTGACCCTTCTATAACTATGTCAATTAGTGGGGGGATGTGTTACGCTACTGGTTTGGATAAAGCTTACAGCTGAGATGAAGAATTTCTTATTCAGTTCTTCAATATGTGTGTAAAATATTCTTGCATCATTTGAGCTAAGGGTTTTCCTAGTTCCTGTAGTACATTATGCAGCATATTTCATGTAGTCATTGTTTTGACTGTCAGGCCTCTAACCAGAGTCATTGAACAGAGGGAACATAATTGAATAAACCAGACAATGTCCCTGTACTGCTGCTTCCTGATGAGTCAGTACAGGCATTACAGAGTGACAGACAGCCTGTGTAATATCATCACCATCCACACACTCATTATAGCCTATTATTAAGCTGCTTGATACAGCTGCATGCTTAACAGTTACACATAAATTTCATTGTAGGGTGAGAACAGAAATGAATTTTCCCCTATGAGCCTGACACATTCATGGTAGATGCAGGAAGATGTCGGCAGCGTCTTGTGTCTTGCACTTACCTAATCAGGGATTTAATCCATCATTATGGATATCCTGCTGTGTAAAGGCTAGAGAGGCTTGAACTTGATGCCACCTGTTGTTGCTTAGGACTCTGCAACAGCTGGATTTTGCATGTTTTAGACAAGTGTCTTCTCTTCCTATACAATGCATGGTGAGAGCTGGGCACTTCTGAACTGTAAACATGATGAGGAAGGAGCTGCCTCAGGTAGTCATGTTAGAAAGAGTTTCTTTAACCCTGTCCCTTTATCACTGGGAGAAGCCATTTTGTATAGGATGATACAGGACCAGATCCTGACTGTTCTTGTAACAGTTCCAAACTAGGATTTGCATCTGACTTCAGCTAGGACTGTATGCATCCCAGAGGTGGGATGTACTTTCAGGACATGTAGGCAGCTGTTGCTTGGGATTCTCTGGAATGAAGGAACAAAGGTACAGGCATGCCCACATGGCTTAGGAAGACAGCTGTGACCCTGGAAGGCGTTTGTTACAGGCCATGTAGATACTTTCATCAGTTGATATTAATCCCTTATTTCCTTCAGCTCTGAAGATACTCATGCTTCTATTAAATCTTTCTGTTTTAAATATTAACTATGGTCTGCAAGCTTGTGTGCAAAAAACTAAATCAATAGCTTCACTGAAACTCCCATTGATCTTCTGCCTACTTGATTATTCATATGTATACTAGAAGAGGGTCATATTTTTGTTGTTTATCTGACAAAGTCAAGTGAGATTTATGCCATAATGCTTCAAAAGAGAAATTTTAAACGTCTTTTTGTTTATGGATGTTGCTGACTGACTTCTGTGCTAAAGGTTAGAGGGTGAACTCGCAGCCATTGCTTTTCTTGAGTATTTTCTCCGGTGCCCCCATGAGGAAATGGGGAAGGGAGGACTGACCTGCAAAGAAGTTTTGATGCTCCTGTTAACTCTGTCAATATGTGTAGGATTTTAAAGTAGCTTTCGGTTTGTTTCTATTCCCAGGGCGGGAGTTAATGTGCACCCCTCCTCTATTTTCAGCGGAACAGAAGCCACTCTGCAGCTAGTTCATTAATCTTTTTTTCAGTATTGACTTGGTATGATAAAAGGCTTTAATGCATCTGCAGTGATCTTAAATTTTGCAGCTCTAGAAAACAGCAGAATTTTCCAGAATGTGTTCTGGCCACTGGACTATGATGTTGTATATGATACTTTTCTGTATCACTTCGGAATAGTTTGTGGTGCATCTGCAACTTTGTCATGTTGCCTTTCCAGTGTTTTCCTGTTATCTTTGGAATGCCTTCAGTGTGTCTTCTAATTTCAGTAAACCCTAAAGTCAAAATGTAGGACAACAGGATTGGGAGAGAAGGGTGCTGAAAGTCGATCTTGTTCTGTTGACTTGCTGTTTTTCCTTCATTTTAAAACGTGCAACCATTCTAGATAAACCACTCAGTACGGACTTTGCTAAATACTGTCCTGCATTGTGTCCTTTTTACCTTTGTCATTTTGGTCTCTGTTCCTGACCTGAGATGTGAGGATATGAGACAACAATTGCCCTATCAGTTGAACCGGGATCTGTCCTTAGCCTGCTTTAAATATAAGGCCATTTGACTTCCATCTCTTTCACTGAGACAAAGGCTAAGTCTGGTCATGGATTAGCTCAGGCTATTTGATCCTTAGAATCCAGAGTTGGAGGCAATTCATTGATATAAAGCTGTTGTAGAAATCTTGTTCCATGTTCAGCTAAAATCAAGATGTTCATGTAGTCATTTTATCATCCTTGGCCTGGGATTCAGAAATGCATACCTGAGGGCAGATTCGAGCCCCACTATTCCCCCTCCTCCCATCTTGTAAGCATTTCTAATAGTGACTAAAGTGCTGTGTTAAAGGTAATGGTATGAGAATTAGAATGACTGGTGTTCTGGCACCAACTGT
This sequence comes from Burhinus bistriatus, assembly GCA_013397275.1. Taxonomy (NCBI): domain Eukaryota; kingdom Metazoa; phylum Chordata; class Aves; order Charadriiformes; family Burhinidae; genus Burhinus; species Burhinus bistriatus. The sequence continues at coordinate 162,987 of VYXH01003327.1, forward strand.
ATTTGAGGGACTCAGTCAAGAAAAGGAAGCTTTCCACTCATGTTTCATGGTAAAGCTCTTCTTTACCAAAACCTGGCTCCACAGAGCCTGGTACAGGGCAGGACTTCTCAATTGATCTTGTTAGGGAGGACTACCTTTAAGGTATGGACACTTGTCCTCTTTAAGATTCTTCCTCAAAGCACCAAGGCCCTGAAAAGGGTGCAAGGTGATGCTATCATGAAAAACTGGATTTGAACCTCCAGCTTACTGGAACATCTGTAACCTATTGCTTGTCCCTTGAGCTGTTCAGCCATCTCAGGCTCCCAAAGCCTGAGGGAGGGAGGAATATCTTAATAAGGAGTTGAAGTTTATTTCTGGGGCATGCTTTGGGATATATCAAGTTAGACGCTGGGGAATTTAAACTGATTTAATCCATGATTAATTTACTGCCCAGGCAAGATTGTTAATGCAGTCTGAGTGGATGGTGGACAAGGACACATCAATCTGTTTAAATTTAGTAATGTCTTTCTACCAGTGACAGCAACTGTCAGAATTGATACAGCCTCCCTGCTAAGATGAATTGGGTTTTTTCTACCTTTCCAGCTCTGTTTATTTAGAGTTCTCCATAGAGTGCCAGGCAGATTGGACAGCTGTGAGCTAGATACTTGGTTACCCTCTGGAGAAGCATTTCATCCCCTAAAAGGGCTGGTTATGTAAGGTAGAAGAGCTCGGCACAATTCCTGACGTGTGCAGAGAAATGCACAAGAAGCTAATCTGAGGATCTTTGCTATATATACACCTATGACCTAAAAATACTTTCCAGAGATGGACCTAGGTTGCAGGCTTTTCTTGTTCTTCATAGGCAGTGAGCATCCCTCAAGTTTCCCTTCTGAAAAGCCATTCTTCTGCTTCTGTTATTTCCCTGCTCTTCCAGTTGTTATGTTATCAGCTCAACTTGCTGCAACTTCATTGCCCAGCTGAATGAGGTGCACACTGGTGAGGACAAAGTAGCTGTACTGCTGTACAGTCCCCATTGCCACTGTGGCTGCAGCAAGTCCTGCATCCCTTCCGCTGTCCTGTGGTTGTTTTTTAAATGAGCTCTGCTACATAGTAATCTTCCCCTTCTCCATTTCATCAAAACTGGTTAAAATGAGAATAAGAAACAAGTCACTTCAATGAGAACTTTCTACAGAATATATAAAATCAAATATGTTCTGAAAAGGATAAAAAAGGAAGTGTATTTTGACTGGGAAATGCTTTGGTTTAGGGTGCTAGTTCAAGCAATTTATGCCTCTAATCTCTTCTAGAGTAAACATCACCCTCCTGTACCAAAGGTGTGTCTCACTGAAGGGGGCAGGTCACATCACACCATATGGTGCATGAAGCATAGAGAAAGTCCATTTGCTTAGTTTTGTTGCAGGAGAAGGGTGCAAGCAAATTACAGCCTCTGGAGGGCACTGCAGTTTGAGATTTTGGTTTAACCCTTCCACTTCATCAATGACTTCAGTTTCATGCAGAAAGATGGGCTTTCTGAAACTCTTTAATTTGACGGCACTTTTCTGTGAACTGCTCCTGCTTTTCACTGTAAATATACTCTGAATCTCCTGGTCTGTATATACTACTGTACATCTTAACCACTCCTTGCTATAAAGCAGCAAAAAGCTGGCATGTGTATTATTGGGTTTTGCCCAAAATATGTGTGACCTGGCTATATGTATTTGCCAAGTTTACTAATTCAGGCTGAGGGAAGGAACGCTCCACAAAAGCATGCCTTTTTATGAAGTAACACAGGGCTTGATTCAGAGTCCAGAGTTCTGCTTGACTATAAATGTGAGATTTAGGTAACTGTTTCAAATGGGGACTTATGCTTGCTTTATACTATTGGATAAGGAAGGTCTAACTTTCATTTTGTGCTGGCTTGTAGACACTACCCATTTTGAGACTGTCTAGATTGCTTGCAGGGCTTCTTAAGAGATGACTGTATCTTAAAGGGAGAGAGAAGGTTACTGCCTCTTTAACAACTTTTCTTTCTACAAAATGTAAATTGGTCATCAAAGGAAAGCAGCTGTTAACATTTAAGAGGATTACATCTTCTGATAGAAAACAGCTATTGCCAGCTTTCAAACAATACCTGAAGCTCTGAAAATCTGTCAGCTGGAATCAACTGGTATTGTATTTGTTCTTACTGCTATATTTATATTTCTAACTTGTCTTAATAAGATAATGACCTGAAAAATGTAAATTTACAGCTGAGAATGCATAAACACCAAATTTAAGGTAAACCAACAAAACAACCTTAAACTTTTTTTTAGCCAACTTCATGATTTTTGGGGTCCTTTCTTGTGGCTTCTTGGCACTCTTGTCTTAGGCTATTCTGAAACCCTTTTTTGTTTCAATTGTGCAACTTACATATTTCATTTTTTTTTTTGCTTGTGCTGCCATTTCACCATTTCTCTAGGGAAGTTCCATATACTCCTAAAAGCAGGATGAGTTTGAATTTCTGTGTACAGTATTAAAATGTTAGGCTCTATTCTTCATGAAGAAGCTTTTTTAAATGACAAAATAAAGAATTTTGACCCTCCCACCTCTCCATGCCCTTACCCCCATGTGTTTCAGCCTTAGGTTGACGTAGTAGCTACTTCTTTTTCTCCCCTCTCTTCAGGGAACTTTGTTCTGTGGTAAGGCAAGCAGATGCTTACATTTAAGTTTTGTTCATTTTACCCTGTGAATACGGTGTCCCTAGAAGCATGCTATGAACCTAGTTTAAAACTCGTGCATTCAGTGTGAAGAGGAGTTAGGGAGGGAGTATGGGCCTCAGTATATCAGATTAAACCATTTTTGTTTCAGAGAACTACCTGATAGAAACCAGACTGAGAAAAGCAGTCTTCCTGCTCAAGCCAAAATTTGAGACTGCTCCTTGTCAAAACATCCTAAGCTTTAGGTAAAAGCAAGATTCAGTATCCTGTCTTTGAAAATCATTCTGTGTTCATTTAATCACTGTTTGGTCCTTGTTCCTGGCTGATGTAATACTCCATGACACTACCTCTACTTTGCGCAAATCTCATGAGCTGCAGTGTGCACAGGGCTTTAATTTGTTTGGGAGATTTGCTTGGGAAATTTGCTCTTTCCTTTCTAGGAGGACACTTCAGCTATGGTGGTAATTGGTGGTATCACTTTGATATCAGCATCCTGGAAAATTAAAAGTATTTTGTCCTTTTAGACAAGGGGTCAGAGTTATGTGGATGGGGGAGGCTTGATCCTTCCAGAAATTCCTAAAATCAGATTGCACAAGTGATCTGATCTAACTTAGAAGCTGGGACTTCATGGTGGAGGTTACACTGTAGAGAGGTACTTCTCTGTCCATCTGCCCCATGCTCTCCTAGTTCAGCCCTTTACCCATTCCCCATCTGATCACATAGGCAGAACAGCTCTGCTCTGGCATTCTGGTGGGCAATGCTCCTTGTTTCCTTCAGTAGAGTAAAGGGAGGAAGAAGTGTCATTCAGGTCCAACCCTTCTCCTTCCTCGTTCCTGGAGCACAGCAGCTGTGCAAGTGGCAACATCCACGTTTTGCAGGGGATGCAGCAGGAAAGGAGACAAAGGTCTGCCCAGTGGGGCTACATGATCCTGGTTTGGGCTGCACAGCCCAACCTGTTGCAGAATGGGTCACAGGGGAAGGTACTGCTGGACAGCATGTGTAACTTTCTGTTTAATATCTCTTTTGATTCCCTTTCTCCTTTTTTAAATAAAAATTGACTTCTATTTTCCATCTTTTTTCCTTCTTATTGTGTCTCCTGGCAAATAATAAATTTCTGGGCTGAGTAGCCTAGAACCAGGAGTACTAGTACAGTACTGATACGTTAAGTCTTTCACTGGTTTCAGCATGCTCTGCTCACAGTTCACTCTAGCTACCAACATCGGGCAGCTGTTAGTTTTTCTTTTTTTTATGTGATGAGTTGTCTTCTATCAGTTGAAATCCTGGATTGTCTGTCTCATGAAACACTAATTGTATTACTCAGTAATATGGATCTGGAAGCTGACAAAGATTGTAACTGGGATTTGTTTTGATTACCAATGTTATGATGCTCCAATGTGTCTTGGATTTGGCTGTTGCCCAGTTGGAGAGAATGTAACTGTGCATGTTTACTAGAGATATGCATGAAAAGAACTGACGGAAGCAACTTCTTTCTTCTTTTTCTACTCAGCCAAAAAAAGATGGTTTGGACCTGGCTTCCATTCCAGGGCAGTTCAGTGCAGGAGTAGAAACTGCTTATTACATTATTCATGGCTTAACTCTTGAGAGTCCCAGTTTTTACTGTCTTTTATCTGTCTTATTGTGTGTATGTCCTAAAGAATGTTAGTTGGAAACCCTTTAAAATGTCAAAGATTAAACTAAAAAAAGTGGAGAAACAATGACGTCCATCTAGTATATTTGTTTTTTGTTCCACCTATGTTACTGGACAAGAGTTTCCTGTGATCTCTTTTTCAGCTTTTCCATAGATGAAGCTGATTTCCCGCCAGCTATGCAGAATTCCTGAACTGGAATACATTGTGTTAACTATGCTTGGGCTCAACGTGAAAACAAATCTGAATTCTGACAGCATTTGAACTTGGGAAGTAAAGGGGCTCAGATTTGCTGGGGAAACGATAGTCCTGTTGCCTTGCAAACCTGAATCAGCTGCTGTCCTCCTCTACCTTCCCGGAAACTTCTGTGTACTGAGAATCTCTGGAAAACAGGCCATTTTCATCAGTTACAGAAATAAAGATTTAGAAATAGAACCTCAGTCACCTCATTGCTGCAGGCTGCAAGCAGAAACTAAGGAGTGAAGGAAGAGTAGATGCAATGTGAGATGAAACTTTTGCAAGAGATAATTAGTTATGGAAACCAAGGAGAATCACCTATGCATGCTCAGAGTGGTGTTATTCCAGAGGAAAGATCATTTGATGAGAAGTGTCCAGTGTGAGAGAAAGGACAGGAGAGGCAGGTGCATGACCAGCTCAATCTTTTCTTGCTTAGAAGGGCAGAAAGGAGGTGGACTTGATGGAAGAGTGGGGCTTAAATTTGCTAAGTCTGTTACGTTTATCTTCTTTTTCCTTACCCTCTTCATGGCCTTTCCTTGTCACTGGTGTTTGTGTCCCTTACAGGGTTTGATACTACTGCAAGGCAATCAGGTGAACGAGCTGCCACCTAATCCTGATGAACCAGGGAAACATCTCTTTGAAATTGCCCCAGGTAGGCCAGCATTTCCTTGTACTTTCAACATAACATCATCTCATTCCCATCAGTTGTCATAATGATAATCGAACTGTGCTGATCACTTCACTTCTAAGCATACTGATACACTAAGCAGATTATCTAAAGAGGCTGGGAAACAGGACTTGACAGACTGCTCTGTGGTCCTTGTTTTGGATATAACTGCTGCCGTGGTAACTTGTGAAAATAGTAGTTGAGCTGCATCACGCTCCTTGATTTTTCTGTTTGGAGGGGCTATGTGCCTGGAGTGCTGTGTGGTCTCCCAAGCTGATGTGGTTTTCTGGTTGTTACGGGAGAAGCTGGCACAGAGCCCGCGCAGAACTTATGGGAAAAGGGCATGCAGTATCTGAATGTAATTTCTTTCATGTATGCTAATGGAGAGGGCAGAGAAAAAACATTTCAAAATGTTTCACTTTTGGATAAAAGGTTAAAGAGAATAGATGACCAGCCACGGAAGAGAGGTTGAAATTTTGTGAGGTAGAAAATCTAATGATCTGTCAGCATAGTCTTAAGGTAAAATTTCTGAAATTGTTTTAGCTCCCATGTAGATGCTTCCTGTGGACTACCTTGGTATCTCCAGGGTATATTTACAGTTAAGTTCGTATTGCAGCATAGGAGCAATTGTATTAACTTCATTCAGTTCTGATTGTAGTTGGGAGAGGACTAGAATGCAGTATATTTTGGAGGCAGTTTCAGGTTGCAGGCTCTACAGAGAAGAAAGGTGTTGCACCACTAGCAGTGTTACACCAGAGGAGTGAGAAAGATGAACCGGCTTAGTCCTTCCACAGCTATCTCTCAATACCTGAAGACTGAGTTCCTGGAAACAAGGAAGGAGACAAATGTGACTATGGTAAAAATTATGTGAGTGCACTGACTCAGTCATGCTTTACTTCATGGCCAATTTCTCCTGCATGGACTATCTGTCCATGCTTAGTATTGTCTGTTTCCCCGCAATGTTGGTGCTGTTGATAGGGTAGATAAAAGTTATTACATTAGGCTGCCTTTTTTTTTTTTAATGGAATGGACAACACAGGGAACATTAGTTGAATGTTAACTGTTGTGGAGGCAGGTGTGCTTTTACCAGTGCCTTTGGGGTCTTTTTCTTACCCCCTAATCAGGCTGGCTTAAAATGCCAGTGTTGCACACCCCTCTTGACACAGTATTAGGCAGTGCTGCAAGGCTTTCAATTACACCAGCAGGCAGGGTTTTGCAATAACTGTTACAGCGTTCTGTTTGAAACACAGGAAGCTACTTGGAGAAGAGGTTTATTTCTGTTTTCTCTTCCTTATCACTGCATGCTCTCTTTTAATGCTTCCTTTTACTTATACTGCACCATGCCCTCATAGGCAGAGCCACACAAACACCGGGGTGTTGAGCTCAGTGTTGCTTGCGTGGAAGATCTCCTAGAAAGTGGCATTCACTGTCTGAATGTGACACATTTTCTGCACCATTTTCCAAAGATTGTGCACCATACTGTTGTAGAAGGACAGTGGATCTGTGATGTGAAGTACTTGGGTTGTTGTGATTGTGAACAGTTGCATGTGTTCTGTCAGTGAACTGAAATTAACCGAGCCATGGACTGGCCCAGTTGGAGTTTCCTGCAGATTTCAGTTTGCACTCTGGTTCCAGGTGGGAAAATAGTCATTCTGCACTTCTTGCCCAACCTGTTAGGTTATATTACTGTAGACTACAAAAGAATTGTCCTGAACTGCAGGTGGCTGTTGCTTCAGTGGAGTTGGTAAAGCAATACTGTGTGGCTACTTGAAAGAGGCTATCCAGAAGGGTGGGGAAAAAAAAGGGATGCTGTTAACAGCTTAGTTGTGAATCCCAGGACATCTGTGTTCAGCTTGTGGTTTTGACATTGTCCTTCTCTGTGTTCCCTGGAAAAATGACTCAGTCTTAGTGCACCACTGTCCTGCCTGCAAAATTGAGATGTTTTCCCTACCTTATGGAGCTAAATCCATTGATGTTTATAGCAAACTTAGTTGCTACATGGATAGCAAGTATTGAAAAATGTTATAAATAGGCAGTCAATATAGAATGTGACTCGGCACAGACGTCACTGGAGAATGTGGCCTGAAGAGTTCCCCATTCACTTCACAGTACATTTGTTCTGTGCTGGTTTTGGCATAAATGCCTCTTTTTTGCATGTGTTCTGAAATGACTGTGTTCTGCATGGTTGCCAGCCTGTAGAACACCCACATAGTGAACAACTCTTAAATGGATGCCAGATAGGAAGGGGAGCACAAATGATCATGCAGGACCCAAATCATTATTTGCCATCACTTCCTGTCTTCCCCTGTGTTAGATGTATAGCCATGATCATGTCTCTGCCTAATTGTGCCTCTGTTCTCCCCCTGTAAACTAGGACTATATAGTTTCTATAGGGATGATGAGATTTGTATAGCCATCTTAACTAAGTTGGGGATCTTGTGAATACAAGTACATTCCATAGCTGTAAATATAGATACAGGATTTTACCGTGCCTTTAAGCTGCAAAGCTTTAAGTAATGAAATTAAGAACAGAGTGCAGCATTCCTAAATTGGTATAAGAACACCATGGGAACAGTTTATCTGGCAAAGAAAAGAGGCTGAGATCTCCCAGCAAGGAAATGTCCAAAGCTTTATATAAAGTCTGTGGTACCGCTTACCTCCAAAAAACTATTTTGTGATCAAGAGCTAAAGCTTTCAGCATCCTCGGTGCTGCAACTGTTGCTGGGATCTTCCCACCTTTCCTCTGCTGCAGGCTGTGTAAAGCTTGGCTGTGGGAGCTGCTTCCTCAGAGTGCAGGGACTAGAGTAACAGCATGTCCTGCACTGTAACAGAGCATGTATTGATTTTTTGCTGAGTAACAAGAACTAATGATGGGCATTGTGTATTATTCATGTTTCATCAAGTTCATTTCTAAGCTGTATAGTGCAGCTGGGAGAAGGGTTAACTAGGGACATGAGAGACTGCAGAACAGTTCTACAGTCAAATCAGTGTTAGATCTGGTGGCAGGACTTCCTGAAATACCTTCTTTGGCAGAGATATTCTCTATCCTCTTTTCTGGGGAAACTATGTAGATTTCTGGACCCTTTTTAACCCATTCATACTTTTCTCACTTACAGCTAGCGAAGGTAGAAGTGGAATGGCAGGATAAGCTGGAGGCTCAGGTTGCTCTTGTGTTCCAGTGCACATTAGCCAGGGAAAGCTTCTATAAAATTATCAAGGTAGTATGAGGTCAGGTGCAAAGCTTTAACCCTTTGGGGTAATCATCACACAGCAGCTGGTGTTTCTGGATGGAAATAACCACAATATGTTGCTTGGGAGAGGAGTCCAAATCTGGTAACAGAAACAGCAGCTGACTGATTACTAGGGGCAACAAAGCAACCATACACTAGCCTGGGGTTACAGTGCATTTTAGAGTGGTGTACTCCTATGTGTGAGAAGCACAAGGATTGATCTCTGAGAATGTCTTAAGGAATATTGATGGCTTAAATGGTACTGAGGTCTCACCTTTTAGGAAGCTGATGCTTTTAATGCCCTGTGGCAAGTAGTCTGCCTAGTTTTATTCTCTGATCTTTGCAGGACTATGAGATGAGACACTCAAGTTTCTCTGCAGAGTCAGAGATAATTCCCTGATATAGTACGGTTTTCAGAGTCAAGGAAGAGAGTGGTAAAAAGGTTCAGAAGGCAAGAGGTGAAAAGTGTTGTCCCTTGATAGGTATGGCAAGGGTTATTACCAACTGATTGGAGAATGGCTTTTCTTTGTAGAAAACTTGGTGACTTTTAAGAAGCTTCTTCTATTCTGCTTCAGAATGGATTCAATTGATCTTTTCATGGTGAGTAAGAGGGGAAAGACAGAAACATAAACAAGAAATTTTCTACGGATTACCAGGCACCTCATTGGCTAACATCCTCACCTGTGATGCAGGAGACCCAAGTTTCCCTTCCACTGGGTTTAGATCAGGAACTTGAATCTGTCACCTGCATAGTGGGCAAGTACCCTCAGTGACTACTGTTTGGTTTGGGGTTTTTTTTCTCCTGGGAAAGATTTTTTTTTTTTTAATTTGCTTCATTTCTTACTATTGAAATCATTCTAGAGTAACGCTCTTGTCCAAAGAAAATGTGCCTTTTTCTGTTTCAACAAAATGGTATGTTATGGTTGAAAGCAGCCTTGCTGAAAAATTCCTAACGAAAACTCACGGTATGTGTCTTGGTGTCTCCTTATCACTCATGACAGCTAGTTCCTGTTTCTTGCCACAATGCTTTCAGCTAAGGTCAACAATAACCCTCTTAGCTGGGTCTTTCTGTGAAAATGAGTGCAGTTTTGTGCTAAGTTCAATTTGATTTCACTGGAAACTGCTGCTGAAGGATTTGATCTTGCTTTCCCTCTTTCCTCTTGGCTTCTTCCCCAATCCCTAATCACATCTCTCACTTCAGCTATTGTGACTGAAAAAACACTTTTCAAATCAGTTGGACTTCAGGTTGATCCAACTAAGCTTGATGAAAACTGAACCTCAGGTTGCTTTGTGTGCTCCAGTTAAGTAACACTACGAGCCCTGTCTTTAGTGAGGCAGTTCAGTTCTCTTCAGAACTGTTGTCTTGGGCCTTTTGCAGGCTTAGTCAGAGCAAAGATGACTGCCTATGCTCGATTCACATGTAGAAGATTATTTTCAAAACTTTAGAAGTCAGAGGTCTGTGGCATGCTCTTCAATTAATTATAAAGTCTGAGCTCAATATAGACTGCTTGCCCTTATGAAAGGGACCTGCATTCAATAGTGACATTTTCTCTATTATTCAATGCAAATTGCAGTTCTAACTAACAGCAGGAAACTCAGTTTGCTGCTGGTAATTAATTTTTCTCCTGAAGTCTACAGCTGGTAACTGACTGTGCATATCTGAATATGTGATGATGTTGATATTTGAGGGTTTTATTTAGGTTTCTGGTATTTGACACTCAGCATGTTGACTAGGGAAACAGCAGCAAAATAATGTAGTTCCGGGTCCTACTAGAAAGAATGAGACGTAGTTTCAGCAGTGTGCTGTGGAAACACTTAGCAAGTGAGAGCGGGGGCCATCACAGGGTGTCCATGGCATTGCATTGACCTGCAGGATAAGATTGATGGTCTTGGTTTTGCAGTGGAGGGCACTGTCTGATCTGTTTAATATTTCTAGATGTCAGTATGCAAATATTTAAAGTCTCTAAAAGTGATAACGGTCTTTTGGAACATGAGGTGACTTTCTATTTATTAAGGAAGGAGAAACCTGAAACACCTCTGAACTGTCTTTCTGAAGAAGTGCCCAGAATGAGAAAATCGCATGCTTTCTTTGCAGTCACAGTCTGGAAACTGTTGTTTACTATTACCTTACAGCTTGGGTTGAAGACCTTCAAGGTAATAAAATCTTAGCACTAAGACAGTGACAGGTACATCTGCTTGGCTTTTGCCAGCTGCAGAATTTCTTTTTACGTGCAAGATAAGTGCAGCCTGAGTTTTCTTGGAAGTGTGTATTCTGCACTTCCATGCCTAAAAATTGTTGATACCTTTGTCTGTATGTTCTGCTTGCTCGGTCTGCTCCTGAGCACTAGATGGTGCTGGTTCTTTCCACCTTGTGCTTGGACACTTGCTGTCACTTATGGCATATGTCCTAAATCACTTGAGTGTGAGTTCATCCTGTAAGGGAAATTAGCTACTCTTTATTATTCATTGGTGTCTCCTCAAAAGCAAATCGGCAAGCAAGAGTTCCCGAACGATGCTGTTGCCCAGCCTGTGAAGCTAATACTGTGTTCTGTAGACAGAACATAGTTCAGATGAATATCTGCACATTTGCCCTGCCATGAGCATCTTAGTCTGTCTGAACCCACAAGATACACGAAACTGAATGCTTTCAGCTGCTGTTACAGATGCTGAAATCCAGTCTTTGAAAACATTCAAGTTCAAATTGTTTTCCTACTTAATCTTGGGATGAAAACAAGATTTATTTGTTATGGAAGAACAAAGCACATTCTTTATAGACATTTACAATAATGACTATGTGGGGAAGCCGCTTGAACCTAGGCATCCACTATTTAAGGTTAACATACTGACCCAGGGGTTACTGGCTATTTTGTGTTATCTGACTGACTGTTTTCCCCCTCCCCCATGCTGAGCCTGACAAAGTTATTTTTCAAAATATCTATCTTCAGACTTTTCCAGTTTTAACAAATTGGCATTTGCCTCTTCTGTCTGGGGGGGGCGGGGGGAGCGTTAAGGAGTTTGATCAAACCTCCCACTGCACTGCTGCTCAGAGGTCTGCTGGAAAGACCAAAAGATACTAAATGCCTTCCTCAGGGTAACTCCTTTCCTAATGCTACTGAAATTTTTATCTGACTGAAAAAATAGTTTTTGTGGCCTGTCCAGACCTTGAGAACTTCATTTAGCATCAACAGAAGTTATCAATCAGCTGCCAATATTTCTAAGCTCGTTATATAAATGGACTTGAGTTGAACAACTATTGTTTGGGTAAGTTAATGGAGGCCCTGGTTTCCCTCATGCAGATATTGGACATGAACAACTCAAATTTTCTGCAAGCAAGGCATCTTTGCTTACTGATCTCCTGATCTGTACTTTCCCTGAGTACCTGACCATACCATGTCAATGAGTACTTCTGAAAACAGAATGTGAAAAAAGGGACTGAACTTTGTCCTCTGAATTCACGTAATCTTACTGATTTCAACAGTGTTGTAGGGGTACACCACTGGATTCAATACAACTTGACCAATACACTGTTGCCTACTTAAAGTGATGACTTATTGCTGGTGAAGGTCATCTGACTGCATCTAGACTTTTGTACGGAACAGTTATTAGGCTTCTCTTTCCCCCTGAGGGCTATGAGGCTCTCTGATAGTTAATATAAGGTGAGCCAAAACATTCTTATCAACTTGAAACATCTTGAAGGGCATCAGGAGGCACCTGCAGCCTGTAAATTGCTTTTTGCTGTGGTTTTTTTTCCCTAGCATGTGCAATGCCCAGGGCTTATGTTTGCATTTGGCAAGCAAAGATCCTGCTTTATGAAATAAACAAAATCCTGCCTTTGTTTCATTAGAAGTGTTTGATCTACCCCAACTTATACTGTCTACATCCCTCAGTGCTCTGGGGTGCTGGGCAGTTGAAAGCAGGCCTGGAAATGCACTGTAGCAGCATATGTGTTCTGCTATCCTGGAATTTACATCTCCAGGAGAAGCTCTGCACCTGATCCCTGATCTGTAGTACCTAGCTGTCTTTAATGCATGCACAAGAATGCTGGTTTTTTTACTACTTCAATTGCAACAGCATGAGGCCTGCTGGGAAAGGAACATGAGGCTTAAGGACTTTCATGAATAGCTTTTTCTGCTAGTGCAGATCATTAAGACATAATCTCTGACTGTTCTTGAGCAGTTTTCCTTAACCCATTGTATTCCTCAAAGTCAAATATGTCTGTATAGCATTTTGTGTAGGTTGCCCTTTGGGGATAGAAACATGGCTCTGTAAAATGATGGCATATTGTTGCAGGAATGTACAAGGCATCATTTGATCCCATCAGGTTGGCTTTTTAGTACAAATTAAGTAAGATTTTGAACTTTTCCTGGTGAGATGTTCCGGAGTAAGCTCTGCGATTGAGTAGTCTGCCTTAAGGATAATATATTAAGCCCTAAGGCAAGTGTGGTTAGTAGAGATTTTTTTTAAGGATATCTTTGTGGAACAAAGCTGTTCTTGCACAGATATGCTTATTAAACTGTCAACACGATCAGTTATACAGTACCTTCCCTACATTTCTTGCTGATTTGTCAAAAATGAAGTCTTCAGCACTATCTTGCAGTGTGCTCTGGTGCTGCTGTTGCAGGTTAAGCTTTGTTCAGTCCCAGAAGCAGCTGTGTTTCTATTTGCAATAAGGATGGGTGAATTCTCCACAAGATTTATGGAACGTTTGGGATCCCTGAGGCTAAAAAAAGTACTGTAGTTTAGTAGGTTAGCATGAGGAAGTAAAATAAAATAAGACACATTGTATATGGCAATGTAGTTAATAGCACACAGCAAATTCTAGTGGTGGTAAAAGTAAGTATTAGAGGTCAACATCAGCATGAAGAAAAACATCAAGCTAAAAGGAAGTTTACTGCTTAGATGCCTGCTCCACAGATGTTTTATCAGCTCAGTAGTCTTACTGAGGTGAGTTCATCTCTAAGTCTTGTGGGATTGGGCCCTTTAATTGAACTTCATCTGATTTGCCTTGTGCAGTTCAGTAAGTTAATTCTTGTCCTTAGCTGATCTGGCACAGTCATGTTAACCTAAAATGCCTTATACTTGTAATTTAATTTGCATGGTTGTATTGGTTGTGTGAGCTGGAGATGCAGTCAGGGTTGCTCACTCTTTTCCTTCAGTGTTCCCAGGGACTGCTTTTCTCTTTATTTTCTGTGCTTGAGCTTTTTAGGGGTCAGCGTGTCTGCTGAGTGTATTTTGTTTAGCTCTGATTCTTTGTTTGTTGAGGTGGGTAATTTTTTTTAATGTTCTGTGGATCCTGAATCTGGCATGGGTGAATGTATCTGCCTGCAGAGTCCATGCTTTATAATAGCAAGAATAAAGAAAACATCTCTTTGTTTCTAAATGTAAGATTTTGTGAACAGGGAGCAGTAACTGAATTTTTTGTGTACCTGCTATGGTCCCACTGTTGTCATTACAGAACTGCTGTAACACCTGTAGCATGTAATGGCTTGTGGGTTTACTCTGACTTCCTGCCTGCTTTGAGATGCTGTGGATTTGATTTCTGTGATGTGTGTAGCAGGTGCAGGCTATGCAGAATATAGAGAAACACATACATACTCTGAAACTGTGTCGGTCACATTGCACTCACTGAAAAGAGGGCAAGAAGCAGGATTGGTCTCTAAGCCAATGCAGGATGGCACATAAGTGAAAGAAACGGAAATATTTGCTCCCTAGACTGCTCCATAAGGGAGTTCTGACAAAGTTCTTATGAACCCTTATCTAAATGAGAGAGAGGGAACCATCATCCAAAAACACACTATGTACTGACAATCTTATAAGGCAACACCGCTGTTGCTGTTGAGGTACCTGTTAGTGCTGGTACCTTAAGTGCTCAGTATAATATGCTAACTTGAAAGTACTAGCTGGAAGTCATTCTGGGGAGCAAAGGTAAGAAAAATAAAACACACCTCCTCTTCACGCAACCCACACAAAAGCGTATAGGGGAAGGGAGGCAAAGCTGATAACATGCTGCTCCAGCATCCAAAAGGAATTATAATTGGGAAACTGCTATCTGGAGTGTTCATGAAACCATGTCTTTTAACGATGTGCTAATGCCAGTTTGAAGTAGCAGCTGGGCCACTGTAAAGCAGCTGTGAGGGTTCATAGGCAAAACCCACTGTGTTTGTCTGAAATGCTTTAGGAACAACTAGCGTGCTATCAGTGAGAACGAGCTTGCACTGGGCTTTTAGAGCTTCATAGGGAGGAGGAGGAAATATGGCAAAGATGTAGTGCCTAGGGCATAATACTTAAGATTTATACTTTAAATAAGTCATCATGCTATAAAGTAACAAGAACTTAATGTTACGTTGTAAAAGCTTTCTTTAGCCATATGCTACTTTAAGTATTCCAAAGCACTGACTATGTACGGTGAATGGGGGAGGAAGGCTGGGGTATTGAAGTGGCTTACATGCTTCTTTTTAATGATTTTCAGACTCCTATCTGACATGCATGCCTGTACTTAGCCTTACCCCCGGGTAGGGTCCTATCAACTTGGTTGCTCACGATTGTGTTATGCAGGAACTTAGGCTAGGTCATCAGGCAGGTCCCTCATGGGCTTGATGTCTATAAATAAATTTTAAAAGATGCAGGTTACCACAGGGAAACAAATTGGTCTGATGCCTGAGTTGTTGAAAATGCAGGCTCTGTAGAATGAGTGCAACAAGAAAAACAGTAAAACATGAAACAAGCAGAGCAGTTTAGTTTCCCTGGTACGACCAAGAGAAATACTGATGCTAATCACATTTAAAAAAAATGGAACACGTGCAATTTTATTACTTCAGTGTCCCTGTGGAGTGGCAAACTAAGGCATTAATTTTGTGTGTTTTAAAGTTAATAAATTATAATAATATCAGTCGTCTTCCATCAATTCCTGTTCAAAAATTTGTTAAGCAAGGGATAGACGTGGAATCTTTGGCATGTCCAGAATGTGTGGGATTTTTGTGATGCAAGTTCTTCTAACAGATAGGATCCTGTAGATGCTTGGATATTGAATTTACATGTGTTTCGGGACACTGCTAGCAATTCCTCCTTCCTGGTAGCTTTATGCTCCGTAGAGAAGTTAATTCCACTGAATTCAAGTAGCTTGAACACAGCCTGTTTGATCTAGTTAAACTTTTTTGGCTAAAGGGGAAGTATCATGACAGTTTTGATTGAGACGTAGTTATAAACCAGCATGGCTGTGTTTCACTTTTCTGTTGGTTGTTTGTGGTTTTTTTATTATTTCCTCTGGGAATAGTTTTAACTACCTGTGCTGGTTACCTAGGTATAGCTTTCCTGTAGGGTGTGCATGAGCATGCTTAGATGTATCCTCTGTTATGTAGAGGAGGTTGTACCATTAAAATTTTACATTACACTGCATTAATAGACCTAAGTTATGCTAATAAAGAACTCAAGTTCTGTGTTTATATTAATGACACTAGAAATGACATTGGCTTTATTATTTTAGCAGTCTGTTTCTAAACAGTTGTAAAATACTAGACCTTGACATGTACTCCTTATCACTACAAGCACTTGAAAAACCTGTGTTTTGCACTAAAGTTTTCCATCTTATTTTCAAGAAGATTTTAAGAGGAGCTCAATGTAGTGAATGCTGAGAACACTTAGTGAAGTGTTCAAGACCAGGCTGGATGGGGCTTTGAGCAGCCTGGTCTAGTGGGAGGTGTCCCTGCCCATGGCAGGGAGGTTGGAACTAGATGATCTTGAAGGTCCCTTTCAACCTAAACCATTCTGTGATTCTAAGTGTGGCTAATCTGTATTGAATTTAGTATCATTACAACAACTTTCTTCTTGTAAGTTTAATATAAGCTTCACAGCATCTCTACAGTACCCATCACAGGAACTGTGCTCAAGGTACTGTTGTATAAAAGCAGTGAGGCAGCTGGAATCAGGACTATGTTCTGTTTCATGTAGCACATTCTGATAAGCTTAATCTTCCTAATATTCTTCAAGCACTCTGATTGAAATGGATGTGTTTCTTCCATTAGGAAGACAACATTCAGGTCACTTCTAGTTAAAGAACTCTTCCCTTTAACAGACTCTAAATGTTTATTTTCTGCAAGTTTGTGTATTCTGTCTCTGTTCTGGCAGGTGCACAGCCCAGTGCATACGTGTTCTTTCAAAGTCTGGCTTTGAATCTCAGCCAGAGGAGATAGATGTGTTTGTAACTGCAGGATTTAGGCAGTGTATTCTACATCCTTAAACCGTTACTCATCTAATTGAAGTCTACTTAAGAAGATGTTGATATCTGTGCCTCCATGTGGTACCAAAGATGCTATATATCATGCTGAACTCATGAAACGTTGTTAGTTCTGGGGTTTGCTTTTAATCACCAGCTGTCTGACACTTATGAAAACTTGAGGGAGTGGGCAAGAAGGAATTTGAGATAACAAAGGAAAGAGCTATGAAATCAAAAGTACACAGTGTTAAAAGGGAATGTCTGTGAGGTCATGAGGAAAGACTGTTATAACCAACCATATATTCTTTGCATTGAAGGATAATTGTACAAACTGTGGCTTCCCTGGATTTGGAGTTGTAGATTTTAATATCAGGATTTATCAGCATACTGGCAGCTGTTAACCTGAGAGGTGAAGAGCCTTGTCTACATTAGGAATGCTGTGCTGGATAATTATGTCAAAAGAAAGCCTGTACTGGCATACTACTGTAATGTGGAGAAAGATTACTTAACACAAATATAAGTGTCTACAAAGATTAGCAGCCTTCTAGCTATGATGGTGTGAGAATCCTCCCACTACACAGAGGTCATAAAGGCTCCTCTTTGAGACCATGCGGTTTGTATATGAATCGGAGTCAAAATGGTGCTTTCTGGAAGGGTTCGGTGGAAGATCTTTTCCAGACTAATTTTCCTGTAGTCTCTTTTGAGTGGACAGACCAGGGTTCAGAAACTTACCTCTATTCCTTTGTCCTTACAGGTCTTGAACATGGATCATCAATGTCATATATTGCTGGCATTGCAGAACATGAAAGAACACATCCTACCTTTAGTTAGCTCTGTGACCCAAACACATTACAGCAGAGAACAGAGACAGTTAGTATAAATGGAAATATTTTGTCTATGATCATTCTTGGTAAGAGAAATATTCCCTCCTGAGCCCCTATTCTGAAGCTGGTGGAGGTCTGTGGAAGGTGTCATAAATATAGCTGTGAATCTGTATGGTGACTGTTTTACTGAAGGGAATACATAAGGATTGGGGAGGAGCAGTGAGAGGGAATTCAGTGTCCTCCCCTAGTAGTGCTTTGAGGTCACAGCTATTTCTTCTTGGAAAGCTCAGTTCTGTCTTCAGTTGTAATATTAACATCACAAGATTCTGCTTTGGTCTCAGTAACTTTGATGAAAATATGATTAAGCTACACAAAAGGAGTTGTTTCTTAACCACTTCTCCAAGGCATCCCAAGCTGTAGGAGTCCAGATATCTTCTATCCCTCTCAGACCTTCTTGCTGTTATCTTAAGATTTTGCAGTCAGTGGAGAGTTTGTCTCTCTGAGCCAAAGTGAATCCTGCTTTCTCTTCTAGAAGCAACGGTTCTTTGAAGTTAGTAAGTGTAAAAACTTACATATGTTAATAGTAGGCTGTTGACTCTGAGAGAACCCTTTTCTGTTAGGAAAGGGTTCTTGTTTTTACAGCAGTTTGAAGTGCTATTGGGGAGTAAGATGCTTTTGGATATTTGCAGTAAAACCGCTGCTTATAATCTATGTGCTTAGCTGATCTTCTGCTTTGGGCTATAAGTTGGTGTCGACTGTGCAAGAGCAGCTATGGATGCATGGCCACTGATGAGAAATAGTGTATGGTGCCAGGTAGGAGTTGCTGATGTCAGCCAGTGTGCTCACCTGCTGCTGAAAGCAATGAAAGCACAGCACTAAGAGCTGTCCTAGCACTCTCTAATCAGGGCACACATTGCCCTTCTACTGACAAGAGTGGAACAGTAAGGACATCAGCTTTGCTAGAACCAGTTGCAAAAGATTCACTGTAAAAGGACTTTGCCCATTGGAAAGGCTGAATATTCAGGGATTTTTTGTTGCTTCTGCAGTACTTCAATGCCAGAACCCTAGAAGCTTGCTAATGCCCCTGAAGCAAAGACCTGGGGATTTACTCTCTAGCATGGTGTGGCTAAAGGTATGTTGGAATTTACAGGCAAGCTTTCTTCATTTGTTGATGCTTGCACCTAAAATTCTTCTATTTTGAATTTGCTTAGGAAGCTGTGAACTTTTCGTGTACGACACATGGTCCATCAGAATTTGTGGGATTCCTTTTTCATTTAAACAAGTGCTTTAGGTTCCAGAGTGATCATTTGAATGGAAGGAATAAAGAAGGTGGACACCTGGGAATCTCTTTTAAAATATTGTCAGTGCTATGGAAAAAATGTCAAAATGCCAGTGCAAATTATTGTCAGACAAGTGTCAGATTGTATGTCTTCAGATGCTGCAATTCTCTTGGAATTACAGTGATTGGAGGGAAAAGACCTAGTCAAATCAGAATAACTTTTCATGAATTCAGTATCTTGTCACTCTTTCTGGGCTAGAAACAGTTTAAGAGGACAAGACTGTATGTTCTGAAATACTGTTCCTGACTGAACAGTTAGGTACCTTTTGATCTTGTCTTTTAAATTTTTTTTTAAGCCTATAAGCCCTTTCTTAACAGAATTGTGCCCTGTAATAAAGCCTAGCCTGGCTAATGGGAATGTGTTGTTATATCACCTGGAAAAAGACAATATGTGAATACATAATGTGTACTTCCATGCAGTACCTACCTGTCATACAGTCTAGTGATATATCTGCATCCAACTCATGTTCTTCTGTGCTAATATCTTCCATGAGGAATAGATGAACTATAAATTGTTCCTTTAAACTGTGAAGGTCTGATTCTTCTCTCAGCAGGTTATTTTTCAGAGACTTACCAGCCTGGAGAACTGGAGTTTGCAAAAATGTCCTTCACAGTTTACATTAAAGGCATTAGAAATATGTGTATCTGGAGGGTTGGGCCTTTGGGGGCAGGGGATGATGGAGACAGGGGCTTGGAAGGGGAGGATGGTTTAGACTTCTCCAGTCTCACAGGAAAGAAGCTTTGGGGGAGGTAGCATGCCAGTTTATTACTAAATAGTAGCCCAGAAAACTCTTTCTAGTGTTAGGCTCTTACAAGAGATGAAGTAGGTCTTTAAGGGAGTTACAGTATGTAGAGGTACATGAACTAAGACTGACTGTAATGTACTCTTCTACCTGTGTTAATATATTGCCAAAATATTCTCTTTCCTTCCTGACATCCAATGGCTATTAGGAATTCTGTGGAGGGTCACAGGGTGTTCTCACTGCAGCCTGGCAAGCCACTTTTACTTGACATTCACTATGTATTGTGGTAATCAAGTAAGGGACTAATCCTGGTTGAATCTGACTTCTCAAAAAGCATACTTGCCATTTTAGAAAGAGTCTAACTTTTGAAGAGGAAGTCTATAGTCTACCAACTCCTTGACTTGTAGATTTTTTGAATGATATGGGGAAGCTCATACTATAAGTAACTTTGCAGATCAGACAAAGCAAGCTTTTATTGACCAAACTTGAAAATTCTAACACATTCTCCTGGATTTTGAACATGGGTATTAGTACAAATTGTCAGCTCTTCACAAGTGTATCTGCTTTGTACTGGCTAGCTCAGATCTATTCTCTGTGAAGCACAGTTCACCTGTTTTCATATTAGTGATTCAAGGTGTTGCCAACATTTGTGTTCTTCAGACCATTTTGTGCCTTTTGGGGGGATTTTGAGGAAAAAATCCAAAACTTTGTAATCCTTGCCTTGTATCTAAAAGTTTGAAAAGCAACATTTGCCCAGCTCTAGAGATACAACTCTGATGCGTTTGGGGATCACTAAAACCATTTGTCTCCAAGTAAGGGAATGAAAAATAAATACCTTCAGCCACCAGTGACCTGTCACATCTGGAATGAATTGTTGAAATAGAACAGCATATTCTTCTACTCTCGCAAAATAAAATATTTTTTGTTTTAAAATTGTTTTGGGTTTTTTCCCTAGAATGTAAGTAGTTGGCTTAACTGAAACAGAAATCTTTATCTGTGGTTTCCAAATCTTCAGCTCGGTCATTAAACAGGAAAGTTCATTATCAGCACAACATTTGCTGTTTAGCAGCCAGCTTTCCTGTTCAGGGGCAGCCAACACACTATTGTATTTCTTAAGAAATGGGAGGGAGTGTAAACTTTATATCAAGAATTTCAAATGGTGAAGCTGAGAGCTATGGCTGGAGAAAAAAATGTGCAAAGTGTATCTGTTATTCAGAAAAACTTACAGCACTCAGTCTGCATCAGTTCATTTCACAGCGTAAGTACTTGGTGTTTTGGAAAGATCAGCCTATTGCTTAGTACTGAAATCAAGATTTAGACATTGAACTTTAGGCTTCTGATTTTGTAAACCTTAGTCTAAAGTTGGTATGTGCAGTTTAAGATGATATGCATGGTTAACCATAGATCTAAAAGGTCAAATTGTTAATAATTACAGAAATCCCACTTTGAACAGCTCCTGCTGTACAGAATGAGTTATGCGTGTTAACAGAAATGAGTCTCAAAAGAGATACACCCTCCCCCCCCCCCCCNGGTGTCAAGTATAGATGTACTCTGCTGGCTTGATCTCCTGCTAGCTGCTTCTGTCTGGCAGTATTTGGACTGGCAGTGTGTTTGACAACAGACACGTATTGGCTTAAATTTCAAGAAACAAAATGTGTGCTGCTGAAGCTAAAATGACAAATGATCTGCAAAGTGCACTGAAGGTGTGTGCAGCATGTATTGCCTAGCTTATATGGATTTTTCAGGTCGTAAAAGAGGTTTTATGAAAGTGATAGTGGTTATAGTATTTTACTTTATTAGAGATTAGGTCTCTGTACTTAATCCCAGACATCTAATTGGTGAATTATTCCTATATTCCCACTCCCATTTTGGTGGATTTATCAATGAACAACTATCACTCTCAAAACTCTGACATGTATATCAGTCACCAATACAGTGAAGATTTTTCTTAAATGAATCATCCATTTTTTTGATGAACTGGTGTTGAAGACCTGCTTTGTTTTGGATGAAATTTATATCTTTCTGTGAAATTGAAAGCATGGATGGTTCATACATATGCAAACTTTGGATGGCTTTCTGAAAGCTGTCGATATGGGCTTGTTTTATTGATGAACTTCGCTGCAATTTTTATTGCCATCCAGACTGAAGTGAGGGAAGGCTAAGTGCTCTTTAACTCCATTTTATGTAGTGATGTGCTCTTTAACTCCATTTTATGTAGTGATGTGCTCAGGTAATGTCATGTTATGTACATGTGGTAAGGACATCAGAGGCTCTGCCTGCCTCTTGCAACGAATACATCTGAAGATTATCCTCTTAAATACACAGTGATGGTTATTGCAGTAAATGAATTTCAGTTGTTTTCACTTGGGACCATTTAATTCCCTCATGTAATGTAACATAATCAAAAGGGAAGACAAACTTTTCGTCAGATTTCCAAATATTTTGTGAAAAGAAAAGGAGTTTAGAATTGTAATGTTTCAGTAATAGAAATGCAAAAAATTCATGACATGCTTTGCTGAAGCTGTCAGCTTGATTGTTTAAAAGAAGCATGTGTGTTTAACCCTATAGCAGCCTCTATCTGTCAATGTGAGGTGAGGTACATAGTAGTCCTAAAACTTCTTAAATGCTCAAATTTCAGCAACCTTTAGGTAGTCTGGGGGGTTGATCTGAGGTACAGCATCTAGTAACAATCCCCGTGAAGCTGACTTGGCTGCCAGGCTGGAACCAGCTGGAAAGTGGGGTGCTCTCTCCACACATTTTACCTACCACTGATCTGACAGCATTGTTAGTAAACACTTCGTGTGAGTTTTCCAGAACTTGGAAATCTTACCCCTGCCAGGGGGCTCTCTCGAGCTTGCTTTGTATGAAATGCAGGAGCGTTGCCAGAAGAGCATCCAACCATTCAAGCAGGTGATTTACGTGCCTATTATCTGAGATCAGATCACGCTCTAGCCAAGAAGAGAAATATCTGCTGGTTTATGACAGAAAGGTAGCATTTTGCACAAGAGATGGATTTCTAAGCAGCTATCAGCTATTGGTGGTGTTTGACAAGTTTAGAGGCTCAACAAAACAATTACGAGTTCTTGTGCCTCTCGCCAAGGGAGCAAGTTGGTACCAGCAAAGCCAGAATATTGGATTTCCTTCAGCTCTCCTGCAAGAATATCTTGTTTCCTCTAGTATGTTTGGTGGTGATGGGAAAGTTTTCCTGCCCTGTCCACCTTCCATCCTGTGTGGGATTTAGTTTTGTTCTGTTTTGATTTTTATGCTAACTAATGAATGCTTATAATCTGGAATGGTTCAAGCATGCAGTAAGAGCTGAATACACTGCAGGAGAACCTCTTTGTAGCATGTTGTCATAGTCTTTTTTTTTTTTTTTAGATGGTGGGAGACCCAGTAGACATCTGTCCTGTATTTTATTCAGTTTCTATTCTGGAAATGCAGTCTGAACAGTTGGTTTGATCTCAAGAGGCTGGGATATGTATGGGAGCAGGAGCTGCAGATTCTCATCAGGTCTCAGGTTCAGGCTGTTTTTGGTATTTGAACTATATTTAAAGATACAGCTCCCTGTTAACAACCCTGCTCTCTTCCCCCCCCAAACTTCTCTTTGTGTATCTCTCTCCCCTCCCTTCCACCCATACTCTCACTTTTTTTTTTGTGCATTGCACACTACTGTCAAAGAGCATTCTCTTCTGCAGTGCCCAACCTGGAAAAGACTTCATTCAGTTTCTTGCTTGTGACATCTAACTTGATCCAAGCTTTGCAAAAGCACTCTGTTTGACTGTGAGTTGCTGTATAAAACAGAACTATGTGACAATGTTTAGGGCGTTGCTGCTTCTGGGCAGTGAGTCTTCAATAAACAGAGTCCCTACTGGTTTAAGTGCTGCGGAGTTTAGAAAACAAACATCTGTTCTAGGGATGTTGTTCTTTCCTTATCCCAGAACAAAACTCTTATCTTGTCTTTGTGACTAGTGATTTAGTTAGGTTAATGCAATTAAAAGTAAGTGTTTAAACAAGCCTTCTGAATATTGCTAGAGCAATGCTGACCTTTGCAAGAATGCAAGGTCCTGGTAACTTTCAGTACCTACAATCTCTGCAGAGACTCCCAGAGATACATGGTTACGTGTTTACTCTTGCAGGGGAAGAGCATATGATACGACCCTGTCCTGTGCTGACATAATTTTGTAAGAGGTGAAATGACCTTCCTAGTATCTTTTATGCACACTGAAGCTCTACATTTGGCTTCTGCTGCCCTCTGGCCATCTGAGAGCAAGCATCTGCCCCTCACATAAAGCAGCCTCTGGCAGTTCTCACCCCTTCAAAGGGGCGAGTATAATTAATAAGCGAGGGAAGTTTAAGGGGCAAAGAGAGCCGTGAAGCGCTGAGGTGTGCCCCAAGGCCGGCTAGAAATACGGGTGATAAAGAGGGGGAGCCCCAGGGCACCAGCCTGCCGTTGCTCCCCTGTTGGGAGCCCGGGCCCGGCAGCCCCCGCTGCCCGGGATGCTGGAGGCGGCCCCGCCTGGCAGGGAGCGGGCTTGCTGGGGCTGCGAGGGACGCTGTCACCTGCCATGGGGCTATGTTGCTGCAAAGGCTGCGGTGAGGAGCCCAGAGGTAACCAACTGTCCCCGCAAAGGTGACGGGGAAACTGAGGCGGCGGTCTCTCTCCTTCCCCCCCCCTT